>SPJY01013140.1:165377-420081 GCA_005191435.1 Raddia distichophylla
GGGAGGGAGAAGGTCGGTTGCTCCTTCGTGGTCAGCGTGCCTCCCTGCCGCCGCAAGCACAAGGGGGGAGCGAAAGAAATAGGGTAGAGGCCGTTCGATTGCTCATCGGTGAGGGGAAAGAGAAAATGAGAGGAAGGAGGGGAAGAAGAGAGCAAGAAGGTGATGACATGTGAGCCATATATTTTAAAATAATTAAAGGAAACGAAAAATGTCACATGGATGTCGGGTGGCAAAAACCATCCTTGGTGTGTAATGACATGGCAGCCTAGTCATCAAGAATACCATCTTTGGACTTAAAAAAAAAACAACAACGAAATTTCATGAATCCAAATATCGGATTTAAACAAGGGCCCTATTTTTTTCAGTGTTGAGTAAAGTTGAGTTTTACTGTATCAAAACTTAAAGAGTCCTCGAAAAGGAGTCTAAAGAGGCTGAAAATAAAATAAAAAATAGTTTTAAGATATTTGATATGAACACTAAAAGTCTTAAAAAAATCGTTACAAATTATTACAACATATAGTCTATATAAAAATAACAAATTTTGTTACAGTAAAACTCAACTCAACTTTACGCTGAAAAGAACAAGGCCAAGGTGGTGCCAGGATATTGTGAAGAAGGTGAAGGACGGCCCTGGAGATGAAGACAGGAAGGGAGGTGGCTAACTCGGAACCAGGAGGAGGGAAGTAGAGGGAGGAGTAATAGGAGATTGGACAAGGTGGATAGTTCGGGAAAAACAGTCGGGGTCGTTAGCAAGCACCCAGGGTAGATGGAACAACGGCGATGTGGTACTGGGAGAGTTTGAGACATATGTTGGTGCAGACTACAACACGTATTGACGTATCATATAGTTGGTAGCTTGGGCGTCATCTTTTTCTTGTTTGTAATGAATGTCTAAGAGTATCACCGACTAGATCTAACTTTCATCGACCCAACACTATTTATCTATATTTTTATTTCTTATATTTTATTTGCTAAAATAATAGGATGGTCTAAGCTAACCCATTGATCTATACGCCCGCCTCACCAAGCTTCACCCTTACACCTGTCGGCGGCACGTCTGCGGCATGATCTCTGAACGGCCAGGGATAGGGGAGATCTCTGAAGTCTGAACGAGAGAGATTTGTCAATTGCCTCTCGTCCAGCACACGGGATCTAGATGCCATCTCGAATTATTGGAGGGGTGGCATCATACAAGATGAGCATATCAAGGGTGGGCATCATACAAGATGAGCATATGCACAGCATGGAGCAACGGGCCTGTCAGGTCCCCCAAGTCTCTCTTCTATGTCCAACCAAATCAAGAAGAGCTTCGATCGATCAAGCAACAGTCAGATCAGAATCAGATATGATAGCAAAGACGAGCACAGTAGCCAATGCCTAAGCATGTGCAGCAGATCAGACACAGCCAAATCAATGGCCGACGCCAGGACGCGAATGCAACTCTACAACTAGCTGCAACAGACAAAGTAGTTTTGGTTTTTCACGGGTGCTGTAAAATATGGTCATTTTTACGGATGATGTAATTCGTGGTTATGGTTTGGTTTAAAAAAGGTGCGGTTATAGTTTGGTTTAAAAATTTATCATCTTCTATACAGATAATTCAATGCAATATTTTGTGTTTTTTTTTAGATTTATATGGTTTTATCTCAAATATTTTTTTTTATTTTCCATGCCATTTTTAAGGTTATGTTCTTTTAATCTGATCTAAATGGCTGAACAGTTGAACGGCTGTAATGACTGAACTTCGAGAGCTTCTCGAGATAGCCTCAAGATTCGGATCCATTTCGTTTGACTTACTTTTTTAAAGCATTAGGGCTCACCTTCAAAACAGCGTAAAACGAACTCAAAAAACTCAAAACATGTCTTTTTAAAAAGTAGATAAGTGGTTAAGCTATTAAGCCGTTAAATTGAAAAGAACAAGGTCTAAAGCCCTAAATTTTTCAGCTACAACCAAACCAAATAAAAACTGCGAATAAAATGGACCGTAAATATGGTCTTCCAGAGTTCAAGTCTACAATAGACTTTCTTTTTCGGATGCCATAAATATGAAGGCTTTCTTTTGCCTTTGAGCAATTTTTTCTGGTTGGCGCCAACAGCAACAGTTTTTTTTGGCAGACTGGCGCGCGTACAGATATCAGTAGTAATAAAAAAACGAGGAGTTTTGTCACAACAATAACTTATTATTCATGTGTTCTGAGAACATTTTAAGACAAATGCGCTCACTGTGGTAGACGCAGCTGACCACCTAGAGCTTATAACAATGACTCAAAAAAAAGCACGCGTTGCAACAGAACACAAGCTTACAAACGAAACGATAGTACTAGCAATAGCCTGGCTGGCTGCTTCACACAATAACCAAACGACAACCACAGCAAATCAGAACATATTTCTCAAGGACGAAACACAAACGGCGAGGAATCGTCACCAGAAGCTCGTTGTCTTACTCGAACACTCCGTCCTCCTCCAAGGCATCCTCCTCACCCCAGGAGATAAGACTAGCCAGTTTGCCGTCCTTCAAGAGGGTAGGGTTCTCCACATTCTCGTCCTCGTAGCAATGTAGGACAGATTTGGGCGACCCGACAGCAACAGCAGCGTCTTCTGTGGCGGCAAAGCTCTGGTAAATGAGGAGGCCACCACCGGGAAGCTCCTGCTCTAACATGTTGCATTCGTATGCCTCAGCGTGAAGCTTCTTCCCCCATGAACTGGCATGGCCACGGCTACCAAAGATGGTAACAGCAACAGAGAACTCTGAAGGGCCAAAGCACCTGAGGACCCTCTTGACAAGGTCATCATAGGCGAGCGCGGAAGCGTTGATGCCCATAACCTCGTAGCTGGCATAGCTGAAGCCATCCTCCGGAGTCACATGAATGGTAGAAAGTGCAGAGCCATGGATCGCATTCATGGAGTAGCCACAGGGTTCGAAGTCGAAGTCACAAATCTCCATCTCCGGGATAATGTCAGAGATGCCCGAGAGCTTTGTCATTTCCTTTGCAGATGTAGTGCGGCCATCAGCAGAAGTCTTGAAAAAGACAGAAGCTTTCTTCTTGTTCAGCCCAGTCATGCACATCTCAAGGGTAATCATAGGCTGCTCTGGGTACTCGGTGGCATAATAGAGGTGCCATTTCTGGCCAGGCTTTGCTGGATCTCCAATCACATAAGCATGGCCACCAGATTGCAGGCTGCCAAAGTAGCGGTTCAGGACAGCAACCTCCTCAGAGAAGCTCCTGTGGGGAGCAGGCTGAGCACTTGGGAAGATGAACATCCCACGAGAGTACTTCACAGCAGCAAGTGGCATAGACAGCTCTTCAGCAAGCTCAAGAATTCTTGGAATGGTGAGCAGGAGCATGGTTGTCCCACAGGTCTTGATCACAAGCTTATGAGAATAGATAAACAGGCTCGACTCAGAAAGGACGTAGGAGTCGAAGTCCTTGTTGGAGAGCTCGGACACAATGGTGCACCGTGCAAGATCCAGAACAGAGTCAATCTGAGCTCTGGAGAGGGCACGCAAGCCACGACCATGAGGGTCAGCAAAGATAGATGCCTCAGAGAAGGTGATCTCGAGACGCTTCTCATAGCCCTCAAATCCGATCGCTGAGACCGGGGGAGGGTCAGCAACAGAAAGGACAGCCATTGGAGCAGGTGATTCAGAACACAGTGCCAGAGACAGGAGGCAGGAGTGCAGGGAGCAAGACTAGAGAACTGGTCGATTATCGGAAGCAGCTAGCCAGAGAAATTGGTCAGAAGAAAAGAGTCAGATTGAAAACAAATCCTAAGCTACTAGGATGAGGAAGCCGAAAGGGCTATCAGGATGGCTTCTTCGCGCACTGCAAGAGAAGAAACAATTGGCTTGATTAGCAGCATATACATAAGAAATTATATGGTGAAATGGAGTAAACATTTGTTTTTCATCCTTACGTTGGAGTAAGCAGCAGACTGGAACTTCTTGACGCCTCCAGCAGGTCGAACGTCCTCAATGCTGTAGCCAAGGGGAGCTTCGTACATCAAGGAGCGACTACTGCTAGACTTCTTTTTGCCACCCTTTGACTCCATTAGTACATCCACTTACTGCACAAAGAGAAAAGACGAGTTAACACAACATATTCAGACAAACTTGCAGTCATCCTTTTTTAGATAACATAAATGCTAGACAAGAACATCTGCGTGTTTATGAATAATGCAGCAAGTAAAACTATGAGATATTTGAGGTAGCACCTGTTAGCAGAATACCACACCTTAATCAATCAATTCCTACTGAAAACGCACAAAATCATACCCAATTCCAAATACGAGCAGATGTACCAAAATTATTTATATCAAGAACAATCATGGAAGAGGCAGAGCACAATCTAACAATAATCAATTCCTACAAACCACACTGTCATCATTTGACATATCACTTGTGTTCTTGCCTGAATTTAGACTTCTAGTATATGGTCGCCTAAATTTAGATTTCTAATTTATGAAAACTTTTGTATCTATTTACAGATTTACTGATTATGAGAAGAAAAAAAACGCTGTTACCGTGTTACGTAATTAAATTTCCAGTAAAACGGTAAACATGAGAAAACTCGTGAGCGCAGCGATAAATTAAAGGGGTAACTAAGACCGCATATAACATGGTGATACATCCTGCTCGCAAGAAGAAATTTTTCATAAGCGTATCTAAATCACACAATCCTAGGAAAATACAAGCATATCTAACACATACTACAAATCACAGATCCACATGCCACCGCAGCCCAAAATAGAGACGAGAGGGGATTTGACGAAGAAACTTACAGTTCCCCTATGTACGGAATGCCCCTATCCCGAGCGCGCACGCGTGATCCGATTTGATCTCACGAACCCCCCTCGCTACCCCCTCCGCCACAAGATCTCGAAGGCCCGAACAGCTAGAGATCTCTCTCCTTCTCTCTCGAAGAGCTCGAATTTTCCTATTCAAGAGAGCGGCGGCGGCGGCGGCGGCAAGGGAGTTCTTAGGCAAGAAGAAGCGTGCGGCTGGGGAAGGAAGCCCTGATTTGGCTCTGGTATTTATAGCACGCTTAACGGGTCCGGGTTTTCCGTGCCCACCAAGGAATGGACCCGTCTCGGACTGTCTAACCCGCAAGAGTCGTAGACACGGCCCATGGACCAGTGGGTCCCATAACGGGGAAATGTCCAAACTAATAAACTAGTACTATATCATAATTTATATAAACTCCTGCCACCCACACGACGGGAGTGGCCTAGGCTTTCCATGTGCATCCGCCCGCAGCGCGAGCAGGGTGTCGTGCCTGGCGTGCAGCGTGAACGGTGGAGCGTGCCGGCCGCCTCGAGATGGCGCGGTGATGGAGGAGAACTGCGGCGAAGGGATGTTGATGGTGTGCCCGAGCGCCGGCGTCGCGGCGACGAGGAAGGCGGCTCGTGGTGTCCGACGGCGTAAAGGTGGAGAGGGGCACGTTCGCGTGGGCCACGGCGTCGGCAATAAGGAGGCGACGACAAGAGCGCCGCCGCTGTCACGTTGGCACGGAGGAGGAGGTGTGCCGCTGTGCGCGCATCGAGCGGAGGAGGGCGCTCCGCCACCGCCGTGCTGGACTCGATGGAGGGAGGAGGCGGTGACTAGCCGGCAAAGAGAAGGTGGCGTTACACCACGCCAGCACAAGGAGGAGATGGGGGAGCCGCCGCTGCGGCGCCTGGAGAAAAGGTTGCGCCGCCAGGATTCGTCACCGCGACGCCACGCTAGCTCGGTGGAGAGGGAAACGGACGCCGCCGCGCTACAGCTTGGAGAAGGAGGCGCCACCGACCGCCACCTCTGCTTAATTCACCCGCTCGCCATGGAAGAGGAGAACAGGGAGGAGAGAGAAGCCCCGTGCGGGATGGAGAGAGAAGGGTGAAGAGAAAAGAGTGGCAGGGGTGAAGATTTTTTTACTTTTTTCTCTGTATCCGCTTTTCTCTGCCTTGATCCGATCCACTCAGGCCAGAGAGAGCGCTCTCATCGCATGTTGCCGATTGTCCCCTTCCGTGCCACGTGCCGTGTCCATATTGCTTTCGGGGGCAAGGCAAGGTGGAGCACTGCCCTGGCGGTTGTGAGAAACTTTTGGATGGCCTGGGAAGCATAATCCTAAACGTTCGGTCACTGACATATGAATCTTACGCGCTTAGAGAGCGTATGTGTGTGTGTATGTCACAAGAATCCAACAGCACTATGTCGTAACGATAGAGGATTCATGCCATATCCGATGGCACCATCAAAAAAGTCCAACGACTACCGTATTTTATATGAGTGCTTTTTTGCGCGAAAATTTGCATTTGGCCATCGGATTTGTTTAATTTTTTTTGAAAGAATACATACTATATATTTCAGACGAAGGATTCTCTATTATTGAAAAGTGTCTTTTGGTGAGCGCTAAACAAAAAGTGATCCATTAAGTATGTAGTCATTTTTTTTGTTTAATTCAATGGTGTGAACACAATAAATAATATTTTTCCTTTTATCTACTTAGCTTTAGAAAAATAGCATCATTTGGCAAATCTTACTTCTCAAATAAGGAACCAACCATATCACATTTTTGTGGAAGTTTGGCTTTACATATGCAAAGGAGGTGCTCAAAACCTAAGAAGGAGAACAAGTTTAATTTATCTTTATTCGAGCCTCTCACCAAAGAGATAATAGATCTACTCTAGATAATATCTTACAAGGGGAAATCGTTTTTCTTGTTGTAGACTTAGATCACCTATATCCTTCAGTATGGCATGGTAAATACTTTGGTGAAGGGTATTCCTAAGACATGCAACGAATTGAATTCGGGTTTTGGCCTTCACACTAATATTTAGAAGGTGTACCCTCGTAGAGGGTATTTCTAAACACCTTATGTTATTACCGTTTTATATATTATATGGGTAATTAATTAACTGAACAACACAAGTTTGCTGGTGGTATCACAAATACTAACTAGAGGGGTGCAATTGGTTTTAAGGACGTGTTTGGTTGGCCGCCCGCGCTCGCCAACACAGGCGATGGCGTGCCATGTGATTTGGAGGCCGTTTGGTGCACAGCCTGCGCATGCCTCGCCCTCGCTAACCGACGGCACACCCACCAGTTTATACGCGCGCGCACTTGCGTTGGCGCGGGCGTGGAAATCGCTCGCCAATGCTCGCGCAGGTGAGCCGTGGCCAAGGGTGCGCCAAGGATCGGCACAGTGAGCATCGGCATTCAACCAAACATGCCCTAAACCCAAATGCACCCTTTCAATATTGGGTCATGTACTAGAGTTTTAGATACTATTTGGATTCAAGCCAATAATATTTGCTGAGTCTTTGAAAAAAATTGGAGTACCACTATGCAACCGTATACTGTGCACAACGCCCTGCAATGGCATAACCTGACGACAAAAAACCTCGAGCATTTTCCCCTGACGACAAAAAACCTCGAGCATTTTCCGCCACGAGCCGGCACTCCGCAAGCCTGTGTCATGCCCTGATGCACGTCTCCAGCGCTTTGCACTCCCGTGAAATCCTGATCTGTATGCATGCATGTACAAAGAAAAAAAATTGTTACTTTTTTGTTAACTAAAGCAAGTGAACTGATCCGTGAATTTCTGCACTGCATGCTTGCCTGCATGCATTTCTTTCTTCTGTTTTATTTTTATTTTTAACTAAAACAACTTTAGATAACTTTTCATCGGTTTTAGGTATCAAATGTCAGTATCATCACTCTCAAAAAAAAATGTCAGTATCATCTAATTTAAGGAGATACATGAAGTATCAAAGCAAGTACTTCCTCCGTTCTTTTCGGTTTAACGCTTTTGATTTTTGACACATCTTTAACCATTCGTCTTATTAAAAAATTTAGTGCAAACATGCAACACAATAAGTTTTAAAATAACTTTAATGATAAAACAAATGACAACAAAACAAAATGATATTTGTATAATTTTTCACATCAGGGCCTCCAAATTATAGGGGAACACGCACGCGTGGCTCCCCGCCGTCTTCGTCCTTCCGACGCCGGAGACCGACCCGAACCTCGCCGGGAAACGGGTTTCCAGCCACGCCGGCGGTGGAAACGGACGAGGCCACCGGCACCATTGCACGGTACATCTATCCGCAGCTAGCACCCCGCGAGCGCGCGCGCACACACAGCACGATCAACCCAAGGCTGCTCGCCGGTTGCCGCGTCGCCGGAGGCCACACGAATTGTGTGAGGACTGAGGAGGCGAATCGCCGCCTCGCGTGGATCCGTACGAACGCAATCTTTTTCCTCCCGGATCGTGTAGAATTCAGGGGCCGGAGGAGCAGATAGGTAGATAGAGCTAGAGATGGGCCATATCTTCAGCGTTTTTCCCCTGCTTTCTTCTTCTTCTTCTTTTTTCACCCTGCTTCGTCAGTGACAGCGATGATCTTTTTTTTTTTGAGAAAAAAAAGACAGCGATGATCTTGGTCCACGATTCCTTCCACCACTTGGCCTTGTCAGACTCTCGTCTGCATGTGCTTGTCTCTGCTCGGATGATGCCCCCCTCCCTTTTCTTCGCCAAGGACTGCACATTTCTCTGTCCTTTTGATTGTGTTCTTCCCTTCTCGATCTCTCTCTCTCTCTATCTCTCCAGGCCCAAGCTGAAACCATGATTAAGCCGGTTTAGGTGGAGCTTTGACTGGATTAGACGGATAAGCAGGGCAAGTAGATGACATTAATTAGTGCGAGCGGGGAAGCATATCCCAGACGTGGAGATTACCTGCCCTTGATGTTACCGGTATAGGCGTTTTTCTTTGTTTGTTGTCACTGTTATCTGTCGACCTTAGAAAACACGTTGTTCATAGTTTTTGTTTCTGGCAGATACGGCAGGATACAGGCCGATTTCTCTTGAGATACTGGACGGCAGATGAAAATTTCGTGTTAAAATGGTTACACGTGAGAGGACGAAAATGTTATGGTTCCTTCGGGGATTGAAGGTCTGAATATAATCAGTAAACCGTGGTATTATATGTTTCTTGGACCGGCTAATTTTTTTAGATGCTTTTCTTTTCCAAAAAAAAAAGTCATGCCAACTCTCACAAAAAATTAGTTATTTATGGGGAAATACCGTCTATCCCTTTATAGATTCCTAATTCTTACTATATTATTTTGGCTTCGCGCACCCTATAGACTACTACTTCCGTTTTAAAATACCTATCACTGTTGACTTTTAAACACAACATTTGACCATTCATCTTATTCAAAAAAGCTATGTAAATATCTTTTTTTTTACTTGTTTTACCATTAATTGAATTTTAAGTATGACTTATATTTTTTACATGTGTCTACTAAATTTTTGAATAAGACGAATGATCAAACGTTGTATCCAAAAGTCAAAAGTGACAAATAATTAAAAACGGAAGGAGTATTTATGGAGCATGTTAATGAGTTGATTGATGGATTCAATTTGAGATATTTTCCTAAAACAATAAAACATTTTAAACAAAAATGTGAAATGTTCAAAGAGGTTCCAAGAAACTTTAGGCACTTGAAAGACAAGATTGGGCTTGCTAACTGCTTTTTTATTGGCGTCTCAAAAAAACTGTTTTTTTTATTGTTTGTATGGGATTGATAAAAACGGTTCAAAAAAGTAGGCTTCCTAGTTATTTTTGGCGTGTTTTTTAGGATTTATTACAATGAAATAATAGATAAGAAATGCATAGGCTAGCGGCGATTTTACCATAGTTTTTTTTACACCACAGAAGCATATTATCATGTGTAATGCTAAACAAAATAGATTAGGTGTTTTTCTACTTAACTCGTCCAAGCTAGGTGTAGTACATAGTAAATTTTACATGTCCAAGCTAGGTATAGTACATAGTAAATTTTACATGTCCATGTCGTTTATCTTCTTTTATCGGGATGGTCATTAGACGCTAGGGCCGGGACAGGGCATTGTTTTTGCTTTCGCTGAAATAACACACCTATTCTTGTTGAACTGATGATGTTGATGCAACAAGGGATTGGATAATATCTACTCCTATCAGTAGCATGTATAGAACTATGTGAATAAAATTGTGAAGATACCAATGGACACAAGTGCTGTACGGTATAAAAGATGAAAAGTTGATTGCACTGAAATGTGGCAATATACCCCCTCCATTATAAAATAGTAATCATTTTTGGTCTAGTCAAACTTATAAAACTTTATTCATAAAAGCTTTTAAACAATTTAGATTGAGCACATAGTAATCATATACATAGATTCGTCAAAAAAACTTCTTTAATATTAGAATTTAGTTGAATTTTTATAAATAAATTGTAAAAACTTTCAATGGTCAAAGATACATTTTGAAGATCGTGTCAATGTCCAAAATATCTACTCTATTTTAGAGAGTACTACGTGTCGACGGTTGGGATATCGGTCCCAAG
The DNA here is from genome assembly GCA_005191435.1 of Raddia distichophylla. Classification (NCBI taxonomy): domain Eukaryota; kingdom Viridiplantae; phylum Streptophyta; class Magnoliopsida; order Poales; family Poaceae; genus Raddia; species Raddia distichophylla. Next base: position 175,741 of record SPJY01013140.1, read on the forward strand.
TCAACTAAGGTTCTTGAGAAAGGGCGATAGAAGACTTGCCGAGCAATGCCAAACAGCGATCAACGAGAAACATGGAGACACAAGGTTTTTATCCTGGTTTAGGAACTCAAGACCTAAGTTTGAAGTTAGCCTTTTCTTCCCTTCTATTTTGCATTAAAAATTATAAATGGGTTTAAGGTGGGGCTCTACTGTCATAGACAGTGTAGGTGGGGCTAGAGCCCCACCTGACCCGGTGCTCGGTCTGCCCATGCACGCTAGACTCGGCTCCTCTTCTAACTTGGTCTTCCTTTCTCCTTGGTTCTTGGCTTAGACGACGGACTCAGCTCCCCCCTCCACTTCAAGCTTGGACTCCTTCTCTGGCTCTGGTTTGAATGCCAAACTCGGCTCTCCCCTCACTTAATCTCCCTTTCGGGCTTTGGCTTGAACGCCGAACTCGGATCTCCCCTCACTTGAGTGCCCTCTCTAGCTCTGGCTTGAGGTTTGGATGCTTGGCTCGGCTCCCTCCTCCTCCAGTTTGAACTCCCCTTCTTCTCGGCTCTCTGAGGTTATAGGCTTGGACGCTGGACTTGACCCCCTCTCTTCTTCTGCTCTGAGCTTGGACACCGAACTTGACTCCCCCTTGTCTTCTAGCTCAAACTCCCTCTCTGGCTCTAGCTTGGGGATTAGATGCCTGGCTCGGCCCCCTCCTCTCTTGGCTCTAGCCGACTAGCCTTGACTCATCTCTTCGGCTTCATCTCTTCCCGTTGGCTTATACTCTTCTCTTTAGCTCATTTTCTTCTTTCCTTCCTTTTTTTGGCTCGACTCCTCTTTTTCTCGACTCAAGGTTACCTTAAATGCATCCTGAAAATCGTGGCTACCTAAAATCAAGATAGGGGTGAGGCACCTAGGTTCAATCATCGAAAGAAAGAGCGATAGCCTGCACACTGCATGATCTACCAATCGAGCTACAACTCGTCCTCAAGGATTGAAACAAATATTTTTGCACACAAATATTCATCGATTGAAAGCATCAACCCGTCATGACAATTAATCCCACCACCTTCTTCAACCAGGAAGTTGGCGGCACACTTTGTGCTTCTGCCAATGGTGGGAATAAGGTTTACTTTAATTAGGCTAGGTCGCCGAAGGGCACCCTCTCGATGGTCTCCGTAACCATTTGATACCTTTAGCTCAAGCGCAACAAACGCATCTTCAGACAATCGGATCAACCTCGGCTCGTCTTCCTTCAGGCCCTTCTTGATAACCTGCGGCCATGGGAGGTCGCAGGGCCTATTTTGTAATTAGCTAAATGCCTTAAACCTAGGGAAATGACTTGTTGACTCTAATTTTGTAATCCCTTGTTCTTTGATCAAAACATGACGATACTCCTGTCCGTTGCTAAAAAAGAATTATCACGCGGTTTCAAATCCAGTTTTTTTTAAAAAAAATAGAAAATGACGAACCAACGGGGCGCGCGCGCGAGGCGAGGGAACGGACGGCTGCCCGCGCGTTGGACCGGACGCGAACGCGACCGCGTCCTTCGCCCAATCGCCCCCCCGTGCCGCCTATTTTCAGGTTCAGGCGAGGCGAGGAGCAACAAACTTCCCCTCCCATTCATCATCCTCCTCTTCCGTACCCTAGCTGCCTGTCTTCGCTGATCCGCACCCGCCCTACTCCGCTCCCCTCGCCGCCTCGCCTCCGCGCCTGCGGCCATGGCAGAGGTATGGTTCTCTGCTCCACCAGCCTCATCTCCCTTCCTCCCTCGCCTTTTGGGGTTTCCCTGTTTCGTGAGCTCGGATCGGATCCGAATTCTACCGAGTAGCTTTTTTTTATTAGTGAAAAGATCTCCAGGGGAAGCGCTTCAAAAAACATTGGTATTACTTTTAGTTTTTTTGGGTGAATTTTCCCCTAATTTTGAACTTAGAACCCTAAATTGTTCAACGCTGACCGTCCCTGCCTGGGCGGTGGATCTGCTACTGGTTATCTTGCTTGCACAACTTATCAATTTTACGCATATTTAATATATTGGTAGCATTTTTGTTATTTGATTGATCTTCTTCAGTTTTTTTTGTTTTGTTTCATATCATGCAACTGATCTCCATGATTTTGTTTGGGTCTCGCTCTTACCAGATTGAGCTGAAAACTGCACCCGCTGACTTCCGCTTTCCGACAACAAACCAAAGTAGGCACTGTTTCACACGCTATGTCGAGTATCACAGGTATATCAATAACTCTACATGTGCAAGATATGCTAGTATATTTATTTACTGCTTGAACCTTCCACCAAACCTGTTTGAACTTCCATGAAACCAGGTGTGTGAATGCCAAAGGGGAAACAGCTGCTGCTGATTGTGAGAAATTTGCCAAGTACTATCGGTCTCTTTGCCCAGGAGAATGGGTGAGTGTTTTTAGTGTCTATGACTGCTATTTGACAACCGCCATTTTTCGCCCAGTGTTTTCAGCTACAAAGGCATGCTCTCATATTGCTTTTTTAAAAACAATAGTAGATACGTAAATTTTCCAGATGGCAAGTAATTTATTCTGAATTATCTGTAGATCTAAATCCAGAATAATGCTTCTGGATTTTCAAGTCATCTATAATATGAATTGCTAGGTCACATTATCACACACCATGAAGTTTATTCTTGATTGTTTCTGTCTGTGCCAGACTGCCAGTGAATTTTTTGGTAGAGGCAGAGCGCACTGTGTTTATCTTTAGTATATTTGTCTTGTACTAGTAACATTTGTAGGTCAGTCGGATGCTTCAATAGTATTAGTATTCTCCTGTTGAGCAGCAGTTTGTAGACTACATGTGTCATTTACTAACGTAGAATCATAATGACTTCTTTAATATATCTCGCTTGTACTAGAAACATCTGTAGGTCAGTTCGATGCTTTAATAGTATTAGTATTAGTATGCTCCTGTTGAGCAGCAGTTTGTAGTCTGCATCTATCATCTGCTAATGTAGAATCACAATGATTTGGCAAGAGTAAAACCAATACTTCACTGTTTTGAACAGCGGCAAATGCATACTATTGGAATCTTTCCTATGAGCCGTGTGAGCTTAATTTTTCTTAGAACAGTAATAGACTAGGTGCATACATTTGCCAGAAGGTATGAAATCCATTCTGAACAATCGTTAAATCTATGTTTAGAATTTTGTCCCTTGATTTAAAACACATCTATGATATGAATTGCTAGGTCATACACCATGAAGGAAGTTGTTTTTGTCAGTGCCAGCATATCATTTGGTAGAATTAGAAAGTAGTGCACGCTGTTTCTCTTCATATGTTTGTCTTGTACTATTAACATCTATAGGTCAGTTACTCAGTTGGATAATAATATCCTCCTACTAGTAGCAGTTGCAGAGTGCACCTGTGATCTGCCAATCTATAGTCACAATAATTTGTCAAGTTTAAACTGATGCTTATCTTGTTTGATAGAGTAACTGCATTGAAATTATTTATCTGAAAATTCTTCGGAAGAATTTTGGCTTAAGAGTTACAATTGATGCATCATGCATGATGATCGGCATTGATGAAATGAGTCATGCCTAGCATAGCATTATAAGAAAATCAAGGCACATAAGTCATAGAGCCCTAATTTTGCTTCCATATCAGAAAACGACGAACACTTGGTCTATCATACAGCTGTTATTGCTAATGCACCTTTTTTTTACTTGAGGCCTATTTGTAACTGCTCAATAAACTATTTCAGTCTATCATAAAGCTGTCATGATCAAGAAAAATAAGGCACACAGACCCTAATGTTGTATTTACATTAAATTTGTAGCAGCTCATATTTTTTCCTCTAACCATTAAGTGTTCATTGCGGAGCTGTTTCCTCTGTTTGGTTCAAAAATCAAAATCAACTTCTTTGCAAATACATAAAGGGGAACTTTTGTTGTTAGCACTAGCAATCTTTAGTTTGTTCTCTTCAGCATCGTCATCATTTCATCTCATTGAATCAGGTTGAGAAATGGAATGAGCAGAGGGAGAATGGGACATTTGCAGGGCCCCTCTAAATCTTCTGTTTGAGAGTCTCCTCTGACTACTCTGCTTTCATGAGCACAACTATTATCTCTGGTTTGAATTTATGCTTCTGTCTTATTTTTCCAGCAGTCGCTGCAAAACAGCAAGTGATGCTTTCCTTCATGTTTCACAAATAATTCAACATGGTTATCTAGACCTGCCTATTCACATGTTTTTATTCAAATATATTCCGCATAAAAGAATCGTTGTTCATTGTCTGTCAGACTGCAAGTTGATGTTCGCTCGCTTTGGACAGTGAAAGTAACCATCTAAATAGGTGCTAATAAATTGATTTTTGATGTGGAAGTTACCAATTGGTATTATACATATAAATGTACAGTGAATATTCATCACAGAGATGTTACCGTAAGTTATTGCTGACACTGGACGTAGTGAAGGCAGGACTTAGATTTTCCTTTTAACGGGGGTATACTGGGTGCAAAATTTTGTTCCTGCATTGACTGACCTGGGGCTCGGCAAATACTGAACGATGCAAACTGAAAAGTGTTATCTATTTCTGACTCCTGAGTCCCGAGTCTTGAATGACCTGAGGTGGACTTGGTGTACATTCTGTATGATTGTGGCCATAGCAATGTTGGTGAGCACTTCGTTGCTCCTATGCAGAGTTCAGTCTAACAGTACAGAACATATTAATAACTGTACTGTTCTTACAGGCATGCAAATATGCCCAATTAGCACTGCGTTAACTTTCATGTTATTCTGCTAATTAATCTGCCCCCTTCCTTTCTCACAAGCTGCCATCATAGATATGTCCTTTTCATTTCTGAAGACACGCACGAGTGTCCGTTTCTAATATTTCTTCTATTTCGTATTCTCACTGTAAACGAAAACTGAGGGAAGGTTCATTATGTGATAGGAGTTTGACATCACAGCCTTGACAATTAAAGGTATTACGATCACGATATTAAAAGTGTTAGCATGTAAAACCTTGAACCTTCAAAGAAACAAAGAAATCTGCTCTATCCTATCTTACCGATGCAGACATACGGCAACCGTGGAAACCAGAGGGGAAAAAATATAGAGGATTGAAGTGCTGCTAATCATGATACACAACAAACTTAACTTTGGAAAGAGTAAAGATATTAGGGACTACAGTAAAGTGCTAATCACGAAACCTTAAAATATTACAGTGAAGTGCTAATCACTAAACTAAACTAAACTAAGCAAACTTAACTCCGAAGAAAAGGGCCACACACACACACACACACACATAAACTACTCATTCGAACCTGCTAGCTTAGCTCAAGAGGGATAGACGGGGAGACGAGGGAGGGGTGGGATGGTACGGTGGAGAGTGGTGTAGACGGTAGGTAGAAGGTGATGTTGCAAGGGAAAGCCTTGCAAGATCAAGAACATGCTGGTGCTGCGCAGTGGCCGGCGATGGTGGTCGGTGATCGATCGGCAGCGCGTGGGCCGGCCGGCGAGCTCAGGGAGGATAGGGCCAGCCGCAGGTCAGACGCAAGGCGGCGGCATCGGCATCGGCCAGTGCCCAGCCAAGAAGCAGCCTGGGTTGGCGTTGATCACCATGGAAGAGAGCTTCGAAAAGGCTTGGCTCTGGCTGGCACAGAGAGAGCGTGGGGCGTTTGGGTTTGGCATTGGCGATGCCATTTGCCGAGGTGAGGAGCTGGGGTGTAAGGTGTGTGTGTGGTGATCCAGGAGGAAGAAGGCTAGCTCATGGACGAGACGAACGCTTGTATAGCAGAAGAAGGGCAAGCATGACTCTACGTACACAGCCGATCGAGAGAAGCGATGGCCAAGAGCCCAAGACGGATGAGGTCATAAATGGCGAGTGGTGCAAAACGGTGGGGAACCCGATCCCGAGGTTGACGATGGCCGAACGGGTGAAACATGGCTTTATGACGCTGCAGCGAGGGAGTAGCTTTCATGCATGTGGCTCCAATTCGCAATCAACTCACGCCAGTCGAAAACAGCCGTATCCATGGCTCACTCACTGCGAGTCTGCCAGAGGGGAAATTTTCGCTGTTTGTCCAAAAAAAAAAAAACATCAAATCAAAAAATGCCCATACTTTAGATCTAAGTATAAAAATTCCCTCAAACGTTCTTGGGGAGGGCCACATTTAGAGGGTGCCGCCCTGGCTGAGGGCGGCAAGGGTGAGGGCCTTGCCTCCCTCACCAGGGGCGCCAAGTTCTAGCACGATTAGCTAATTAAGCCCGCACAGGAGCTAATTAATTAGCCATCATTTATAATGAAGAATTAGCAGCGAAGAAAATTCAACAGTACACATATATATAAAATACACATGCATGGCCAAATCAAGGATGCAAAATAATCAAGCAATCTATCATGAATGCATGCAGATCGATCGATCGAGCTAACCCGCCGCCGGCAATTTTACGTGGGGCCAAAACTTGCCGCCTCACTGAGGGCGCCTCCACCCTTGCCGTGGTGAGGGCGGCAACCTCTAAATACCGCCCTCGGGGCGCATAGGGGCATTTTTACAATTAGATCTAAAGTATGATTATTTTTTAGTTTGACGTATTTTTTTGGGCAAACAGCCAAAAATTTCGCTAGAGAGAGACGGGTGAGTGTACGAGGGTATCAAAGAGAGACCGGATCAGCCATGCACGGATCCGATCGATCGGTATTTGCCTCACAATGCAGAAATCGAAACCTTATTTCCGTTATTTTTTTAAAAAAACACATGCTGGCTAGGAGTGATGAACATCATCGACGGCAACTGATTTTTTTTAAAAGTAAAGAGCACAGAGAACTATCATCTATTCAAAATGAAGAAGAGAAGATTTACAAAGGGGTTCAAAAACCCCGAAAGGCTAAGATGCTAATTTATAATTTTTGCACCCATCATCAATCGAAGACGGATGCCATCCAAGTGTCTAAAAACCCTCGCATTGCGCCAAGCCAGATATGCCAAAGAACGGCCGTAACGGCTGAACTGGTCCATTTAGGGTCTGGTGCATCTTGACGGACCATAACCCACCATTGCAGCATGTCAACTATGCTCTCCTAGTTGGCTGGGGTTGAGAGGACTGGTTTATTGATCTCGTGGGCAGTTCCTCGCCAGAGATGGGAACTGAAGCCACACTCGAGAAATAAGAGGCAAGTTACGGTTGCAAAGAGGGCAGAAGTAACTATTCTACGAAGTAGAGTATTCGCAACTTGCATTTAGAATGATACCACTGCTTTTAAATCATATTGCTCATAGGGGATGGCAAGCTGCCCACAAACAATAGTCGATAAGCGGATTGAACCAAGAATATCCCTGACTGAGCAAAGCATCATGTCGTTTGATCCGGATTGTTCGGCTTCAGCTGAGCTTGAGAGACCAGTCGCTAGAGCTGGGTGAATTCTAGGAGGAAGGACGCCGTGAAGCGAGGCCGATGATTTGCTAGCCAGTTATTGTAAAGCAAAGCACCGGTGACAGATCTGCTTTTCCTGGTAGAAGCAGTGAATAACAACGGAAAGATCTCTTTAAGCGGCCAATTGTCAGACCAAAAGGATATGAGATTGCCATCACCAATATTGATACTAGTGGCCATGTGAAATAAGTGGATGTCACACGGCCTGCAGGGAGATGCAGAGCCAAATTAACCAAGGCTTGAAATTAGCAGTCTTGCTAATCGAGAGCCAGCGAAGCCGAAGAGCACGCCCAAAATTTGCCGGGTCTAGAACACCTAAACGGTGGTTAGATTCGAGTTGCATGCCATGCTTGTTTTACAGGTGGGCCCTGTACGGATGTCTCGCTTATTTTGTGTTTAGACAAGGATTTATCTGTACGTAAGCTGGTTTGGATAACAGAACGAAATCTTCATCCCTTCTGAGAAAGAAAAACAGAGACAATCCACCGACAGTGGGAGGGAGGTCACTGCGATTGGTGATGGATCTCGCGCGTGCCGGAGCTGGCCTGTCAGATCGACGCGATGGCGGCCATGGATGGTGGCTTGCATTTACTACGTACTGCTCTGCGTGATATCAGTCGATCGATCGATGCATACAAGTACAACGTTTTTGTTCGCTTCTGCTGCCTGTACACATTGTCTGGTTCAGTGTAAGGGGTACGTAACACCAGTCCTTGGGCCCGGTATGCCTGCCTGCCTGCTGCACGCCTACTCGCCTTAGATGAAAGCACTCGTGCCCTGCTGTGACTGTCCGGACATCTTTAACCCCATGCCCTTGTTAAAAGGTTCGAAAAATAATGTAGGGTCAAAGATGGCCTTGCTCCGTCCATGGCAAATTGGCATCATCGACCTGGCCCATTCTATCGAATAATTATAGCCTACATCAAAAGCTAGGATTTTATCAAATAATAAGCCTCACAATTTTTTTAAAATTATTGAATTTATATAACTGGCTTGTTTCACAATGTATATCGATTTGGGAGGAGAGCTTGGGCAGGTTGACTAGTCTTCAATGCCGGATGGGAAGACATTTTTGTTGTCACGCTAAGGTTCCGTTGTTTTTAGGCTGATTTGCGGCTGAACAGATAAACAACTGAAATCACTGAATCGTTTGATTTGCTTTTTAAAGCGTTAGGACAAGCGTTAGGACCCATCTTCGAGACAACGAAAAAAGGACTAAAAAATCAAAGTATATATCTGTTCAAAATGTAGATAAGACGTTAAATTGTTAAATCCAAAAAAACAGAGCCTAAGTACCATAGCAGGTCACTAAATGCATCAACGCATTCTACATGTGTCATTATGCCATACTGTCATGTATACCGGATTGTGTGTGCCTGGGCTACAGGCAGCGCACAGTTCACTCCATGCTTTCACTTAGGTACTTAAAAACCAGGGGTGGGGGTCGGGGTGGGGGGATTAGCCACTAATTCCCCACCCTGACCCCCACCCCTGACACGACATCAATTGCACCAAAGGAATCTTTGGATGCTATGATTATTGGTCATGGTTTATCTATACATAAAATACGAGGGTATTGATATGATGGGGCATCAAACATGATGGGTGAATACCATGGTCTGCAAAGACGGGTACTAGATGAAAATTCCTACGCCTTTTACATACACTACTGTGCCCATCAGTTGCAACTAGTGGTTGTCTTTGTTGCTAAATGTTGTGCTTCTGTCATGGATTTTTTTAACTACACCACCTTGATTGTTAATATTGTTAATGCTTCCTGTAATAGACATGACCAATTGGTCCAAGAACACCATAATAATCTTGTGGAAACCGGTGAAATTTTTCTGAAAAAGGAAAAAACCAAGCAACTAATCTTGCAAGACCTGGTGATGCTCGGTGGGGGTTCACATCATAAAACTTTGTGTCGTCTTCAATTCATGTGGCAATTAGTCGTATTAGAGAATATATGTGAAGATGACCCTACCACAACACAAAACAACTGCAACAAGTCTAGTAAACCAAATGGAGAGTTTTGAGTTTTTTTGCTTATAATGCATCTAATGATTAAATTATTGGGTAAAACTAATGATTTGTTACAAAGCTTGCAAAAGAAAAACCAAAATATCGTTTGTGCTATAGGATTGATTGGAACAACATTGCAGAAAGTTAATGACATTAGGCAACATGGTTGGGAAGAGCTATTTGAAGATGCAAAATTATTTTGTCTCAACTATAATATTGTTATGCCAAACATGGTGGATACTACAATTGTTAGGGGTCGTTCGAGGGGTCGTGGAGACCAGTTGGTTACTTACTACCATTATTTGAATCATGAACTCTTTAATGTGGTGCTCGACCAACTTATTGTGTAGTTAAACAATCGTTTTGCTAAAAGATTCACTCAATTGTTGAGATGCATTGCTTGTCTTGATTCTAAAAATGAGTGATGAATGGCTAAATCATCGCATGGTATGCTATATTAGATGTATTTTCGAGTATCAAAGATGGCAAGATATTAAAACATTTTCAAGATATGAAAACTCGCAAGATGAAGCTACCTCTTTTTAGTGGTATTTAAAAATGCTTGCTCTAAATTTTGTTTACTATTAACTTGTTTATTTGTCCATTTCATGTCGTTAATATTGATATTTATTTTAATTTCTAGGTTTGAGATTTACAACTACTATTGATGAAGATATAGGCTTGAAAGATGTGAATCTGTCTTAAAAAGATACTATATCATTTCAAATGAGCAAACTTTCCTTTCATTTCTTTGTTATTTTTCAATTAAACAAATTGAGCTGTGTGATTGAACAAATTTTCATCTTACATTAGCATGAACATCATTTCTAGTTTGATTTAGCAACTAGACTTGATTGTAGTTGGTTTGGGTCTTATCAAAATCCTTGGTCCGTCACTGTGAGAGGTGAAACAAGAACTGAAACAAATGTCTGAACTCTGAACACGGTAAGCCAGCAGGATAGTTGATCATATCTACTTATTCTTATCTTTGGTTTTAGAAGTGCAAATATTTTAGTATTTATTTTTTTGATTGAAGATGCATTACAAAGATATAAAAAACACGTGAAACGAAGACCAGACGCTTAACTACTTCAGGAAACTTTAATTTCAAATTTTACCTATCAGTAAATGAGCAAATCAGACTAGTTGAAAAGGACAGCTTCGCATCATACATGCGTGCATCTTCGTTTTGTTACTTCCTGACGGCCGCGTCAGCGTCGTGGTCGGCGCCGGTGATCAGTTCCGGCGGCTCGGGGGGCCCTCCGTAGCTTTGAGGGCGGTGGACGCGGCGAGCATGTGGCTCACTGTCGTGACCCACCTCTTGTACACGGCGTAGTCGTCGGCGCGGAGCTCCACCTTGCCCTTGCTCGTCGAGAGCTCGATCGGGTACGTCGCGTCCTCCTCGCGGCTCGGCTTCTCCAGAGAGCATGGGCTCACGTCGGCGATGACACCTGGTAGCACCACGCGGCACGCGCCATGAACGCGTGCAGGAGCTCGTCGTCGGTTAGCTCTGCCACGAAGAAGACGAAGAAAATCGTTGTGCTTACTTTCTTTCGCGTTGGAGAAGGCCATGACCAGGTTCATCTTCTTGATCCGCAGCACGACCTTGCCGCTCTTGCTCGACGCCGCGGACACCGCGTGCAGCTTCCACTTCCCTGCACGCACGGCAAGATCGAGGTCATGCGATGGCGATCTGACGGGGCATGAGACGACACCGCCCGCCGCCGGTGGCTTACCGTCCGGCATGGCGACGAACAACTCGTCGCCCTTGGCTAGCGCCGCCTTGGACCTCGCGTAGTTGAAGTTGAAATCGAGGTCGTCCTGCGACAGCGCCGAGCCCGCCAGGTCCGCCCTCTCGATCTGGCCATGGTCGCCGGCGCCGCGCCGCCCTCGCAGCGCGGAGGCGCCCCGCAGCGCTGCCGGGCACACAAAAGAAACGGTTTTGAGACGGAGATTCTTCGAGGCACAAGACGCCGTCGAAGCACGGCGGGGGTGAGCCTTACAGGTAGCGGCGGCCGCGGTGAGCGTGATGATGTTACTCGCGTCCGTGGCGGCCACGGCGGCGTTTACTGCCGCGGCGACCTGGTCCCGCGTGGCGCCCGCGGCCTCGGCCACCTTGGCGCACTGCGCAGCGACGAGCGCGGCCGCCGACGCCACCGCCGCCTCCCTCATCGCCGACGAGCCCTGCGCCTCCGCGGAGCTCTCCGCGGCGATGGCGGCCAGCACGGCTGCGACGCCGGCGACGGACACGGCGGCGTGAACCTCGGCCTTGTGCAGGCGCGCCTCCTCCTTGCGCTTCTGCTTCCGCTCCTTGACCCACTTCTTGATCGAGATGCCGCCCCATGGAGTCATCTTGCGCGGGAGCTGCACGCACGCAAGTTCAAATTTTTCAAGCCCGAAGAAACGCATTAAAATTCCATATTTCCATGGATCCGAGCAGGACTAGGAAAGTTCAAATCAATCAGCAAACCGCGTCTTAATGAAAAAGAAAGAAAACAAACTTGGAAAGACGCGTGTATTCCTTCTGGTTTCTGAAATTCTGAGGTTTGTTCCATTTGCATCACGATTATGTTTTGTTTTCTAGAACATGCCCACAAAACTCTTATATTGTTCTTTCACTCACCCATTTCTTCTTGAGGCAGAGATCATAATCCAACTCTGGATGAATTGCTTTTTGCAGCCATATCCATGACTGGAAAAGAGAGAACATGAAAAGAAACAGCACATCCATGAGATTAACCGAAATTGAAGCTAGCATATACATGCACATGAACATCGCATCACGCAGATTATGTACCTTCAGATCATCGTATTTCCACTGAGGTGTGCTGAAACCGCTACTGTCGACAACCAAGCTGCGTTCATTTTTCTGCAGAGCACCCAGATATAATTCGCTATGCGCCCTAATTTCAACTTTCGGCGTCATATTTTGACAAAATATTTGCTACAGTACTGAAGTGGCACTTACCAGCAACAGGTCTCTGCTACCATTGTCAAGAGCCGCGACAGGGTTCTCCACTAGTGCCATCGAGCAATCCTTTGGTCCAGTTTGAAGAACTTGGATAGCCGAGCTGCACCATGCGCTCGAGAGCAGGTCCATTGACTCCGGGGGATGCTCTTCATATTCAATCATGCCTATGTCCAGAGCCATGGACAAGGCAGCAGCCGAGCTAGCTCTCCAGAACCAGAAGCAACCGATCAAAGGCAAAGGATCAGAGATTTATACAGACTGGTGATAGTGTGCTATGATCTCTGGTGTTTGTGCAGCAGCTGCAGCCGCCCGCCTTCAGCCATATAGAATGTCTTAGCAGGAACCAGATCCTCCATCAAATCTCTAGGATAGCTCCAACCACTTTAGTCCAACTTTCAGCTGTAAAAACCTTAAACAAGACAGGTGTCACGGACAAAGTCAGTGAGTTTAATGCTTTAAATACGAGCTAAACAAGCATATTAGTGGCTTTTGGGAGGAGTAAGAGTGCACTGGATCATTAGCTTCGCGTATGCTTTAGGTGCACACAAAGAAGATGGAATCAAAATGGGGACCTCCGGACCTTTACATTAGAAAATTACCAGCATAACCGTCCTAAGACATTTGAGAAGTTTGAGCGAGCACTTTTAGGTGCTGGATGTTAGATATGAACCACTTAAAAAATACTGTTGCTAAGAGGAGATGCTTAAGGTTTTGGTGCAATGATCCCACATCCATTTTCTCTAATCAAATCGAACGAAAGGCAAAGGCAAAGGCTTCTGTAGGAGAACATGAGATGTTGGGTTGCAACTGATGCAATAGAAAAACTGGGGAAAGGTAGCAGGATGAGGGTGCCAATGTGCCATGCATACGATGTTGTGGAACTTTCCTAGCATCATTGCCACGCGTGCAATACTGCAATGTTGGAGCAAAGATGTACGCCTCATGGGTCATAGATCGTAGAGCTGTAGTGTAGCATCCCGTAGCGGCAGAGTGCGAGAATCTAGCCGCGATGTTCAGTGCACTGCATTTGGTTTCAGCCTCATGCTGTAGTGAACTGTGGATAAGGGTGATGTAGAATGATAATGCCGAGGGGTCCCAATCTCAAGCATCAGTCTCTGCCCATGTCTACAACATTTTGTTTGAACCAAAGATAGTGGCTCTGCCGTTTCCATTAAGATAGAGTAAAAAAGAAGCGGGTACAAGTTGAGAACAAGACCAAGCCAAAATGCAGGAAAACTGCAGGAAAAAACCTAGAAGAAAAGAAAAGAACATGGAACAAGGAACAAGGAAAAAGAACTACTTAGCCATTGTCATCAAAGCCAAAGGCCAACATCCAATCAACCAAGCCTTGTTCTGAAGGACCTGCACAACATCACGGAGCTTTACTAGGAAAATCCGCTCGTTACGCTCCATCCATACATTCCAGGAGACGAAGATGATGTGACCATCAAATTGCTTCCTCTGGTTCTTAGGGACCTTCTTCCGCATGCAAATCCATCGGCCACCAAATTCTTCCGCAATGCACGCCATCCCTAGGACATAACCCTATACCTCATGCAACACATTTTGCCAGATAGTTTTGGTGAAAGGGCAATGTGCAAGGAGGTGATTTGCTCTCTCCTCAGTTGGGCCACACAGAGGACAGAAAATGAAATTCGGCCATCCCTTGCTTTCCAACCGATCGATCTGCAGTGAGAATCTTATTTTGCACCGCTGTCCAGATGAAGATTTTGCATTTCGGTACTGCCCTGGCCTTCCAAATAGCATGGAAGAATCGGTCAACGATAGCACCAAGAAATTGTGTGTCGTAAGCCGACTTTGCATTGTATACTCCATTGCTAGTCCATCTCCATGTCAATGCATCTTCTTCTTGACAAAGATTGACCTGTTGCACTTTGATCCATAATCTTGCAAACTATGTCTACAACATGAAGATACTGATTGCTCATCGATACCGTATACCTGCTGGTGTGAAAAACAGAAGTTCATAAATCAGAAATACAGAAGGAACCTTCACGAGATGGAGTGGTAACACCGTGACTCTTCCTTGAGATTCTTCAATTGTGAAGTATGATTGAATTTAAACTTTGTGTGAAGCAATTGAGAACTGCAAAAGCATAAGAACTGATTATGTGTTGGTCCAGCACAAATTTACTTCATCTGGCTAAAGGTGTTGCCAGTTCCAATCTAGGGATGGCAAAAATACCCATGGGTTTGGGTATCCGCGGGTACCCGACTCGATGGGTCCGGGTTCGGGTCTAGCTTTGGACCCGTGGGTATTTTGCTTCGGGTCCGGGTCCGGATCCGGGTCTAGTTTTGAACCCATGGGTACCCAATGGGTACCCGAAATCAGACTGACATGTGGACCATCTATTACTGTACATATAAGACTCACCCGATCACCCCTTCCAACAGCAACTGAGCAACCCTAAATCCCTAATCCCCACTCCCTCTCCCACCTAGGCCCCAGCCGCCGCCGCCCCCATCCAGCCATCCAGCCGCCGCCATCATCCAGTCGAGCCGCCGCCTCTCGCCTGCCCCTAACCCCCACCCCGACACCCTCATGGCACCCTCATCCAACCGCGGCAGCTCCCAACCGCCCGGCGGGGGCGTTCGACGCAGCGGTGCGACGGCGCCCACCCCCAACCGCCCGGCGTCCTCTTCCCCCCCGTCTTGGCCGGAGTCTGTCTCTTCCCTAGGCAGCGCCCGTCGATTCATTGGCCGGAGTAAGTTTCTGTCAAGAAAGAATAATTTGCATGGATTAGTTGATTATACTCTTTAGGTTTCATCTTATCAATGTTTCTTCTTTTCCCCGTTCATTTCCCCATTTATCAAAGTTCATTCATGCTTGTGAAGGTGTATTCTTGATTACTGGTTAGTGATGTATACTGGACTTGGACATGCAGATGTACTAAAATACTGATGCTTTATTGCTTATTGCTCATTGATACCGTATACCTGCTGGTGTGAAAACCAGAAGTTCAGATATCAGAAATACAGAAGGAACCTTCACGAGATGGAGTTGAAACAGCGTGATTCTTCCTCGAGATTCTTCAAATTGTGAAGTCTGATTGCATTTAAACTGTGTGAAGCAATTTAGAACTGCAAAAGCATAAGAACTGATTATGTGTTGATCCAACATAAATTTACTACCTCTGGCTAAAGGTGTTGCCAGCTCCAATCACTTGCTTGCAGCTACAGTGCCAGGGCAGGGCCATATGGAACAATGAGGTTTTGCACAGAGCAGGATATTTGACTGCTGAATTATCAGCTCCCAGTCTGGAAACTGCATCATAATTTGCAGTAGGAATAGTACTTGCAGGTCATCCAACCAACTGCCATTGGTGAGGAATAGTTGAAAAACTTTCAACGTTGCTTCTTCTAGACTATGAGTCTATGACGAGGGCAGCAGCTATCCTATGCTCGTGGTGTAATTACCAAAACCAATGGTTGCTTTTAAAGCCTAGCTTTGGTGCAATGCATTACGTTAAACCTTTTTCACTTACTGCTGCCTAAAGAGCATTCCAACTGAAGCCTCTTATTCCATTGTTTACTCTACTCTCATGTGTAGGCCTCTAATCCTGTCTGCTGATCATTCACCTTTTGAAAACTTGGCATGGGTTTTATATATCACGGCGGCTTGCATTTTGATCATGGATCAAGGGTTTGATCGCTGCACTTTCCAGCTCCTTTTGATTGTAAAGTTGGTGCTGCGGATTCTTGAAGGCTCTCACAGGGAATTTCCATGGGAAGCTGAAATCATGTTAATTTGTCGGCATGCAGTTCTTTGCCATGGCTTTCTACTGGCTTTTGTGAAAGGGAAAATGGAACGACAATTCCTGCTGCACTATGGTTGTTGGGCAAATTTGCTACTCATGCATTGCACTAGATCAGAATATCTTCAGGGAATAAAGAATCTTGGATAGCAAAAATCTGAACATTTAACCCTTGACATAAGAAACTGTATCCGGTGCAGATAAACACTGAATTGCTGAATCTGCTTATGGGCAAGCAACTTGCCTGTGGCAGACACCCTTCTCTATGGAGCATTTCCTTGATGCTTACATCGTGGGTAGGCCTTTGTGTCTTGGTTGCACATTACGTTCTGTTATCAGGCCCAAGTTGGTTGGGCTGTTCTAGTGTTCATGTTTCAGATGTTCTTATGCTAGACGAAGTGACATGAAAATCACTTGGCACCCATTATGATATATAGTAACAATTGTTCTAATAACCAGCACAATCAGAATCGATTTCATACAAGAATCAAGCCAGAGCCCAAGTTCATTGTGAAGAGCAATCTATCAGTAATATTTAGGTACCTTCTATCCTCAAAATCTCATTAAAACTTCCACAGGAGAAGAGTTACATAATGACCGACAATTCCTTAAGGACACAAATTGGCAATAGCTGCTAAATTGTACAGAGCCAAAAAAAAATGCAGATGATTCTTTGCTAACTGTTTGTGCCATGCTCACATTTCTCCAATGAAATGACTCACTCTGAAACACCGGATACAGCATCCTAGAACTCTGAAACTAAATTATCTCCCCATCAATAATGCGGTGTCTCATTAGAACAATCTCTTTGACAAGATTTCTGTAAGTGAATGGCCGGACAGCAGCCCTCAGGAAGAGCCCTGGAGGCTCCTCACCCTTTCCTCTATCACTTGCACTTCTGCCCTTTGCATTCTCTGGCTCCACCTCATCCTCCTGAGCCTGCTCCTGCTCCATAGCTACTCTATTCAAATTGGCCATTTTCTGTTCCATCTCTTCCTCATATTGCATCATCTGCTTGTTATACTCATCTGATGCCTCAATGCTAGCCTTGATCAACTTCTCCATTTTATCAGAACTTTTCATTGCCATATTCCACTGCTCATCCCAATACTTCTCAGTGTCCTTATTTTCCACCACTTCGCCTCCTTCCACCTCTTCCATGGCATCAACTACTTCTTCATCCTCGCTATTGACTACTTCTTCATCTTCGTAATCGCTGTCTGCATCCTCAACATCACCCTCACCAAACCCATCATCCTCAGCCCAATCGGTAATCTCACTTCCACCTTCATCGTCGCTCCCATCAGGCGCATCGCATCCAAGCTCCATCTCCTCTAGCTTCACCTTCCACTCCTTAGTGTATGGATGGAGGAGCTTTGTGGGATGGTTTGTGAGCAGGAAATCCAGGCACCGCGACTTGTCTGCATCGCTCAGCCTAGAGTAGGCATTCACAATATCATCAGGATATGCCTTTCGGCGCGCCTTCACAATCTTGCAGAGGCCACCGAAGTATGTTGTGCGAATGACCTGGCCATCATGCTCAAGATCGAACAGGTACTGGTTCTCTGTTGCGGGATCAACCATCGGCCGGAGCCGGCTGAAGAAGTCCTCCTGCGGCTCGAACCGTGACTGGTAGAGCGGCCGCTTGACATATATGATGTCCGGGCGCGTCCATGCCGCGCAGCGCGTGATCAGCTCGCGCGTTGGGTTGCCGAAGCGGCCCATGAGGCTCCACTTGTCGAGCCGCTGGTCCTTGCTGGCCTGGACGGCGACCTCCGCCGAGAGCGTCCACTGCTGCCAGGGGAGCTCGTCGGGGCGCCACTTGGGGTGGCGCACGAAGACCCAGAAGTACCGGAATCCAACGGCGTCGCCGATATCGTTGAGGCGGTTGGAGAACTGGACGGACATCTCGAACTGATGGATGCGGTCCCACTCGTCGTGGTCGGCGACCTCGGCCATGAGGGAGACGCGGTCGTCGGAGAAGCGGCCGCGGATGGGCGGCCCGACGACGATGCCGCGCCAGGAGTAGGGCCCGTAGCGGCCGAACCTGTACCAGTCGTGCGGGTGGCGGAGGCGAGGGTCGTCGGGGCCGTCCATGAAGCGCACGGAGCGGTCGTAGCCGAGGCCGATCATCTCCAGCTCGGCGTCGGTGAAGGCGTCCGCCTGGTTCCCCGAGGCGGCGAGGCGCTTGCGGCGGTAGAAGGCGTTCTCGGCGAGGCGGCGGCTGCGGACGCGGGCGCGGGACTTGGCCTCGCGCCGCATGTCGCCGCTGCCCTCGATGCGGCCGCCCGAGGGCTTCTTGTTCTTCTTGCTGCGGCCAGCGTGGGCCACGGTGGAGGGGGGCTCCGCCTCCGCGGGGGCCGGCCGCCGCGGGGTCGGGGAGGAAGGGAAGGGGGAGGCGGAGGCATGGATGGTGCTGTACCGGAGCTTGCGCTTGGGGAAGGCGAGAGGCGGGGGGCTCCGGTGGAAGGGGGAGGCGGTGGTGGGGAGGAGGCGGAGGCCGGAGTAGCGGGGGTCGCGGCGGAGGAGACGAGCGGATAGCGTGGGTTTGGGATAGAGCACGGCGGCCGTGCCTGTCGGCATGGCTGTCTGTCCAAGGGGAGTGGGGGCTTTGGGTTTTAGCTCCACATTTTTCTTGGACAAAATTGCACAGACAATTCTCACGTAGCACCTTAACGTTATGTTTTATTTTCTCGGCCCCTCAAAATTATCATCGTTAGCACCATTACCCCCAACTCAGTTAGGGTAGCCGTTAAATGATGACATAGCGCTAATGTGGCAGTTAACTGCTTGCGTGTACCATTAAGTGATGACGTATCAGCAGCTGACATGGCAAGCCATATCACGTAAATCTATTAGAAAATTTTGGAAAATTGTAAAATAAATTCAAAAAATCATAAAAAAGGAAAAGCACATAAAACTAGGAAAAACTTTTAAAAACATAAAAACCAAAAAACACAGAAATACGTAAAAACATAAAATTCAGAAAAATTAAAAACATTTAAAAAGGAAAATTCAAAAACATAAAAAATAGAATAAATTTGAAAACAAAACATAAAAAAATATAAAAATGCCATGATGATTGATGAGCTCCACAACACTTCAAGACATTCGAATATCTGCTTGTTAAATTTCTTCCTTCTTCGTTCAGAAAATCTCTTTCTATTTTTATGACTTTTCTATTTTTTGAATTTTATGATTTATTTTGTTTTTTTACTTTATTCTATTTTTTAGTTTTTCTTTTTAAAAATTTCCCAGTTTTTTCCTTTTTATGATTTCCCTTTTTCTATTTTTATTAGTTTCCTAGTTTTTATGATCTTCTGGATTTATTTTACGATTTTCCAAAAATTTCTAATAGATTTACGTGATGTGCCATGCGCGTCAGCTGCTACGTCATCACTTTCACGCGAGTAGTTAACTACCACATCAGTGCCACATCATCACTTAACAGCCGCCCTAATTGATTTAGGGCCACGGTGCAAACGGTGACAAGTTTGAGGGGCCGAGAAAGTAAAACGCAAGTTCAAGGGGCTACGTGAGATTTCTTGCAAGTTAAGGGGGGCAACAGCGATTTTCTCTTTTTCTTTCATCCCAGTTTAGAGCATAACATGCATTGTTAACCAGGGCCTCATGGGCCACTTTCGAAATGGCCAGGCCCATATCGGCAGCTTCATCTCAACCCGTAAATTGGGGAAAGGCGCGCTAGGCCCTGGACGTCCAGCGCGAGCGCACTGATCGGACATGCCTCGGCCGTCGGATCTTCAGCGAAGACGCGCATCAGAGCACTCAATTCAACCCCGCATCCTCCCCTCGCTCGCGAAAAGTTGTCACGTTGAGCTCTGCCCCCTGGCGTGGGGCCAGCCTCTGCATGCGCGCTCCCGCCCCAACCGGACGCAGGGGCGATCCGACGGGCGTCGGACACGCTCCCGTCTAAGTCCATCCAACGGCCACCGTTAGAACTTGTGTAAATTTTTTTTATTTTTGTTTCACCATGTAAATTTTTTAAAAAAATCATTAAAAATTATAAAATATTTTCTAATCAGTGTCAGGCATCACACGTATTTTATTAAAATCTATATAATCTATATTCATTTTTATAAACGATTTTAAAGGGAAATCTAGATGTATAAATGTTGTATATCTATACGAAAAAATGTGGAAATAGACATGCATCAGAGAATATTTATGTTTGTATTTTTTTTTTGAATTTTTTTACATGGAGAAACAAGAATAACAAAAAAAATTTCAAGATCTAACGCTGATCGTTGGATGGGGATCCAACGGCCAGTGCTGGGCATCAGACAGGAGGCGCGTCCTACGCCCGTCGAACCGCCCCCGCGTCCGCACCAACCGCCCACTCCCCGCTCTTTTTTGGGGGAAGGCGCGCGCGTTCAAACCGTGCCCCCCTTTGCATTTGGATAGGTATTGTGGATTCTTTATGTAGTGTGCAGGCCCAATCAAAGAAGTAGCTAATGAAACTTAGAAAAAGTATCTAATAAAACTTAAAAAATATATACTAAATTTGAATAAATAACTAATGAAACTTGAGGTTCTAGTATTAAAACTTAAGTACCTACTAATGAAACTGGACAACATACTACCAAAACATGAGGAAACCCAATTAAACTTGCTAATTACTGTTGAAACTTGTACAAGAGAGCGAAACTTGAACCCTACTAACAAAACTTGATAATTTACTAATAAAACTTGAGGAAAGCCAACGAAACTTGCTAATTACTATTGAAACTTGAAGAGGAGACAACGAAACTTGACAGCTAACTAACGAACCTTGATAATCTACTAATAAAACGTGGGGAAACCCAATGAAACTTTCTAAATTACTGTTGAAACTTGAAGAAGATACACCAAAACTTGCCTACTATAGATGTAACTTAAGAAAGTACTGGCGAAACTTGGCTAAAAACCGATGATACTTGGCTAAATCCAAGTTTTCTTAGAAAAGATTCAAGTTTCGTTGGATGGTCAATACAACATACAAAAAAATCTTCGGTGCGTGACCCTAGCCCGATCCGGATTAGCTATAGTCGCAAGTGAAACTACACCCCGTGTAGTTTCACCTGCTGGCCACGAGCGTAGGCCAAGCGCACGTCTCGTGGGCTGTCGCTGGAGGTCGTTTGCTGGAGCCACGCGCGCATGGGCGGCATACGCACATGTTTCTTGGGCCGGCCACTGTGGATAGCATAGACCCCGAGTACCCACACGGCGGGCCTAAGAGACACCCGACAGGGGATGGACCAAGTCGCGTGGATAAGGATGTGAACCACTCGGACTCTAGAAGGCCTGACCGGCAAGGAAGGGCATAAAGATAGAAGTCTATCCCTAATTAATAGGGAAGATAAACTTGTAATCCTGGATAGCTCCATATCTAGCTAGAGGATGGAGATAGGAATCCTACCTCGTAACTGATCAGGACTCTATCTTGTAACCCTGCCCCCCCACCCCTACTATATAAGGCGGGCAGGGAGCCCCTGGTTCGGCAGGTTGATCATCATCTCCACACCCATCCATGGAGAGACATATCCCTCCACATTGATCATCAGATCACCATATAATCCCAGAGCACAAGAAGTAGGGTATTACCTCCACCATGAGGGCCTGAACCTACAGGAAGTAGGGTATTACCTCCACCATGAGGGCCTGAACCTGTATAAATCCATTGAGTTTGGATCTTGTGCATCGCCCCATATATAATCATTGCTAACGGTGACCCCTCAGTTAATCACTAGTCGACAGCCACTCAGCTCACAGCGAACGCATCGCAACCCACAAGATTTAGCGGGAACAATGACTTTTTTTTTGCGCCAATCGCCCAGATCACAAAAAATCGCCCGACCAACGACGGAGAATGCCTAGCGATGCCATGGATGTGGATGAGGACCGAGGGAGGATGGCCGATGAAGATGCCATAGATGAGATCGAGGGAGGACGACCAAGGGAGGAAGACCGGTACGTATCTTTGTTGATTTATTGTTGTTAGGGTAGAAGGATTTCTTGTTTCCTCTTGAAAATATTACAAACTATCATGTTTAAAAGAACAATGCCAATAAACCATACTACTTAGGGGAAAGGCAATTATTTATAATGAGGTTTTCAGTTATGTTATATTGAAAGATTGTGAATAGCCTAGTCATTTTTTTTTGCAGCACAAGCAACACGCCTTCTTGGATGCCTCAAATTAGCAAGAAATTTACTAGTGCTGAGGAAGCATGGAAGTTTTGGGTATTCTATGGAGTCCAAGTGGGTTTCAATGTTAGAAAGATGTATGAGAACAAAAGTTTACTAGACAAAATAATTACATCAGGTAGATATGTTTGTTCAAATGAAGGTTTTCGAGCAGAGGATAAAAGGGGGCGTTTGGTTAATGTTCCTCGTGATGACACAAGAACAGGTTGTGAAGTTCATATGGGGATTGTCTTTGATTGGATCTCTGAATGTTATACCTTGCATGATCTGAAGCTTGAACAGAATCATGTTCTCCACTTGCCCGAGACAACTCATTTTATGCCTTCGCAAAGGAAATCACTGAAGTACAGGCGATTCAAATTGAAATGGCCGAAGATTCTGGAATTTGGCCTAAAGTTGCTCATGAGTTAGCGAGTCATCAAGTTGGAGGGTCATCCAATCTTACCTACACTTGTTTTGATCAAAAGAATTATGTACGGATTAAACGTCAAAAGGAGTTAAAGCATGGGGAATATGGGAGTTTGTTGGCCTACTTTCAAAATAAAATTTCTACAAATCATTCGTTCTATTATGATATGCAATCAGATGAGGGAGGACAAATAACAAGTATATTTTGTATAGATGTTAGGATGATCATTGATTATGCACACTTCGAAGATGTTGTTACTTTTGCTACCACTTTTGGAACTAATAAAGACTGTCGACCATTTGGTACATTTGTTGGTTTTAATCACTTTAGAGAGTACTATATTTGGTGCCGTCCTCATGTATGATGAAACTTATGAATCTTTCAAATGGCTATTCAATGCTTTCTTGACTAGCCACGGTGATAAAGGAGTCCAAGACCATCTACCCCGATCACTCGATCAGGATGTGGCAATGGGGAAGGCAATCAATGAGGTACTTCCTAATTCACGACATGGATTATGCACTTGGCATATTGGTCAAAATGCAATCAAGAATTTGAGTCGTCATATGGTTGGAGGATCAAATATTCTTGGTGATTTCAGTGCTTGCATGTATGAGCATGAGGACATTGCAATATTTGAAGAAGTGTTCAATGGCATGAGAGGTAAGATTCCAAAGAAAACTTGGTTAGAAAGCATTTACAAGTTAAAGGAAAAGTGGGCAGCATGCTATATGAAGAATATGTTCACGTTCGGAATGCGAATCACACAATTAAGTGAGTTTTAATAGCAACCTCAAAGATATTTAAATGTGAAGTTGGATATCTCTCAGTTTTTTAACCACTTTGACAAGGTTGTACAAGAAAAGTGAGATAAAGAGCTACAATCTGAGTATGACTCGAGGAGAAAAATACCACACTTACATATGAGGACACCCATGTTGATGCAAGCAAGATCTACACCTCCAAATATTTTGGTCTTTTCAAGATGAGTATGAAAGATCTTTTGCAGCCTGTGTAAAGCCATCGATCAACAACAACGAATACATTGTTGGAATGGAGACTTTGGTGATATATCTTATGTGGAAGAAGATCAAACAGTTGTCTGTACCATGGAGGGGCCAACAGTTTCTTGTAGCTGTCGTCTATTCGATAGAGTTGGAATACTGTGTGCCCATGCATTAAAAGTTCTTGATTTGACGAACATAAAGCAATTGCCTGACATTTATGTTCTCAAAATATGGACAACAGGAGTGCGCAGCTCTATTGTTCAAGATGGTAATGGGCGGAATGTCTTAGAAAATCCAAAGTTAGAAGCTTCACGTTCTTACCGGCTTCTTTCTCACAAGTTTACTGCTTTAGCCTCTCGAGCTTCCGATTATCCAAACTGTGTCATGCTACTGGATAATGCATTTGATAACTTGTCGAGAGAAGTGGAAGCAAGAATAAAGGAATCTACAGATCGAGATGCTAATGAAAAAGGAGCTAAAGACAGCTCTCAAAATCATATTCGATGTCACAAATTGTTGGTCTAAAGAAGAGAGATGTTAAAAAGAGGGCCTCGAAGAGAAAAAAAACTGGACTAAAAAATTCAACCCGAAAAAGAAACAACACAAAAAACCAATACAAAGGTATATTTTCTATATATGTATATGTTCTCAACACAATCTCAATGTGTTAGATTTAAAAACCAAATTGCCAATTAGAAGAAGAGGGAAATAAAGAAAACACACATCCCCAACAACCAGTGGAAGCTAGTCCCAATTGGTTTCAAGACAATGAATTTGTTGGTAGCTATTTGCATTTGTTAACGGTAATTATTATTTTGCACTTTGTGTTTATATTCTTCCTTATTTTTTGTAATACTAACCAAAATGTTATCTCTTACCACCATGCAGGGTGAATCCGATTGTGATGATCAATTCTAAATGTTCATATTTACCGTGGCAAACTAGATGAGCAAATGTTGGCATGTATTGTCTCTCTTTTGTACCACTATAGTTATCCGATGAAGCAAACACCGACTAGTTACTCTCATGTGGTTCAGATTGCAATTGTGATCAAATTAGTACATCTCTAAACTCTTTGTTTATGTTAAAAGATCTACTATATTCCCAAAATCCCATTTTGGCTATTTTGTTGTTCATTTGTGGATCTTGTATGAACAACTTGTTTCCCAAGTTTTTGTTTTCCTTTCAGTTTCAACTAGTTCAGTTCTGTAGCTAGTTTAGCTTCTATAGCTATTCGATAAAGCAAGATTTCGTCTCAGTTCAACAGAAGCGAGATTTTTGTTTTCGTTTCGGTATTTTTTCAATTGAAACTCGTTTTTGTTTTGTTTCAGTTTGAAATAAGTTGTCGTAGCTAACTAGTTTATAAAGATCATTCGGTTCGACTCATTTCTGTAGTTGTCCGGCAAGGGAATCAACATGCGTAAGCCCCTGCAGTGGGCTGCGAGCTATGTTTAGTTGCCCATGAGGGCGATCGCTAGCGGCAGTTTCACTTGGGAGAAGAATAAGATTTTGTTGTCACAAGCACACGCCAACTGGCTAATGTCTTGGGAGCCTTCTCCTTTCCGTGGCCTAAGCGAGGAGCCGATGAGGACCTCGACCCCAAGAATTATCCCTTTCCACGGTGGCTAGTTGACGAGACCGGAAAATGTGCCGCCTCCATGACAAGATCGAGGCTCAGTTGGCGAAGACCAAGGCCCCAGGTCATGAAAAGAGATGAAGAGTGACGGGAGTCAGGGACCCTGTGAGGTTGAGGCCTTGTACATTTCAGCTCAGCGCAGCGTAGAGTTTCACTGTAGCAAAATCTATCTTTTTTATATATTCAGAGCGATGAATCCTACGAGGCTGAGTACGATGATGATGATGATGATGATGATGATGATGATGATGATGACAGAGCGGCTGAGATCCAAGCCGCGAGCAAGGCTTCCTGGGAGAAAGCAATGCTCCAAGTGCTTGGCCGTGTTGGTCCTACAAATCCAGATCAGCTCGATGATGTTGCTACCGATCAGTCTGATGAATCTTCAGATCAATCCGATGAAGAGATTAGTAAAATCAGGATGAGCTGGCTTCATTACATGCTAAGTGCACGGAAGCACAGGATCTCCATGATATCTGACTGATGTTATTGCTGTCATGGCGGTGCACATCTTGTGTTATCGATGTACGATGTACCTATCTGTGTCTATATATGTGTGCTAAGCTAAGTTAAAGTATGCCGATGAACTCTATGATTTACCGAATTGGAACTATCTATGTTTGCTATTATACTATAACGTGGTTCTCTTCTCTTGTGCTCTGCGAAGGCATTATTGTTTTAGCTTCTCCTTTTAATTGGAATGTGTAATTCACCACGGTGTTAACTGAGGTGCACTATTGAGCATGCTGGCATCCGAAAACCAGAGCTCATTACAGGTTGAACCAATCAGTTTTAGTATTCCCTGTACAAAAAGGTTTAAGTCAAGATCTGCCGACGTCGGAAGATGTTTCTGCTGGAATTGGAAGATGCCACCTCCACCTACATCAAAATCAGTGCTGTCTCAGCTCGGCGACCCGTGTGTGAAGGTACATATGAGTGTGCATTAAGTCTTGTTCTCTCGTATTCGTATGGTGAATTGTCATAAGGCTTGATGAGTGGTTGGTTAGATGCAGGAATACCAGAGTTTTGGGTATGGAAGCAATGGCCTATATGGGAATTTGCAAGGTGTTTTTTTGAGTAAATGAATTTGCATGGTGTTGTCTGTGTTGCATCCTACCCTTAAACCGAATTGGTACATTTCAATACACTCTAAAAATGTACCATTTCCTTTTCGCCCTTCCGTCCAACCTGACGTTTCTACTCTTGCTCTCGTCTCTACCTCTCTCCGGCCCCTTATCCAACTCCTGCCAGCCCATCACTGCATGGGAGAGCCACCCTGGCTCATGTAGTCATGCACGATGTTCATGATTAGTAGGTCAACTTGGGAGGAATAAGAAGGGGAAAAGAGAAAATGAATAATATTAGTAAGAAATTATGAAAGGGGAAAATAGTAAATAAATAATACAATTGAAATTCTAGAAATTTTGCAACTTTTTATGGTTTTCTCCACTTGAAATTTTCGGTCTTGACCTGGTTCCATTTGCTTTTTTATTTTTTAATGGTTGTCTAAGTATAATATGGGGGAAACGTGCAGATGAACATTATTTTAAAATTTTTACATTTCGGAATTTTGAGATTCTAAAAGTTTTTATGAATTCTATTTGTGCAACAAGGTTTTATTTTGGATTTTTTACATGAGTGCCATTATAAAGTTGCGATACTTCAGAAATGCCATTACAAAACGCGTATTGTTATTAACGCCATTATTTTTGCAACTATATATCACCCATGCCATTTTCGGGTATTTCGAAGGATTTATGACGTACACTAAATCAAATACGATCAAACGTTTCTGACAGGCGGGGCCCACATGTCATCCTCTCGTTATCTTCTTCTTCCTCCTTCTTCCTCTACCTCTCCCCTTCTCTCCTTCTTCTCCATGGCCGGCAAGGCAAGCAAGGGCGGTGGCGAACGGCGAGGTGCAGGGCGAAGCTCGTGCACGGCGGCGGCGGTGGAGCTCGTGGAGACGGCAGAGCTCGTGCACGGCGGCGGCGGCGGCGGCGGAGCTCTGCGAGACGGCGAGCTCGTCGCGGCGGCAGCGGAGCTCTGCGAGGCGGTGAGCTCGTCGCGGAGGCGGCGAGCTCGCAGCGGCGGCGGCAAAGGCGAAGCTCGCGGCGACGGCGAGCTCCTCGCGGCGGCGGCGGCGGAGGCGAAGCTCGCGGCGGAGGCGAAGCTCGCGGCGACGGCGGAGCTCGCAGCGACGGCAAAGCTCGCGAAGGCCTCGGTGAACTCGCAGCGGCGGCAGCGGAGCTCGTGGCGGCAATGGCGGAGCACGGACATGGCGAAGCTTGCGGAGGCGGCCGGCGGCGAGCTCACGGAGCTCCGGTGAGGTGGAGGGGCGGCGACGGGATGTGAGGAAGAAGAAGGTGGAGGAAGGAGGAGGATGATGAAGAAGACGAGGATGACAAGCGGGCCCCTCCTGCCAGAAAAGTATTTTTAATTTAGTGCACGTCGTAAATCCTCCGAAATACCCGAAAATGGCATGGGTGATATATAGTTGCAGAAATAATGGCGTTCATAACAATACACGTTTTGTAATGACATTTCTGAAGTATCGCAGCTTTATAATGGCACTCATGTAAAAAATCCCTTTATTATTTTTGTCAGCTTTCTATTTTTTTCCCCATTTTTTGAGGCATAGGGGAACAAAATAGAAAACGGAAGGAAATATGTGGTAAGTAGGAAAGAACAAACTATTTTGAATTTTAAAAAACTTAGAAAATATCCAAACTCGGTGTGGAAGTTCTTTGTGCACGCATGATTCCATTTTACAAACTTCCAATTTATTGTTTTTTTTATGAGCTATAAAAAAGGAAGGATGGAAAAGCAGAAAAGGGAGAATCACTCCCTAAAAAGAAAAAGAAAGAACAAATTATTTTTAAATTATAACTTTAAAAAATTGGAAACATCCAAACTTCGTAAGGATGTTCTTTGTGCAAGCATGTTCTTGTTTAAATTTTCATATTTTTAAATTTTTTATGACCTATAGAAAACAAATACAAAGAGGGGATTAGAACATGCGCCGGAAAAACAGGCCTGTGTGAGAAGAAAAATAGGAGGAGAGGTGGGATTATAAGAGCTACCTCAACTAGTAGGCTTGGTGGGGTGTTTGTCGCATTGGAAAGCTCACGAGAGAAATTCTTTTATATGAGTACTATGTTGGATGGACAGTCGGAACAGGCGTCCAGGTTTAGGGATGACAATCGGGTAGGGTACCTCCGGGTACACCCCCTCATACCCGAACCCGAAAGCTATATCCGAACCTGAAATTTTTTATGGTTATAAACCCACGCACATACCCAAACCCGATGGGTACCCGAACCTAAACGGGTACTTGAACCCGAAATATATAATAAGTCTATATTTCTATATTGAATACAATATATATGACATTAATAAATTTCAACTCTAACATTTAATCAACTTTAAACATGTAAACTTATATTTATACTTTACCCTTTCATCAATACATATTTATTGATAACACATGATATCATGTCATATTATATTTATTTTTATTATTCTTTTCTGGTATCCGTGGTTATCCATGGGTGTAAAAATAAATCCGAACCCGAACCCGAAACCTGAAAACCATACCCGAACCCAAACCCGAACCCAAAACATTTCATGGGTATAAATCCACGCCCATACTTGAACCCATAGGTAAAATTGCCATCCTTATACAGGTTTCAGCAATAACGTAGCCATGTGTGGATCCCATGTCAACACGGCTTAGTATATATGTTTCATGTTAAGAGTTACAGTACTCACACCAAATGGATCCAAATATAGCATCCTACGTTAGCTTTACGGTTACGGACGAAAGGAAGTAAGAAATATAACAATGACGATTTGGACGAGGTGCGTCGGCTAGGAGCCACCGCCCGTGCTCGTTTTACAACCGAGCTAGGACTAGGCCTGCTAATGGGTTTGGAGTAATCGGGTTGAATGGGGTGGGTTATTGTCTGGGTTGGTGTTGGATGGGTTAAAACGGGTCTGAGAAGCTCATGGGTAGGGTGGGGTCGGGTTTTAAGAGAAAGCGGGTTGGTTCGGGTTGGAACGGGTTTTTTTGGGTTGAAATGGGTTTTAACCCGGGTGGAGCCGGTGGATTTGACCTCGTTAGTCGACTTCACCGTGCCATCGTCACTGACGTGTGGGCCTGGTCCCACGCGTCAGTGACGTGGTATGACTGCAGAGGATCTCGTTCCCCCCACAACCACGTTGAGACCACTCCTCCCTCTCCGACCCTTTCGGCCGCTTCCACCAGCCCCCCTCCGCCTCCGCCCCCGCCCCCCTCGGCTCCTTCTCCTCCAGCCGCCGCACCGGGCTCCGCGCCTCCATGCGCGAGCTCTCCCTTGCCCGCTCCCTCTCCAAGGCCCTGCACCTTACCCACACCCTCCTCTTCCTCCTCGTCTCCCCCTCCGCCTCCCCTAACCTCTCCACCCAATCCTTCGACTACCGCGCCTTCCTGCTCGTCAGATCCCTCCTCGTCCCGACCTCGCTCGCCGTCGTCAACGTCGGCCTCGGCTTCAGGGACCAGTACCACTCCTTCTCTGCAGAGTCGCCCATGCCGTGGCTGCCGGCCAAGACATCCTCGCCAGCAGCAGGCCATAGCATTGGGGAGTAGAAGGAGGTGGACGCGATGGTGGACGGGTTTGGGACGGGGAGGCTGCAAGGGATCGTCGGCTCTGCTGCAGGGCTCACCCTGGAGGTGGATGGCATGTATGCAGGGATGCTCAGGAGGCTGGAGAAGCTCGCCAGGGACGTCGAGAAGAGCAATCTCCGCATGCTCGAGCAGGTTGCCTGCTAGTTAGTAGTAGGGGAAAATTAGATCTACACCACCGAAAGATCCCAAGTTTCAGAATATACCACCGAAAATTTTCCTTCCCACAATCTACCATTCAAAGTTAGCACCGTTCGCATTTTTACCATTCCGTCGCGAGGACAAGCCGCGAAGAGGACGCCGTCACCGCCGGCCGCGCGCGAGGAGGACGACGATGGTGCCGCCCGTCCACCGCCGCCGCCGCCGAGAGAAATTCTTTTATGAGTACTAAGTTGGATGGACAGTCGGAACATGCGTCCAGGTTTAGGGATGGCAATTGGGTCGAGTACCTCCGGATACACCCCCCTCATATCCGAACCCGAAAACTATATCCGAACCCGAACCCATGCACATACCCGAACCCGATGGGTACCGAACCTAAACGGGTACCTGAGCCCGAAATATATAATAAGTCTATATTTCTATATTGAATACAATATATATGACATTAATAAATTTCAACTCTAACCTTTAATCAACTTTAAACATATAAAGTTATATTTATATTTTATCCTTTCATCAATACATATTTATTGATAACACATGATATCATGTTATATTATATTTAATTTTATTATTCTTTTTGGGTATCCGTGGTTATCCATGGTGTAAAAATAAATTTGAACCCGAACCCGAAACCTGAAAACCATACCTGAACCCAAACCTGAACCAGAAACATTTCATGGATAAAATTCACGCCCATATCCGAACCCATAGGTAAAATTACCATCCTTATATAGGTTTCAGCAATAACGTAGCCATGTGTGGATCCCATGTCAACACGGCTTAGTATATATGTTTCATGTTAAGAGTTACAGTACTCACACCAAATGGATCCAAATATAGCATCCTAATAGAATTGTGAAATGGTATGGATTGGGGTGGCTTGAGAATTAGTACGTAATTAAAGGGGTTGGGGTGGGTTTGGATTGGGTTTGTGTCCATTCCCACCCCTAGCCTAGGACCCAACTTCTAATCAATCCTCGCAAGCTACGATGCATGCACGAACAGAAGCTACAGAATCAAGCATGTTTCAACTTTACCAAGCATCAGTACAAATCGCTTGCAAGAAAAGCGAGTTCCACAGTCCAAGGATTGCTCGGAGCTTTGCAAAAGGCGTTAGATTTGCTCAGCGCAGGCGAGAAAGATAACATGTACAGAATACTAAGCAAAAATATCAGCTGCTAATCCAGAGCCTATCCAATGATGACATGGAGAAAGATACGCCTCATTAAAGAAAGACCACCGGCCTTTGCTCGTCGGCTCGTCCCATCACCTTAAACAGCAAGGCATGAGCATTGAACAGCACATAGTGCTAATGGCGATGCAAGAACAACAAATGATTAGTAAAAATTACAGTTGCAGATTAGCAGCAATCCGCGGTGATAATATACAGGAGGAGTAGGGAATGATGAGGGAGCTTGGAAGTCCGGATCACTCGCTTCCGAGGAATCATGGTACAATCAATGCTACACAAAGCTTTCGCGCGCGCGCGCGCAGCAAAATTACAGCCTTCCCCGAGGGGGAGAGCTAGCTTACAGGTTCGCGGCGGCGGCGGCGGCCGATCAGAAGGTCGGCACGACGCCGTAGTCGGCGTCGGGGGCGGGCGCCATGAGGGCGGCGACGGCGGCGGCGGCAGAGGAGTACATCTCGATCTCGTCGTGCTCCATCGCGTCGTCGCCGTCTGCCGCCGTGCGCTTGGCGAACCGGCCCTTGATGCGCGGCCGCGTCTCCGCGTACGCCTTGCGGGACGCGTACCGGATGGTCTTCTCGAACCGCCGGCTCTTCCGCTTCTCCCGGTACCGCATCAGCCGCGCCTCCCGCTCCCGCCCCTTGCTCGCCGCCGGCGCGGGGGCGCCGCCCGCCGCGGCGGCGTCCGGCACCACCGCCGCCTCCAACGAGGACACCTGCACACCGCGTCGCCACGGTACCCGTCTCATCTCAGAACACTGAGAGAAGTGACAGGACAGTGTGGATAAAGCTTGAGAAGCTCACGCTGTGGTTCATGGAGTGGTCGGAGTAGAAGAGCTTGACGCCGGTGAGGTCGAGCTCGGGAGTGGCGTTCTGGACGCCGATGGCCTTGATGTCGTCCATGGAGCGCGCGAAGTCGAGGTCGAGGTACGGGTAGGAGTCCGCGAAGAACACGTCGGCGGGGCCTATGGCAGGACCCTCCTTCTGCTGCCCCTGGCGGCCGTCGGGCTCGATGAGGAGCCACGACGCCGCCTCGGCCTCGTTGCTCCGGTCGTCGTCGTCGTCGGCCGCCGGCGGCGGCGAGGAGAAGGGCCTGGGCGCGTCGGCGAGCGCCCCGGAGAAGGGGACGACGGGGAGGCGCTCGTGGCGGCGCGCGAGCGGGTTGGCGGAGTGGATGTCGGCGTCGCAGGCGGCGCAGAGCGCGGCGGCGTCGGCGCGGCAGGTGACGGCGGCGGGCGCGTGGTCGCAGACCTCGCAGAGCCAGACGCGCGCGTGGCGGGACCCGGGCCCGTGCGCGCGCGCGTCGCAGCCGGGGCAGAGGAACGCGCCGTCGGCGCGGCAGTAGAGCCTAGCGGCGCCGCCGGCGCAGGAGTCGCACGGCCGGCCGCCGCCGACCCAGGTCCCCGCCGCCGCCTGCTTGCCGTCGTTCGCGCTCATGGCCTCGTCTTCGTCTCTCGCTGTGGTGGATCTGGGCGGTGTCCGGGCGCCTAAGGTGGGTTTTGAGGGGGCGGCGGCACGTGGAGGGGCTCGCGGCCACGAGACGGCCGGGGCCTGGGGGGCGCGCCCGCCGTCGCTGTCCGAGTGGAGCCCGCTCGCTTGTTCGTTTGCTGAACTGGCGCAGCAGCTCAGCTCAGCTCAGCTCACGAGCCACGCGCTGCATCTGCAACCCCTCGGCGTTTATCTGCTCGCGAGGACGACGAGCGACGAGGAGGACGGCAGTGGGGGCGGGGGCGGGGCGCGCGCGGCAGCTCGTGGGGCGCCAGGTGGCGCGTGCTGGTTGGCAGGGGTGCCCCCGCCCTTATCGCTTGCGGATGCGGTGGTGCCAGGTCAGCCGCGCCGGCGAATCACGGGCGAGATCTGGATGCGGTGAGTTGGCGCGCAGCCGACTGCCACGCAACAGTGGGAACTGAGAAGATGCCCTTACTTTCCCATATTCCAAGTGGAAATGATGCGTTTTTATTTTTTCTGTCTAGCTAGTACTCCATGGAGTAATAGACTTGCTTGAGTTTATAAGCGTCTTCTTTTGCGTGGATATGTGATATGTCGGTGCCTTAGGACGTCACTGGCTCACTCCTCACTGTTTAGTAAATTGTGGAATGCAATAGCTAAAAAAAATTAGGGTTCCTCGTTGGACGAACGCGGGGGCGAAAAGGCGGTGTGAGCTCCCTAGCCTAGATCCGTGCGGGTCTAGGTCTCTGGGATGGGAGATGCAAGAGTTAAAGTTAGTGGTAGGCTACTAAGTTAGGGGCGGGTTTCGGCCGTTTTGCCCGATGGCAGTGGTTGGGAGGAGGGAGGGTTTCCACCAAATGCAAAGAGAATTTATGTAATAGATTGAAACAAAGAAGAGTGCGAGTACATATAGCTAGAGCACCTTGGACTTTTCATATCTCAAGAACCGGCTTATAGAATTAGTGACCGAGGATTGGGAATGATTAAATGTGCATGATCTCGTGGATCATGCCATATGCTCTAAGAAAGTCCAATGGTATTCTAATTTAGGGTGAACTTATCACTATAACAATAAAATATAAGATATGAAAAGTTGATGAATAGTGATGTATAGTACTAAGTCCATCCGAAGTTAGGATATCATTGGATATGCTCATGGTTTTAAATAGCGGGCTATGGCAAATAGCGGCAACTTTTTTTGAAAGGCTATAAGGCTATAGCGGAGCTATGGCCGATAGCGTTTTTATAAAAAAAAAACATGCAAAAATACGAGTAATTGGTGAAAAAAAACATGGTAACCAAGATATTTTATGAACTCATGATCACAAATATCACTACAAGAAAAGTGATTATCTATGACAAAAACTTCGTGACGATGTCAATTGTCGTCACAGAAAACTAACTTTTTGTGACGATTTTATTTCCGTCGTCACAACACACACCGCAAGCCGGTTAGCCATGTTTTTTAGTGACGAAAGATGGAATTTCGTCACTAAAAAATATATGAATCGTCATGGAAAATCGGACGTCATGTTGGCCTGCTACTCTCGGGCTGGTACCATACATGTATATTTATGGTGATGATATGTTTTCGTCACGATGGATGTTTTGTCCGAAATGGCTTTATTTCACGGTTTTGGGAAAATGTTGTTTTTTTAAAAAAGTAAAAGTTGTGGAACCATGGCCCCACTGTTGAATAGACGTAGGGCATGTTGGACCCACTTTTTGACCCACAAGTTATATAAAAAATAAAGTTACCATGTTGGAACCACTTTTGGCGTCAAAAAATAACTAAAATTAGTTTTGAGAAATTTGATGAGAGAGATCACAATCTTCGAAAATGACTATAGAACACCAAAACAGTTTGACTTGTTTAAAAGTAACAAATATCCTAGTTATAAACAAAATTGTATTTTTAAGCTAAAAAATATGAGTTGATTCCTCTGCTCAATTTTTTCTTTTCAATTTTTTCAATCCTCAATTTTTCACATGTGCGGGTTCGGGCAAAATTCAAGAGCAGGCTAGGTAGATGACCTAGCTTCGCCGCCACCGCCATGACCTAGCTTCGCCGCCAGGGCGTGGCGCCGCCACCTCCTCTCCTGCCCCGCCATCACCTCCTTCCCTGCGCCTCGTCCTCCTCCTCCTCCTCCTCTTCTCCCGACCGCGCCGCCGCCGCCATGACCTAGCTTCGCCGCCGGGGCGTGGCGCCGCCACCTCCTCCCCTGCCTCGCCGCAACCTCCTTCCCTGCGCCTCCTCCTCCTCCACCGTACAAAGCCTCCTCCTCCTCCTCCTCCTCCACCGTACATCCCCGTTGCCTCCTCCCCTTCTCACCGGCTCCACCTTTTTCCCCTTCTTCTGTTGTTGCTGATTTCTTGTTCTTGCCAAAAAAAAAGGTTAACACTTTTTCTTGTTGTTAATTTCCACCAAATCCCCGTTCCAGATCTGTTCTTCATTTCATTTTCTTGCCATTTTTCTCAATTTCTCTTAGGGTTTGGTTTGCAAGAGGACATCCGGAGAAGGTGAACGCTGCAGATTCTCAGGGTAAACACTTTCTTGATTTCATTTTCTTGTTCTTTTTCTTAATTTCTCATTGATTTTGTTCATGTGTCTTTCGCTGCAAAAAAAGAACAGGAGGAATTCATTGACCTTCCCATTACGTTGAAGATCCTACAAGCAAATCACTCCTCTTGTTGAAGCCCCTCTAGGTATCCCCTCTAGGTATACAAAGTACTGGACAGATCATTCTCCAATTGCATCTGAGTTTTTTTTTGGCGCGCCGCCTCGCCGCCGCAAGCGTCGCACGGCCTCGCCGCCAGGCCCCAGACGGCCCCGCCGGCCGCCGGCTTCTCCTCACCCTCCATGGCGCGCGCCCAGCGGAGTGGAGCTCCAGTCTCCCGCTGCGGCCTGCGTCCTGCGAGTGGCTGCAAGGACGAAGCGATTCCCAGCCAAGCGGATTTGAGGTCTGGGGCAGTGGTGGGGACTGGGGTTGCGCGCGTGGGCAAGCGGGTTTTTGACGCGAACCCGCGACATGCCGACGTGGACGGCTTCCCAGCCACAGAAGTCGCTGTCCCGCCGGGACCGAGGCCTGTTCGACAATCGACAGTGCCGTTGCTCGCGTCTCCCCTCCGCGTCTTGTCGGGTTATTGTGAGCTGTGGGGCGGTAGAACGCTACAGCGGTACAGCCGTGTGCTGCTCGGTTGCTCCCGAGTCCGGACTGGGACGTGGTCGCGGTGGGAAAGAAAAAACAGGCAGCACATACGCATATACAGTATAATTTATCACTGTACTCACTTCAGTTTTATAATACTTGATGTTTAAGATTTGTTCTAAATCAAATTTTTAAAAAACTTTATTTATAAGAATCTTTTAAACTATTTGTGTTGTGTACATAAAAACAATATATATAAATTTGTTTTAAAAAATACTTTCATAATATCATATTTTTCTGAATTTTGTAAATAAATTTCATTAGTAATTTATGGTCAAAGTTCCATTTCGAAGACCGTGTCAATGTTTTAAACGACAAGTATTATGATACTGGAGGGAGTATATAATAATATAATAATCACGTTCAAATTCTCCTCCATCGCTCCTCAGCCTTCTGGCAGTTCAAATCGACCAGGTAACTCCAGTCATCCGATCCTTACAAAAAAAGATCCGACCGTTATTTTTAAATCTATATATAAAACAAATTCTTCCGCTAGCCACACGATGAAGTAGGCATCTTCCTTCGTTCATTAGTACAATATGTGTTTAGTTGTCAGCGCCAAGGTTTGATTCCGAGCTTCACCCAATGTCGATCCTCAGCTCTCATGGCTTTGGTGGCATCATTGACACCTCGCCGCCCTACCTTCGAGCCACCACCTCCCGAATGTACCCTCTATGCCCGGGGGGTTTGGCGCACCCTAGCCTTAACCCAAACCCTAAATCTAGCGTAGGAGCTCTAACGGTGCTTGATGACAAGGCGGAGCAAGTGGCGGCACAGGTGGCGGAGCAATGAACAGGCTAGGAGATAGTGCAAAGGAGGAAGAGATTTGGAGGGAAAACCTGAGTGTTGAATTGATATCCAATGATCCACGCCGTCGATTGAAATTTGTGAATATTTCAGACACCTAATGTCTATAGAAACTATTCAAAATCAACCTGTCGAGGATGGGTGGCACCGTCCCAGCGCCATCCGAACCCGTGGACTACCATGGACCAAAACCACCTTTGATACGAGCCTTGCCTTAGAAGCCACCTCAACCATCGAGGAGTGATCTAAGGGTGGTCTCAATTTCTCACAAGATATCATGATATCCTAATGATCTTGGCCTATATGAGGGAAGGACACTTTCTGCAGAGGTGCTCCCTCATTTTTTTCTCCCTCTCTTAGTTAGCCTAGGCACTCTCGACACACATGCCTTTGTAATGCACATGCTCGTAATTTCCCCTTCATATAAATATAAGACTGGATGTAGTGTTGTTATCCTGGTAGTGGGAGGCCCAACCAGTGTAAAAAATAGTTGTGTTGTTTGTTTGTGGCTGCCACAATCTCTCTGGCCTACGAATGCCTAGTACGGTGCAGAAAGGGCCTGGTGATCCCCATTTCAACAAAGTAAGATTGACACCTAGAACGCCAACACAACCTCAACCCCTACTTTCCCTTACACAGCCTTTTGCAAAAGAAAAATATTGATTTCTACAAAACAAATGGATATTTTTTATTCCCCTCCACCAGACCCACTTGAGTCGACTCCACTCTAGACGCAACACCGCTTGTGCCCCAGGCAACCACGATGGCCCCACACGAGTTGTTGTGTGCAACATGCCGAGTCGCGCATCCTGTGGATGAATTGGTGGTTCATGCAGCATGGTCGCTGCGGGGAGGAAGGAGAGTGGTGGCGCCACTTTGGAAAGGAGAAAAAGGAGCCAGTTACGAATTCAAAAGGCAAGAGCTATAACATGTGAAAAGGAGGGGAAGCTGAGCATGTACATATTCAATGCCAACTGCAAACTTAAAACGATTGCTAGTTTAATAGTGTAGTAGGTTTATTATTGTAGTAGCAGATGCTTGAGAGTTAAATATAAAAGAGAGATATAAAATTATATAGGAAAAAATAGAATAATGATTAAATAGTAAACAAGTACCATCGGAACAAATTTAAGATAGAACCAATAACATGCGAAAAAGGAATATGCATGTATGCATAGAGTAGAACTTCATTTATATGGGTCAGTTTTTGCGTAAAGAAAAACACGGCCTTTTTCCTTTTCATTCTCGGGAGTCGGGCCGGCGACCCGTACGGACGGCGTCCTTGTCGCTCGGGGAAGAAAGGACGTGCTCGTCGCTGTCGTCGAAAAATTAGGCATGGCATGGGTGTCGTTACACGGCCAAGTGGAGGGCGATGTGACGGCGACGGCGACCAGCGGGCCGCCGGAACAGGTGGCGCCGCGCTGTTGGCCTGCGCGATCTCGCCCTTATCTTGTGGAGGTGCGGCGCTCCCGGCCATGTCAGCGACACACGGCACGCAGGACGCTACGTGGTTCCTCGCGTTGGATGACAGGATGCATCTCGTTCTCCGACGAGCTCGAGACGGCTGTAGCAGCGTCCAGGACGGTCTGCGTACTCCCGTGGTCGCTAGTTGGAAGAACTCGGTTCATACTTCATAGGGAATCCACACTGTCTGCATGCAGTCCCCTTTTTTTTTATATCACTGTACGTGCGTTTGACAGGAGAGATTGATCTCAACTAGACCTGTTCACGGGAAGCCCGGCCCGAGCCCGGCCCGAAAAAGCCCGGCCCGGCCCGGCCCGACCGGTGCATCGGGCCGGGCTCGGGCCTCGTTTCCGAAGCCCGGCGGTCGGGCCGGGCTGGGCTCGGGCCCGGGATTTCGGCGATTTAGGTCGTGGCCGGGCCGGGCTTTCGGGCTTCGGGCCGGGCTCGGGCCCGGTTTCCGAGCCCGACGCCCCGGGCCGGGCCGGGCTCGGGCCTGGAATACTAATTACAATTGAAGTATGATACATGCACTCCATAAATGATCACAGATTTAGAACCAATAGTGTGTTGAAGTTTGAACACTTTATTCGTGTTAACAAAATAGAAAGTTTGAAGCAGTTCAACAGCTAGGAACTGCCTATGAAGTGCGTATAATTGAGCAGACACTCGCTAATGTGCGTATAACCCCAACAAGGTTGCTGAAAGGGATCGAACCGAAACTTGAAACTGGATTTGAACTGACAAAACCTCCTAACAAGATCACACAACTTTAGATTTCGCGAACCGGACAGAGGGGGGCTAGATTAGCACGGAGCAAGCATCCAACTGAACAGCGAATTTGGGGGGTGAGCACCTGGGAGATGATCCAGGCACGCTCGAATGCTCGATGCGCTTGGCGAAGTCGGAGGAGCTCCCCGGTGAGTCGACGGAGGAGGCCATGGAAGCGCGGAGCCGGAGTCCTAGCTGCTTGGAGGCCGAGGGAGTCAGGCCGAGCTTCAGGGAGCTCCCGGAGGGCAGCGGAGGCCCGCAGGCTTGGAAGGCGCCGCAGGAGGAGGAGCCGCAGGCGATCGCCGGCATCTGAGGTGGCTTCGAATCGGGCAGGGTAGGGGAGGGGAGCGGAGGCGAGGCGAGGGCGCGAGGCTGCTACCGTGGCCCGTGGGCTTGCTGTAAGCCTGTCACCGCGCGTGGGTGGCCGCCGCCGGCGCCATCGCAGCTCGGTGGGGAACCCTAACTCGTGCTCCAGTGGGGAGGATTGGGGTGAACCCGCGGGTTGAACCCGAAACATTTCAACCCTTTCTCACTCCAAACCAACCCGATTTAGGTGTAAACCCAACCCAACCCAACCCGTTTATCACTTCAACCCGTTTTCACCCGTTTAAGAACAACCCGAACTGAAACCCACCCCATTAAACCCATTTGAACCCGCCCCATTCACAGGCCTAGTCGTTAGTTGGAAGAACTTGGTTCATACTTCATAGGGAATCCACTATGTCTGCATGCAATTTTTTTTATATCACTATACGTG
The DNA here is from genome assembly GCA_005191435.1 of Raddia distichophylla. NCBI lineage: Eukaryota > Viridiplantae > Streptophyta > Magnoliopsida > Poales > Poaceae > Raddia > Raddia distichophylla. Next base: position 215,604 of record SPJY01013140.1, read on the forward strand.
CGTCTGACAGGAGAGATTAACCTCAACAATACTTAATTCGAACTCTCATTCTAAATGACATTAAATTTGGTCACCTTAACGCACATGACATCAGACACACGAATTTATGATGTTGGTAACATTCTTCCTATTTTTCTCGTTTTAATGTTGATTTTCCCAATTTGCTTTAAGTGGCTTGACCATATTATCCATGTCCCTTTTAATGTGCATTAGTTCCCTCCCCTCTCCCCCCACGCCTGCTCGCGTAGGCCTCGCCGCCGCCACCGTCAAGTCCATGTTGATGCCTCATCGCACCCAAGATCTTGATGCTGCACCAGCGCGCCGTCATCGAGATGATGCACGATGTTTTCCTCGTCGGCGGCGCCAGCTACCCGCTCATAAATTGGGTGTTGGTGCCGTACATGTACTAGAACCTCACTTGGACGTAGCACGCCTTCAACGAGAAGGTCGGCGAGCTCCAACGCGTCGCCGTCGACGCCTTCGCGTGGCTCAAGGTGCTCTAGGCCTGCCTCCAGAAGCGCACCAAGGTGAAGCTCCAGGACCTTCCCGCCATGCTTGACGTCTGCTGCATCTTGCCCAACATCTTCGAGCTACGGGCGAGGAACTCAACCGAGACCTCCGCTTCGACCTCGTTGACGACGAGACCTTGCTGGAGAACCCCGTGTTCTCCAAGGCCGCCAAGCGCGCCAAGGACAAGACCTTCGTTGCCGCCGGCCTCGACGCGCTCTCCCGTCGCGGCCGCAGCGCGACCTTCCCCTCGCCACCGATCACCGTCCTCGTTTCCCTCGCCCACAGCCTTGGACTCCAGCCCCTCCACTACCTCCATATCCATGGGTGAGTCTCTGCTCGTCATGCGGCTGCGGCCGTCTCAGAGATAGAGGGCTTCGGTGGCGACGTGGTGGGAGGAGCCGGCGGAGGAGGCCCCAGAGGGGACGTAGTGGGAGTTGGAGGAGGCAGTGCCGGAGGGGCGTGGTAGGCGCCGCCAACATCGGAGCGGGAGTGATGGGCGTCGGCGGCGGGTTCCCAGCTGGCGGCGCTGTTGGCGTGACGGACGGGTTGCGGCGGGGGGCGCGGGGGCACCCGACGGTGGGGAGTTCGACGGCGGCGCATTGGGCGTCGACAACGGCTGTAACGGTAGGGTGGGGAAATGGACCGTTGTGCCTCCGCGCCGCCGTCAAGTCGTGTGCCATGCGACGCCACCTTAGCATCTCGGGGTGGAGAAGAGGAGCAAGGGCTAGGCAAAATGGGCAAGGCACTTGAGGAAAACAGCGGAAATCAATATTAAACTGAGGAAAATAGGAAGAATGTCACTGAAATCACAAATTTATGTGTCCGGTGTCATACGCGTCAAGGCGACCGAACTTAACGTTACTTGGAACGATATGTTCGAATTAAGTGTCGCTGAGGTCAATTTCCCCTTTAGCAGTGGCATAATTATCATCGGGAGAAGCGGTTCTTATTATACTACTCATTCTGGTTATAAATATTAAATATCTGACATATGTGTCAATCAAAACTCTAAAACTTAGCTATAAATATCTTCTAAATATTTAGATTGGTTATATACAAATAGCATGTTTAGATTTGTTTTGAATTACTTTTCATCGGTCATGATGAGGGTTCAACCCTTATCCTTAAATCATTTGCAGGGTATGATGGATGGACCTGGTATTCCTTTCTTGGTATGCTCGGTTCAAATAATGACATCACGTCCGACACCAGTCACCTGACCCTCTTCGACCAACTTGCCTTGGGAGTTGGGAGAGGCACCGTAGGTCAAGTATACTCCCTGGGGTACTACCTTGTTGACGGCATATATCCCGAGTGCACACACACTTCGTATTTTGATCGCAGGAGGGGCCCAAAACCTCTTTTGCAAGTAAAAAAACACAAAAAAATTACAAATATGGTCTAATGGCTCTTCTTCACTAACCAGAAGGATATCAATACTCGATATTTCATCTTCATTGCTATTGCAGGAGTGATGGACACATGCTTCTTCGTACTAATTCGTATGGAATTAGCCCAAGCCGACGATCAAATTCTTGGCGAAAATCTTCAACTTTATAATGTTTGATAATAGCTCATGCTTTTCAAAAGAACTTTTAGCTAGGGTTTGAGCCCTCCTTCTCCTGTGCTTGTTGTGGCTAACGGATAGACCTATTTTTCATAGGCTAATGGATCCATACTTCACGCGCACTGATTGTGGGCTTTCAACCAACATCGGTTGCAACCCTTCGCTGTGTAACGAGGATAGTGACAACGCCTCACGGAACCAATGTCCTATAAGGTTAGCTCGCCATTTACAACCCCCTTAAGCCTAAGCTCGATATCATGGTGCGCTGCAGCGATTGGAAGACCTTCACCACCACCACAACTACACGAGGTGGGCACCATCTCTTTGCTTTGAGCCCGCATCATGCAACGGGACTTCACCCTTCATTGCGTTACCGACATCAAGCTCATGCGATGGTCGGTAGACTCACCGAATTCCACACTTATGCTAAGTTCATGGCGATTAATTCTTAAAGCGTTCCAACAGTGCTCTATTAATGTCAGGCTTGGCCGCTTGGGTATTCGGTAGAGGTGGCCAAATGGGCCGGTCCGGCTGAACCATACCGGCCCACACTGTTTACCGAACCTGGGTCGGCATCTCGGCCCGTCACTGGCTAGTGGCTGCGGACTCGGGGGTCTCGGGACGGGTCACTCGCTACTAGTCAAAGCACGAGCCGTGGAGCCTCCGCCCACTTATTTTTTGTCTTGCCACTCCGGCCGTCGTTATCGTCGGAGAGGCCGCAAACCGACCCCACCGGGAGCTGAACACTTTATGGGCGAAACCGAATTTAGGATAGGCTATATATATGAACCCCATTGTACACTAGAGAGATTGATCAATAAAGATTATTGTGCCTGGCTTTTCTCTCTCTACATCTGTGTCTCCTCTCTATTGTGATTGTGCTTACGTGTATGCGATGACCGATTTATAACAATAAATTCGCCAGGCTGCTAGCTTCGTCTGGCGTCGTCGCTTGGTAGAGCGCCTGCTCTCCTCTCTCTCCTGTTTCTCTCTCATCCACATCACCAAAAATATGACATGGCAGGTTTTAGAGACAGCCTATAGATTGCTGAGTTGGAGCATTGCACATGCTCTTAGCATCTCGGGGAGGAGAAGAGGAGCAAGGACTGGGGCAAAATGGGCAAAGCACTTGAGGAAAACAAGGGAAATCAATATTAAACTGAGGAAAATAGGAAGAATGTCACTGAGATCACAAATTTATGTGTCCGGTGTCATACATGTCAAGGAGACCGAACTTAACGTTATTTGGAACGATATGTTCGAATTAAGTGTCGCTGAGATCAATTTCCCCTTTAGCAGTGGCATAATTATCATCGGGAGAAGCGATTCTTATTATACTAATCATTCTGGTTATAAATATTAAATATCTGAGATATGTGTCAATCAAAACTCTAAAACTTAGCTATAAATATCTTCTAAATATTTAGATTGGTTATATACAAATAGCATGTTTAGATTTGTTTTGAATTACTTTTCATCGGTCATGATGAGGGTTCAACCCTTATCCTTAAATCATTTGCTGGGTACGATGGATGGACCTGGTATTCCTTACTTGGTATGCTCGGTTCAAATAATGACATCACGTCCTACACCGGTCACCCCTTTCTTGACATCACGTCCTTTTACCTTGATGACGGTATATATCCCGAGTGCACACACTTCGTATTTTGATCGCAGGAGGGGCCCAAAACCTCTTTTGCAAGTAAAAAAACACAAATGGACACATGCTTCTTCGTACTAATTCATATGGAATTAGCCCAAGCCGACGATCAAATTCTTGGCGAAAATCTTCAACTTTATAATGTTTGATAATAGCTCATGCTTTTCAAAAGAACTTTTAGCTAGGGTTTGAGCCCTCCTTCTCCTGTGCTTGTTGTGGCTAACGGATAGACCTATTTTTCATAGGCTAATGGATCCATACTTCACGCGCACTGATTGTGGGCTTTCAACCAACATCGGTTGCAACCCTTCGCTGTGTAACGAGGATAGTGACAACGCCTCACGGAACCAATGTCCTATAAGGTTAGCTCGCCATTTACAACCCCCTTAAGCCTAAGCTCGATATCATGGTGCGCTGCAGCGATTGGAAGACCTTCACCACCACCACAACTACACGAGGTGGGCACCATCTCTTTGCTTTGAGCCCGCATCATGCAACGGGACTTCACCCTTCATTGCGTTACCGACATCAAGCTCATGCGATGGTCGGTAGACTCACCGAATTCCACACTTATGCTAAGTTCATGGCGATTAATTCTTAAAGCGTTCCAACAGTGCTCTATTAATGTCAGGCTTGGCCGCTTGGGTACTCGGTAGAGGTGGCCAAATGGGCCGGTCCGGCTGAACCATACCGGCCCACACTGTTTACCGAACCTGGGTCGGCATCTCGGCCCGTCAAGCCGGCCCGGTTCAATTTGGTTCGGTTCGCTATTGTAGTATATTAGTTTAATTCAATATATGCATTTCTATATATATTCTTTAATGATAAATAATATATTTATTTAATTTATAATGTATATTTGTGTAATATAATGGTTTTTCTTAATCTATATATATTTTTAAATAAAATAAATCGCCTAATAAAAACTAGGCCGGCCCGATTCGGTTTGGTTCACTGTGCGAACCAAATCTGGACCGAGACTGCAGCCCTTGGCCCGGTTCGCATAGTAAGAAAACCAACCGGGTCCGAACCGGGCCGGGCTGGTTTGGCCCTTTACCCGGCTCTAGTACTCGGACCGGAACCAGACTTCTGTTCCAGACTTCCATCCCCCACGAATGCCGGCGGCGGCGGTCCCAATCCAAGCCCCTCCTCCCTACGCAATCATGCCGCTGCTAGAGGCGACCACCCACCAGCTTCGCTTCACCATCCCTGTTCCCCGGAGTCGCCTCCTCTACCTCCACGCCGCCATCTTCGTCATCCCTAGGTAACCCCCGCCGTAGCCACAGCGCCGCGGTCCCGCGGCTGTACTTCCCCCACAGCCCCACCGCGTCTGGCCGTCGTAGCGTGAGGCGTGCCTCCCCGTCCGACATCTGTCGTTTCCGAACCCTTGTTGTTTTCGTACACGACGCCGCAACCCCCACGGCGCGTGCGCGCCTTTAAATCGGCGACGACACTTTCGAAAAGGGAGGCCTTGAATGGTTTTGTCTCCAACCTCAGAAAGGGGCGGACCCACCACTAGGGCACCCTGGGCCCAGGCCCGAGGTAAATTTTTTGGCCCACTTACCATCAGCTAGGAGTATACGGAAAAATCCAATATAAATTAGAACTACCTATGACCCAAGTCAATAAAGCCACCTCTTGCCGGCCCACATCACGGACGCTGGACGCATCAGCCCAGCCCAGCAAGGCGCCGGCCCACCTTGGCTTTCCCCTCCTGGCCTCTTGGCTCCCTCCTACGGTCCTCCCCTCTTGGCCCCGACCCGAGCCCTGCCCCCTGCAGGCTGCAGCAAATCCCTCCCCAATCCGCTCACCGCCGCCCGCCCACCGCCGCGCCCGGCCCCGGCGCCCCCCACCGCGGCCGCCGCCCTCGCCTCCACGGTTCCACGCGGCCACGCCCCGTCGCCGTCGGCCTCGCCGGCTCGCCCCACCGGCCGCCTCCCTCGCCTCCACCGCTCCATGGTCCACGCCCCGTCGGCCTCGCCCCGCCGGCCGCCGGCCGCCGCCCTCGCCTCCACGCCCGTCGGCCTCGGCGCCTCTCCCCATCGTCCGTCGCGGGCTCGCGGCGTTGCCCTGCCGCCCTCGCCTCCACGGCTAGGGCTGGGCGCCTGGGCCTGGGCACTGGGCCGGCCAGCGGCGGCCGGCGAGTGGCGACCGTAGCCAGAGCCCGGAGGCCAGGAGCCCTGCCCAGGACCGACCGGCAGTGCCCTGTTGCCCACTGCCCAGTGCGGCAGTGCACACGGACACGGACACGACCACGGTGATTTAGTGATTTAGTGTGTTGTTTCATAATTTTTTTTATTTCAAACGTCTAAAAATGTTTAAAATTTATATTCTTGATAGTTGGTTCACTAATTAGCAATATTTTTTTGTTGTAGATTGGATTTCTATAGCTACATTGGACTTGGTGTTGTTGATGGACAATTTCTATATATGGTACTATTGCTTTCTTAGTTTTTACTATTTGCTTAATTGATTTCTTGCATTATTATTCAAACGTAATATGTATTTTGATGTTTTTTTGTGAACATATATTATGCTATACTAGAGTACTTGGCCATTTGTCGACATAGTGTATTTTACGTTTGCCCTACCTAAATTCTCGCACTGGGTCCGCCACTCAGAATCCGCCCGGTCCTCAATCCTAGAGACCTCCCGAGCCCTCTGGGACGAGAAACACCTTGCTCTTCGGATCTCCCTCCAAGAGAGATTGCTGTTACGCAATGGGGAGCTCCTCAGTTTGGGATGGGACTCTGTCTCTAGACAGCTTCAATGCCTCAGCAAAGGCTCTGATCGAGAAGTGGAAGGACATTGATGTTGACGAGTCTCTTCCTGACTGGATATGGAAACCTTGCTGCAAAATGGGGGTGTCATCTGAGGTTGTGCTCAATGAACGTGGTTTTCTCTATTCTCTCATTCGCGCCGTTTTTTCAGATTAGTTTTTTAACTGACTCTTCTGCTTGTTTTTGCAGGTAGAAGGGTATCTAGCTCTTGAACGAGTGTACCACATATGTGCAGGAAACCAGGTAGGTAATTTCTTTGCCTAGATTATGAGCAACATCTTCAAACAAAATAGTATTGAATATGAATTTTCGTTCAGGAGCAGATTAAGGATAGCAGTAACTTTGTAGATGCGGGCATTGTCGGCGATGATATTTGGGTAAACTTTCAGTTTGCACTTCCTAGTTTTTTTGTTTATGTCAACTGCTTGTTGGCACATTACCTTGCTCTGAGGTTTGAACCTATGCCTGTTTGCTGTGTCTTCATAATTTTTTCCCTGTATAAAGGTATCAATTTTTTGAAATAGCTCATGTGAGACACAGTGATTTGAGTTGATTACACCTCAGAGATTCAGTGATTGTTACTGAAGGGATAGGACGCAATATCCAAAATCTAGTGATCATGGCACACTTTCAAAAACTCAGAGATCTGGTAGCAACTGATGGTGATGTACATTATGCAGTTTCAGATTTAATTTGTGTGTGTGTGTGTGTGGGGGGGGGGGATAGAAAGAATGAACTGGAGGACTAAAAAGGATCACTTTTATTTCACAGCATGCACTAGCTAGTAAGCTATCAACTTTCTTGACAAAAAATAGCATAAGTTTAGAAGTATTTTGTGATTAATTCTGAAAAAATATTATAGATGAAATATCTGTTAATTTGCTCTTCAGCTTCAGCTCCTAGTTCACGTAAGCTACATCCATGATTTCCTTCTCTCCGCAGGTCCAGAGCTCCAGCGATGATGTTCATGTTTATGATTTCCATGTTGTCTACAGCTTTGCTTACAAGGTTCCAGTGCTGTACTTTCAGGGTCACCAGTCTGGTATGCGCATTTCAGAACGTTTAGTGAATTTCTACCTCCTTTATTTATTATCCTATTTGACAGCTGATATCTGCAACTTGTTCTTAGATGGCCAGCTGCTAACTCTAGATGAAATAAAAGGGGAGCTTCCTTCTCACTCACTAAAAGTTCTAAATGAATCAAAATGGACATTTATTACTCGAGAGGTATGGATGATTGATTCTTCCTGACAATGGATGTAAGAAATGTGTCTTTGCTATCTGGCTCACTGCTTTCAGAAAGCTTATACGTACTCTCAGGATGATTGAACTTCCCTTTCACACTCATGCAGGAGCATCCCCACTTAAGTAGGCCATGGCTCACCCTGCATCCCTGTGGAACCAGTGACTGGATGAAATTGCTTCTTGAAGAAACGAAATTGGCAGATACATATCGACCTCTGCAATACATATCAGCGTGGTTATCTGTGGTTGGCCAGGCAGTAGGACTGAAAATTCCACTTGAGCTTTATTGCTAATCATAGGATCACCCCTTTTCTGTATGTGATACTGTGTAACATTATGGTGACTGAACGGCAAGTACTCGCTGTTAACTTTTTTTTTTGGGTCATGTATAGGTTTAAATAGGTTTCCTGTACTGGTTACGCCCAATAATATTGCCATTTTGTAAATATCAACTTTCAAGTCTTCCACTGCATTGGCTAGGAATAGGATGTCACAATTGCACAACAGCAGCTTAGTTGTATCTTAACATTATGCAACCGAAACATTTCCTTGAAGAGTCATGCAAACTATGTGTCCCCAGAATTTGTAAACCATGAAATGGAAGTGCTCCTGCTGGAACTTATCACTCGGTAACAATTGGCTCAGGTACGACTCCCAAATTATAACTCAAAACCATTGGCCATGTTTAAAACACCAATTTTTTCCCCATGGTTACACCCGGTCGGTGTTCTTTATTCCCTCGCACAAAGCTCCTCTTTTGGACATCTCAAGGATTTGGACGCTGCCTTCTTCGGACGAGAAGCTCTAGGCTTCCTCAGCTTCCTCTTCACGATGTAGTTCTGGCGGGTGATGGGGTTCATGGCGACCGGCTTCCCGGCGGTGCAAGGCCACGCGTTGAGTTTCTCGTCCGTCGCCTTCGACCATTCGCTCGCCATTGTGCGAGGAGTCGTGCCTGGGGTTCAGGTGAGACCGCGGGAGCGATGCAACAGGTAAGGTATATCTTCTCTCTACCGTGAAAAACTGACATGGAAAGTGGATTTGAGAGCTCAAACCTGACCTCCTAAAACCTTCTTGTCGGCGAAGTAGACGCCGCAGACATAGGCAAACGCGAAGGACGCCGTCACTGCTCCGATGATGTGCTTGGTCGCCATGGGTATAACCCTGCGAAAAGAACTACTGGTTCATAATTTTTTCCCCTCTTACATTATAATTCCTAAACTGGTGTCATTATGCTTGATTTGATCATCCAGTGATCTATTGTATGATGAATATACACTTACCCGAATACCTAGAATATACATGTTTCATCTAATGATCGGGTCATATCTTATCCGTGGTTTACTGTGGGACTGCTCAATTCTAGTAAATAGAACAGGTGGCATCTAGTAGGAAGAATGCGTGTTACTTACGGTCAGACCAGGTTAGCCATCAGTCCGAAGTTCACTTCAACTATGATGTATTTGTCCAATTTTTTTTTTGTTCTAGATGGACCATGTAATTTTCTTATTGTGGAAAAGGGAAAAAAGAGAATTGCACTGTTTCTTTCTGAACTTGCACGAAATTTCACTTGTCCCCCTGTACTAGGAAATTGCATTGTTCAGCCCCTCGAACTTGCTTCCATTAACACGCGACCCCCTCTCCGTGAGCTCTTCCGTCAAAGCTCTGAGCTAGCAGCTGAGGTGGACGTTTTGTGCTGTCGTTGACCGCCACGGAAGCAGGACTGCCACCGAACAATCAATCAGTGATCACTAATATTGTTCAACAACTTGCATTGTTCAAAGCATTAATGCCATTCCGTTATTTTATATCAATTATCTAATCAACTGTGTAAAAATGCTTACAATATTAATTTCTTAAGCTGACGTGGTGGTCCACGACTAGGGGTGCATTCGAGTCGATCTTGAGCGAGCTGAAAGTGGTCAGGCTCAAGCTCGGTTTGGCTCGAGCTCAGTCTGAGCTTGGATCGATTATAAACCGAGCTAAGTATGAGGCTCGAACTTGAGATCGGTTAAGCTCGGTTTAGATTAAGATCGACTCGGTTTGGCTCGAAAATCAATAGACACCTTGCTGGGTTAGGCTTATTGTTGTGTCGTCAACTCACTATCGATCGCCACCGCGCCGAGCTGTACCCCGTGCTGCTGGCCGGCGCCACGTCGGGGTGGCGCACTTCGCGCAGCAAACCAGCACCATCGGCAGCCGCAGCTAGAGCTTGAGACTGGAGGCCTAGAGCCTGGTGGCGGTTGGGGCTGGGGGCGTCTCGCGTGAGGACTGAGGCATGGGTGGTTGACCGCGTTATCGACCGGGAATACTAGATTCGTGACCCAACAATTGAGGCAGATGGTCCGGGACTCTGATTCTTTGCCTCTCTAGAGACTGGATTGGGGGAGTGTTAGCCGTTGGGCTGTTAGGTACTTAGATGATCTGCAGTTCTGCACTTTGCTGTTTATTCGAGTTACCGAGCTGAAACTGAGCAGCCCGAGATCGACTCGGGATCGGTTCAATTGACATCCGAGGTCGAGACGCAGCTCAAGATCGACTCAAATTTACTTCGAGCTCGATCCAATTTTGAACGGCTCGTCGAGCCCGAGCTTTTGGTCCACCCGTATCCAGGGCAGCACAAAATGTCCACCTCAGCTGCCAGCTCACAGCTTTCACGGAGGAGTCCACAGAGAGGGGTCGCATTTTAATGGGGCAAGTTTACATGTGGGACCATATGAACCAATGACTATGGACCAAGGTGTCATGAACCAAAATGCGAATTTTATAGAGTGCCACCGAAATCTCCACAAAACCTAGTCAAGAAAGCCTCTTAATGGCGGAATGCAATTTAATTGAAAACTAAACAAAAATGAGTAAGAAAATTTTCCCAAATAGTAATACCATGCAAGAAATTGAGTAAACCCCTAAAAAACTGCACACGGAAGATACGTGTGTGAACTATTTCAGTGGCGCTACATTCCTTCACTCAATCAATAGACCGAAAAGGAAGATTAACAAGAAATTCTCTATGGAGATCATTGCACTAACCACCTGGGTCCTGGGCTATTGGAGTTCTTCATAACAATCACATGTTTCAAAATGATGATTTCAACATTTCAAAATAGAAGAGAGTTCTCAAAAAGAAAATGCCCGTTGTCTATACATTAAAAAGGAAATACCTTCCGCACATATTAAGATTAGTTGCATGAGGCTGAAACTTGTTCGCTCTTTCCTCTGTGTAACCTCTTGTAAATAAGTTTTTTTTAAAAAAAAACGTGGCAGTGGGCACTTACCCACTCTTTTTTTAAAAAAAAAATAATTCCCGGCCGGTTTGTTCAATTTCAATCACAGTAATTTATCGCTCCAATTGGAGAACTCTCATGGGGATGTTACTCCGATTCTAGTAATTTGTACCACTCTAAACCAGGTAGGTTTTAGCGCGTTTGAGTGGTGCATAGCTCCGATCTATCTTAATAGATCCACATAGAAACCATAGTACACAATTATGTATGAGATTTGGCATCGCCCCTGTGCAATCGCAAAAAAGAAAAAAAGAGGCACACATTCACAGAAAAGACATTACAAACTTGGATCAAAGTACACTTCCAAAAATACACAAGAGTAACATCAGGAAAAATAACGGCAACAAAATATATATCACATATTTACAGTAGATGCGGAGGCAGCAATCTGACCTGCAACAACGAAGTGGGATATGGAGTAAGAGGAGATGAGATCGATGAGAGCAGCTAATTAAGAATCACAAATGTGAGGGAACGAATTCGCCTCATTTCAGGAACCTGGTTTAGATGCTCTGCCTATGCACGGGATGAGCACACATGAAGCACGCTTGCAACGTCTAACGCCGTGCAAGGAATCCTACTTTTAAGCGTATTCATGTGACAGAAGAAACACCGAGGCACGTCAGTAAGGATGTGGCACGATAAACCGGCGGGCGCCTACGAAATAGTGTGCCATATATTTCCAAAAGGGGTTAAGAACAGGATGGTTTTATTTAGGATGGATGCACTAAGCAGCTTTGTTTTTTTCTTTCTTTTTATTAATTAGATATATGTCCAGTTGTGAAATTAGAGGTTTGCCACCTTTTTTCCTCCAGCTTTTTGAGCCAGGAAATTAAGATGGTAATCAATTCATTAATTTCATTTCTCTTCTCATTTTTGTCCATGGACTATGAAAATGCACTATGCTGGTTCCGTACATGTGTTTGTACTACGTATAAAACATGTTCAAAATAGCTTAAAACTAATTTGGTTTTTTTAGTTCAGCTTTTCTGTCACGAAGCCACGCCTAGAAAAGCTCCTAAAATAATATAAACGACGGACCATAATTAATAACCCCTCAAAAAATTTAGCTTATCATTCAGCTTAGCTTAGCCAGCTTATTCGTTCATCTTAGCCACGTAGTTTCATCATCAAGCTGCGGAGCTATTCCAAGTCATCTTAGACGCATAATACCTATTTAGAAACCCAAAACCTCGAGCCTAGTATTAGAAGCCCAAAAACTCGAGCCTAGTATCTTCTACTAGGATGCCCCATTAGAGCATCCCCAGCACAGCCGCTATCAAGCGGCCTGCATCAGGCATGCGGCAGGGCGGGAGGAAAATTTGAATTCTGCTGCATGCGTGAGTGAGGCGGGAGCAAAAACTGGCACTGCTGCTGCATGCGAGGGCAGGGCGGGAGAAGTTAGCGTGTGATGCGGGAGCAGAGAAGGGCCCTGCTGGGGATGCTCTTATGTATCGCTTAGCAACACCAATCCGACTCGTTGAGATGGGCCCAACACTAACCCCGAAGCTTAAGCTTATAGAGCATTTAAATGCCCAGTCCGTAATGATGCTATCACAAGCTTTTCTTTTGTTCCTTCTAGCTACTTAAATGTTTTATACATGGATAAACTTTCTAAAATAAAAAAGATAAAAAAATTACATGTTTTCTTTTGTAAAACTATAAAATGTAATATTATATAAGCAGTTTTTAGATATATCTACATATGAATGTTGTTAGTGGATTAAGTGATTACTACTTAATTATATAGTCTATTATCTAAAAACCTTAAACCAGATGCTTCACCTCTAAAAGAAAGTGGTTAATTTTGTCAAGTTTGACATCTACAGACTCAGCTAGCTCCGCAGACGGAAACTTCTCTGTCCGCTCAGCGTATAGCCTACAATTCGCTGAAAAGACATCTTCGACGGCGCTAGCGCTAATATGAAAGCAGTGGGCGCCCTCCAAGTGCAAGTTCTTTGCTTTGACGCTGTTTCTTAGGAGGGTCATGACTGCTGACGCCCTCCTGTGTCGGGGACTGTCGAATAACTACTTCTGCGCCCTTTGCCTCAGAAGCCTAGAGACCCCGGAGCATCTCTTCCTCGAGTGCCCATTCTCCTCTCACATTTGGGAGCTCCTGACTTCCAGGCTCAATGCCCCACGCTTACTCTGCTCTACATGGACCCACACTGATGATCTTAGCGCCTGGTGGGCCGAGGAAATCCTGCAACCCAATCTTGCCCCAGGTTTAGGATCTGTGGTGCTAGTAATCTTATGGCATCTTTGACTCGAAAGAAACAATCGCATTTTCAACTTGAAGGTGTTGCCACCGATGACATTCTACGATTTGCTCATGGCGATCATGCGCCTTTGTGGGGGGCGGCAGGCGCCCGTTTTGTAATAAATTAGCCCACTTGTAACGCGCATATGGGGAATGCGCCTAAACCTCTCCCTAAATTTTGATCGTGTAGTTTTCCTACTAAATTAATGCAAGACAGTTCCCCTGCCTTTTCCTAAAAAAAAGCTTCGACACTTCATGCCTCTCAATTAACTTGAAATCTCGGTTTGTGGTGCCACCCGAGATATAGATGGCGTGGAACTTTATACCCTTTTTTTTTTCTTATTTTTCGGCTTAATCTAGCTGTAAAATATAATCTAAAAATGTTATGGGTTCTGATAGAGGACCTAGAGAGCCAAAAATATGAAAGAAAGTTTTTTTAGCATTGAAATGAACAAATAAAAATCTTTTAAAACGGCTACAAATCGGTATATAAAATGTAACAAATTTTAATTATAAATTTTAACTTTAATTTAATCTGAACAAGCTCTCACTGTCCATTGATCCCTTATAGATTCTATAACAACTGTCCGTGGCGAATAATTTTTTCTCCATGCAATATTATGCTCGCCTTTCTTGCTGATTTGTTGGCGCCAGAATTTCCTATCGTCCACGGGCTTACCCTAACAACTAGAGAACAATAGTTTTAAGCCCCTGATCAGTGGCATGCCCCCTTCTCTTCCTCCTTCCATGGCTCCATTAATCAATGTATCCACTTGCATATACGTTCACTCTAACTAACGCCACTCAGCTGGTCCTGATTGATCGAGAGAGCTTCTTGAGCTTCACTGTCAGACATGTATACCAATGCCGGCATCGTGATTAAGCTTTTTTCTGTACAAGAATTAATCACTTCTGAACTTTGTCAAACTATAATCGATCAGAGCCTCATTTCACTGTACTATGTTACCTGTATAGAATTAAACCAATTAATCTCACGCCCTCTCTTTACTGTTGACATGTCGCTGTACAGCCGCGCACAGGCGTCACTTTTTTTTTCTTTTTCTTTTTTTTAGGGGCGCACAGGCGTCACTTGGTGATAGCTAGCCAAGTACAGCACGAAATGAGCGAGCGGATCAACGCACACCGATATAGTTTATACTAATCATGGAGGTTTCAACGGTTGCATACATAATTGGTGCCAGCATCTTGCCAGGCTTGAACGTGCATGGCACTGGGGAATAAAGAAATAAACAAGCCACAGGAGGAAGAAGGGGAAGAACCATCGCTAAACTCACATTCCATGTGTCCCTCTCCATCTTTGACTAGAGAGAGAGAGACAGAGGGATAGACCGACACATCGATCACACATGGTTGTTGAGCTTGGCAGTTCTTGCCAACCCCCAGCCAGTCATGAGCTCTTTCCCCAGTAGACTTTTGTTCTTTCCTAGTCCCCAGCTGTAATTCTTCTGTTAGAATTATTAGGCCTGGCCAATTTAATATCTAAATAATTCTTAAAAAATCTCAAAGGCCCATGTATGCATGAGACATGTGAAATTTTTTTAGTACCATACTACTAGTGGAAGGAGTGGAGGACATGCTTAAATAGTAGAGCTTGCTCCCTCCCACTAGAGAATGTGATGGGAGAGAGAGATAGAGAATCACACGCGCGCTCGCTCGCCTCGCCTGGCTCGGGGCGGGCGTGCGCACGGCACCTGCGTGAATGGTCCGCCGAAACCGGACCCTCGTGCTTGCGCAAACGCAACCTCCTTTTGCAGTTTTATTTCTTTTGCTCTCCGGATTTTGCGGGTCAGATACGGAATATGCAAATCGTGTTGGACTCGGTCGCGGCCCGTTTCGCGATCCGTTTGCCTCACGTGTTTTGCTATATAAATCTGCCGCTGCGCCGTCCAGAGGCATCAGATCAGATCTGCCACCTCCCTTTGCTGCGCCGCCGCTTCGTTTCTTCCCCATCCCGTGCGTCGGCGTGCACCACCGTTCGGGAGAGCAGGTCTCCGGAACCGATCGCCCTCGAGCTCCTGCACCGGGTAGGGCGAATCAGGTTTTTGGGAAGCGCTCGGCGCGACTGCTCGCTGCTTCCTTCTTCCGCTTCGCGAGGACTTCTTCCACTACGCCGTCGCGATCTGCGTCGGCAACACCTTCTCCAAGACGGCGTCTGATTCGGAGAACCAGACCTCGCCGCAACTCGTACCGTACGGCGACGACGACCAAGTCCAGTAAGTCATCTCCTTCGCGAGTTCACCAGAGAGATATACGTGTATTTCTTCTACACGTGTATCTAGGTTGTGCTTCTGTGGTTTTAACCTGTTTTATCTATCTCTCAGAAGTTGTGCATGTTATATCTTGATTAAAATAAACCTGAAAGTGCTAATTATTCCAACAATCCAAAAACCTGATTAATTAGGCACTTTGGTTTATCGATGGCTCGCTTTGCTGATGCTCTGAAACCGGAGAAATTCGGTGGAGTAAATTTCAAGAGATGGCAAGTAAAGGTGCAGCTGTGGCTGACAGCTATGAACGTGTACTGGGTAAAGGATGGCAAACCAGAGGGAACCCTAACTCCTGAAAAGGAGAAAGAGTTCCAGGAGGCCACCACACTTTTCCGCGGTGCAGTTCTTAGTGTGCTCTCTGACCGTCTGTGTGATGTGTATATGAACATCACAGATGCGAAAGAGATCTGGGATGCGCTGAATAATAAATTCGGTGCATCTGACGCTGGCAGTGAACTGTATGTCATGGAGCAGTACCACGACTTCAAGATGGTTGATAACCGTTCTGTTGTCGAACAGGCTCATGAGATACTGGTCATTGTGAGGGAACTCGAACTCCTTAAGTGCAAGTTACCCGATAAGTTTGTGGCTGGGGGCATTATTGCCAAGTTACCTCCTTCGTGGAGAAACTTTGCCACATCTCTAAAACATAAGAGACAAGAGATCTCCGTTGAGGGGTTGATCGCGTCTCTAGATGTTGAAGAGAAAGCTCGGGCTAAAGATGCACCTGGGAAAGGAGTCGAGGGACAGTCCAGCGCCAATGTTGTCCAGCAGCATGGCAAGAACAAAGGGAAGAATAAAATCAAGCAAACCACTGGATTCAAGAAAAAGAAGTTGAACAAGGATGAGATGCCTTGCTGGATTTGTGGTGAGGTTGGGCACTGGGCTAAGAAGTGTCCAAACCGCAAAGACAAAAAGGGCAATCCTGGGCAGACTTCAAAGTCTGTCAATGTGACCATTGGCGACACTGGTGAGGGAACCGATGGGTATGTTTTACCTACTGTTCTTTCAGTGAATCAGTCTACCGATTGGTGGATTGATACTGGGGCTAATGTGCATGTGTGTTCTGACGTTTCAATGTTCACTTCTTATCAGGCAGCCCACGGTTCAGCCGTTTTGATGGGGAACGGGTCCAATGCTTCTGTTCTTGGTGTTGGCACGGTAGATCTGAAGTTTACTTCGGGGAAGATCGTGCAACTGAAGAACGTGCAGCATGTCCCCTCAATAAATAAGAACCTGGTCAGCGGGTCCCTTCTCTGCAGAGATGGGTTTAAAGTGGTGTTTGAGTCCAATAAGGTAGTCTTGTCGAAACATGGTTTGTTTATTGGCAAAGGCTATGAGTGCGGAGGCTTGTTCCGCTTTTCCCTTTCTGATAATTGTCATAAAGTTGTGAACCATATTTGTGATCATGCTATTGAGAGTGAGGCTGATGTTTGGCACTCACGTTTATGTCATGTTAATTTTGGTTCTATGTCTCGGCTTGCGAGTATGGGTTTAATCCCTAAATTTCCCACTGTCAAAGGTTCTAAGTGCCAGACTTGTGTGCAATCAAAGCAACCTCGTAAGCCTCATAAGGCCGCCGAGGAGAGAAATTTGGCACCTCTAGAACTCATACATTCTGATATTTGTGAGATGAATGGTGGCCGTCGCCGCCTGCAGGGAGTGAGAGGAGGAGAAACAGGAGATAACGAGGAGAGGGGAGAGGGAGAGGGAAGAGGAGAGGGGAAAGGAGAGAGAAGCAGAGGTGGCGGCGGCATGAAGAGAGAGGGAGAGGGAGAGAGAGGAGAGAGGAGAGAAAGAAGGAAGAAGGAGTAGACACTTGCAAGTGGGCCCCACGTGTCAGCTAACCGAGCTAACGGCTCCATCTAACATCCGGGGTGACAGAGTGTTAGAATGGGGTAACGGAGGTGCACTTAAGTGTTAGATTGGAGAGGAGGTCAATTCCGGGGCTAGATTTGAGGGAAGGTATACTTTCGATGTCACCAGCTCAATTTTCCCAAGAAATAAACAAGCCACAAGCGGAAGAAGGGGAAGAACCATTGCTAAACTCACATTCCATGTGTCCCTCTCCATCTTTGACTAGAGAGAGAGACTGAGGGATCGACCGACACATTGATCACACATGGTTGTTGAGCTTGGCAGTTCTTGCCAACCCACAGCCAGTCATGAGCTCTTTCCCCACTAGACTTTTGTTCTTTCCTAGTCCTCAGTTGTAATTCTTCTTCAGATAGTAGCTAGAACTAGCTGCAGTGAGCATGCCATCGTGGTGGTTTTTTAAAACTAAAATTAGCCATCAGAGCATCCACAGCACACCCTGTAAAATATTGTAGAACAGTAATTTGAAAACTCCCGCCCAGGCCACCTGCTGCTGCAGCTCTCTGTGATTTAAAACTCCCGCCCAGCGTGTGCGCACAGCACCTGCATCAGCGCTTGATGCCGGCGCGTGATGCAGGGCGTGCTGCACATGCTCTCATGGCGGTGAAGATCCAAATTCTGAATATGGAGATGTTAATTTATGTAGTTTGTTTTTAAAAAAATGTTTTTAAGGAAAAAATAATGTTTATGCATTACTTTACACAGATAAACTGCAAACATGTATTTCTATGCATTGTTTATATACTACAACGATAGTATAATTTAGGATTAACAGTCTATTTAGAGAGTGTTTCATGCAAAAAACATACTATCTTCATAGTGCCCTGTTCTTTTGAGCTGATATGAACGGCTGAACGGCTGAATGGCTGAAATGACTGAACTTCGAGAGCTTCTCGAGGTAGTCTCGAGATTCGAATACATTTCGTTTGACTTGCTTTTTAAAGCGTTAGAACCCACCTTCAAAACAGTGAAAAAACGAAATAAAAAACTCAAATCATGCGTGTTTTCAAAACGTAGATAAGTCGTTAAGCTGTTAAGCCGTTAAGCTGAAAAGAACTGGAAAATTAGTGTGTCCGTGGGTGCAAAGGCAGACGAAATTAATGTCGTCTGAGTAAAGACCATTCAATGGGGTGGCCTGTGAGTAAATCTCCCTCGATCTGGCGTCCCTCGGGAAAGTCGGCGTCGCGCTCTGCCGGGGCCATTGGCCAGTCACTCTACCAGACAGATCCCAATGACCCCTCCAGAAGCGGTTAAGCACGGTGCCATGCAACGGGTACACAGGGAATGCCAGCGAGCACGGCGGGCACACACTGCAATGAGCGCCTAACTATAACTAAGGAAAGAAAGACGTGGTTTATTAAGCCCCTGATTTCCTTATAGACCTGCTCATGGGTAGCCCGGCCCGACATACCCGCCCGACCTGACCCAAAAAACCCGACCCGGCCCGGCCCGACCAATGCATCGGGTTGGGTCGGGCCTCGATTTGAAGCCCGACCGTCGGGTCGGGTTCGGGCCGACTAATTTTTGGTCGGGTTTTGGAAAACCCGATCGGAACCCGCCCGAGCCCGACGGATGATCAGGTCTATTTCCTTATAACAAATATTATGAATGAATCAATGAGATTTCGTTTGTGATAAAAGAAAGGCGAGCACCGGGCGTCGGACATCCGACGCCTAGCGCGCGGGCCGGACCAGGCTGAGCCGTTGGATCAACGCTACCGCGCCAATCCTACGCGTTGCCGTGCGCGCGCGTTTCCGGCTGTTCCAGGCGGAGTTGTTAGTCGACAGTTGATCGTTTTTCCAATTAAACTTCTGATTTTTGTATAAAATTCAAACATTGATCAAAATGCGTGGAATAAATTTTATAATTCGTCTAAAATCGAGAGCAACCCATTTTAAATACTTTTTAATTTTTTAATTTTTTTCACTTTTTCAATTTTTTTGATGTGAAACTAGGAGAAGGCACTTATGAAACTTACATCTATACTAGCGAAACTTGACAAAAAAATGGACAAATTTTTTCCTGATGAAGCTTGAAAAAACTTGGATGAAACCTAATGAAACTTGACAGTTCGGCAAAGTTTAACGAGTATGAAACCCAAGTTTCAGTAGGCGAAATCCAAGTTTCAGTAGGCAAAACCTAAGTTTCACCAGGAAAGTTTAAAGATTTATATGGCAACATACATCTTGTTTTGTTCGTAAAAATACGAGGAACACGTTAGTTCAAACGGTTTGTGGATTAGGGCACCCAGTCAAAAATTATGGCCACCGAAAGAAAAAAAAATACCGTGGGACCCACCCCTGCTGCCGGCACAGTGCAGCTCCCCGCATTCGCATGCGCGGCGCAGCGCGTCCGGACGCTTCGGCCGACCGGCCGTAACTGTTTTCGTAAAAAAAAACTAGGAAAGAAAGGCTAGTGAATTTGAAGTGCATGGCGATTTTTTCCAAGCATCAGATGTAAGCATATCCTCTGCTGTACGACAGAGGGAAATTACTTCCACTGACATGAGGATTCGCTTCCGCAACAGATGTTCTAAATTTCATTCTCTATATACCTCCTCTAATTTATTCTCTATATTTCTACCCTTTTCACCCGAGTCTCTATCCTCAAAAAGATATAGAGATCAGAGAGACTTCGAGGATGTAGACTCTGCTGAATTGTTATATAGACTAAAAACTGTTCACAATAGTATTTTAAACAACATGCTGATGATGCTCTTATGCTCAAATCATGTGTGCACGCTCACCCGCCACTAACGGGTGGACAGGTAGTTGCCTGAATTAGTATCAAGAAACTCAAACATCTCCTACGTGAGGATGCTCCGAATTACAATCATTATTATGTTTTCGCTGTCTGGTTGATGTGAGGTTGAAGATAGCTTATATTTAATTTCCTTCTTGTTATTTGCCTTATCATGACAATCTTTTTATTTTACTTTATTTTAAGTTTTCTAACGAGGGCTTGTAATGGTTGTATGTATTTCTAGTTGATGCAGAGGTTGGGAGTTTCTTTCATTATGTAAAAAAATTGTTGGCGCTAAAACAACTCTGTTCTTGTCATTTTTAATTCTAGGATAATCTTTCACAACCCAATTACCCGCACCAATTAAAGAAAGCAATGAAATACCAGCAATTCTTCATACGCAATGTACATATATATATACTTTTCCTAGAGCTCCTCCTCGTCGCTACTATTGATGGGGAACTGCATAAGCACCATTCTCCCTGACGGTTGCTGCAATCGCTCTACCTCCTTAGTGGAGAGGTCTACTTTTATCTCAGTCTTCCAATTAGGCTAGCAGCAACATTCAATTGAATCATGTCAATGGAGGATTGCACAATGGAGGCTAGAGCTTGTTGTGACAGGGTTGCAACATTGACGCCGGTAGGGGCGGTGTTGTGGGTTTTAGCAACAACAATTATCGGTTGGAGTTAGCAGGGAAAATTGCTATGTTTGTGATGGTGAGTTGGTGTGAGAGCATCAAGTTCAGTGGGTGAGATAGACGATTAGGATGGATGGAGAAATTATTTTCACTAGATTTTTTTTTCCCACAAGGATTTTGGCTAGGCTAGGGATGAAATTTCCTCCGTGCCTAAGTCAAACCACCATTGAAAGTTTCATTGGGATCACCCCAAGTGTGATTGCCCTCGAGGATTGGGCTATGATTGTAGTGGGAATTTGTGCTCACAAATGAGTTTTTTTTAGAGGGCACCAATTTTTTGTTATAAGGTCTCTTCTTGTGTGGATATGAGAAAATAGAAACAAAAATATGTGAGATGTAAAATATGTATGAGTTGAATTTGCTTTGCATTGCTAGATTGATCAAAATGTCTCCGTCAAGACACAACCTGCAACAGAGGATGCACTACTTTCGAAAAAATAGGATAGACACATGTCATGAATTGTACCTACACGACTATATTTCATGATCTTTTTTTCCGTGAGCGTTCAACAATGTCATAGTTAGGAGATATTAATCCTGAAAAAGGTTCGTTTCATTCTCATGTAACGCTTATGCAGTGAGTACAAATTTTGTCCCAACTACCACTACAGAAATCCGAACTATTAAAGTCGGCCAAAACATTTATGTCGACCCGGACGAAGCCGACGTTAATAATTCGGTTATTTACGTCGGCTGGACCATGCGGACGTAAATAAATTTATTTACGTCGGTTGGCCTGGCCGACGTAAATAAAGTAGATCTGGCCATGACGGCAGCAGGTGATGTGGAAGCCCTATTTACGTCGTCCTGGCCGACGTAAATAAATGTATTTACGTCGGTTTAACCAAGCCTACGTAAATAAAGCATTTATTTACGTCGGCTTTGCCCCGGCCAACGTAAACACGTTGTTAGGGCCCACAAGTAAGTTTACCCTAGCGCACGTCACCAGCTCGCCCATTGCCCGCGCCGCCAGCTCCTCCTCGCCTCCCATTGCCCGCGCCGCCGCCGCGGCACTATTGCAAAAGTTCGGTTTTGCTCCCTCAAACCGTGCTGCCCACGCCGACACCGCCTTGCCCTTCCTAGCCGCTGCCAACACCTCTCCCTTCCTAGCTAGCCGCTGCCGACGCCACCTCCCCCAGCCGCGCCGACGCCGCCTCCCTCTTCTTAGTCGTGCCGACGCCGCCTCCCCCTTCCTAGCCGCTGCCGATGCCGCCTCCCCCTTCCTAGCTAGCCGCTGCCGACGCCACCTCCCCCAGCCGCGCCGACGCTGCCTCCGCCTTCCTAACCGCGCCGACGCCGCCTCCCCCTTCCTAGCCGCTGCCGACGCCGCCTCCCCCTTCCGAGACGCAGTGTCGACGCCGTTTGCACGATGGGGTTCCGGCGGTCGCATGACCCATTTGCTTTACTTGGCAAGCAGTGAAGCGAGGTACATCAGTATACTCCTACTTATTGTATTTTTGGTTTCACCACTATTATTTACTTTGATAATCCGTATTATAATAAGTGGTAGTTATCCCAAGGTATATATGTTTATTTCAATTCAATAGTGTTGGTAATGTTACTGTTTTATTGATTCTGCGGCATCAACCGTTAAGTTATGTCTGAATGGCAAGAATTCATGATGGCACAATTATATTTTATTTTATTGTTAAGCTTTGTTTTTTGGTTGCATCTAGCATCTGCCCGTCGCTTATATTACTGTGTTAGCGACATATATGTTTTATCGCTTTATTGTCATGATTTACATATGTTTTAATATAACACTTTTTTAAACAAAAGTCAACCCAACCTATATGTCACCCGTTTGGGAGCGACATTTATGACATTGAATTGTGATATTTGTCGCTCCCGAATTGTCCACGCTATTGGACAGCCTAGTGATGGACGGGTTAGCACGGTTTATCGTGGCACATGTCACGACAAACCGTGCTAACCCGTTCATCCCTAGGTGGGTTTATGACCTATCTTTGCCTAGATCTTCTGTTAGGATCATTAACTTATTTTAACATAGCTTATATTAGAGGCCACCTTGGTTTTGATCCAACACAGTCAGACCAGTTATGTAGTGACAAGGCGACACAGAGCTTGGTTAGTAGAATTGTTTTCTAACTGAAGTGAATTCTTTATTGTATCCTTATGCATTTATATGTTGTGTAGGCTTCTTATGAGCAAGTGATGGCCGATGCTCATGGGTATGACTATGATTGGAGAAGACAAGATGTCGATCTTGTCGCTCTATATAGTAGTGGAGGTGGCAAGAAACATGGTAGTTTCTTCATATTTAATGGCGTTCTAGATAGTAGCGCTGTCTTAAGTTCGACAAAATCGTCTGCTTCTTCGCAAGGTAGTGGGTCGAGCGCTCGTGAAACCCAACTACTATAGGAGCAGTTGAGGCAATAAGCTGCGCACGAGGCCTAACTACAAGAGCAGTTGAGGCAACAACAAGAATACTTTGTTTCATGACAGCTAGAACAACAAACAGCTATACAAGTAAGTAATCATTGAAGTTTGTTCATTTCAAATCATTGCTCATTTCTATTTCAAATTCATAAAAATTGCTAAATTTAACTCCATATTCATGTGAACCGCAAAATTATGGTTGCCCTGGTTCACTTGTTATGAATAATATATATCACCGCTTCACATTAATGAAATAGTCCAATTATTGTTCATTTCTTCCATTGTTAACTTAATACCTGCAAATCGTTAAAACTTGTTCAATTATGTTCCAAATTCATGAAAATTGATAAATTTTACTTCATATTCATGCAAACTGGAAAATTTTGGTCAACTTGGGTCACTTGTTATGAATTCTTTATTATCGCTTCAAATTCATGAAAATAATCTGATCATTGCTCATTTTTTCATACTTTAACCTAATAAATGCAGATCCCTCTTTTGAATTTAGAATTGTTAAAATTATTTGTAGACATATATGACACAACAGTTTGGAACGCCATTAAGCCTTCCTCCATTCCAGCCTGCTTGTATTTGATGTTGCTCGATTTTTGCTGAAAACTGATAATTTGGGTGAAGAATGCAGCTGTTTGGCCAGCCAGAAGCTCCAGTATTTACGTCGGCCAAGTCTGGCCGACGTAAATAACCAAAAGGCCATGTGGCGCGGCCGTGCTAACGGCACGGTAGAGCCGACGTAAATAGGGAAGAGGATATTTACGTCGTCTATGGCCGACATAAATAAGCGACCCATGGCGACGATCCTTCCCGACGGCAAATATTTACGTCAGCCGCGAGGCCGACGTAAATAATGTCAATTTACATTGGCTGCCGAGAAAAATACACCTATTTGTTCACACCCAAATTTTGCACAAAAATACGGTTATTTTAGTGGCAAAAAGAGGGTGAAAAACAGCATATTCGGCAAAAAAAAAAAAGGAGCTAGATCGGTATATACTCGGATGTCATTGTTAGTTGATCGGCTAATATTTGGAAAAGATCATGATCGGCTTTTATGCATGCATATATACACAAAAGGATTAGATAGCCGATCAAAGGAGAGTTCATATGATCAAGCATAGATATGATACAATCGGCTTTTGTATGTGCGTTAATGGAGGCAGTGGCGGAGACAAGGGGGGGCTGGCAGGGGCCTGGCCCCCCCTATGATCTATGTGCAATGCTAAGTAGTATAATGGATGTTATATCAAACTTAAACTCATATAATTAATTTACATGACTAATTTTAGCTCTAAGAAGTATGCTATTAGTATTGATTAAATATACTCTTAGAACTAGTTTATTTTATAAGACTAGCATAGTTCTTTAAAGTTTTCTTTTCAAAGACTATGATTTTAATTTATAATTAATATATTTCCAAGCACATTACATTATAGAAAATATACTAAGGTACGTACTATATATTCAATAATAGTGTTAGTGCACAATATTTTGATAAGTTTAACAAAAAATTTGCAGACCACTCCTTGATGTTCACTTATATACATTTGAGGCTTGATAATTGTAGCTCATATTGCTTTTCAAACACTTCAAATATTTTTATTAGCTAGTTATCACCGTGTCCAATATGAACATAATTGTACTATTGGTGTGTAATCTTCTTTTATTCTAAAGAACTGCATAACACTTTCTATACATATACACATATATAAAATATAATCTATTTATTTATTTTTGCCACATCACCCACAACTTGACTCAATGTCATGTGAATATATAAGAAAAAATAGTGCCATTTGATCACGGTTAAGTGTCCCCACACATGTCAACCTCCGCTAGGTACGATACTATTATTATTGTTTTCTATACTGCTATGACATATTTAACTCGATTTATTACATGACATAACAATTTTTTTGCGAAACATTTTCTGCAAATAGCTCGCTTTCAATATAATAATAGGATCATAATGCAAATTAATCTGTTATGTGTCGGCCCCCCCTATGATGAAATCCTGGCTTCGCCCCTGAATGGAGGCATGGATCGGCTTATATATACACGTGCATATATGGAAAGACCAAGAGCTGATCATGCTTGACTAATCAACATGTATGTGACGAGTGCTTCTATACACATGCGTGTGTACATGGAAGAGTTAGTCAACTAGTCATGTTCTTGATTAATAGCCGATCGGATTATCTGCAGGAAAGAGGAATATTACAAGAAAGCATATGTCGATCGGCTGGTGTTGGAAATATATCAAGATGCTCAGTATGGAAGGAGCTGCATATATGGCTGATTCGTTAGTTTTGGAAGAGCAATCCTGGAGGCCAAGGGATTATCACGTGAGGGCTAAAGAAGAAAGAGAGATTATTCACGTCGGTGATTTAGTTTAGGTAATATTTGAGTCAGTTTGTATTCGTGCCTTGCACGTCAAGTCTAGTCGGTTAATTTAGGTAACTAAGAGATAGAGTCCAGGTCAAGTTATCGGATTAGCCGGTGCGTCGTCAATATAAATAAGAGCCGCGGTGCGATAAAAGACCTCTCTTCAATCAATCAATAATACCTCTACTATTTCGTCTACTTTCACCTTTGTGCCATGAACCCGATCGATCCGCTCGTATTGATGTTCTAAGTACAAATGCCGGCGTCTACTGTCTCGGTTCAGTCCGATCTCCTCGCCGTCAACTCCCTCGGTAGGGACTGCCTCGGTTCAGTCCGATCTCCTCGCTGTCGGCATCAGAATACTATCTCTTGACGGCATTGCTGCGCATCGCCGTCCGCCAGGAGGAGTTAGGTTTCGCCCGGAATACTATCTCTCGGTGGCATTGCTGCGCATCGCCGTCTGCCGGAAGTGTTAGGTTCTGTCCCGTTCTATCGGCTCCATGTCTCATAGTTAAGCCGATTGATCGTCTACTATCGGCTCAACGTCTTTTCGTTAAGCCAATCATCGGATTATCTATCAAGCTATCCATAAAACACTTATTGCTGCGCTAGCAGCTTGCCTATCGGAAACCTT
Source organism: Raddia distichophylla (assembly GCA_005191435.1). Taxonomy (NCBI): domain Eukaryota; kingdom Viridiplantae; phylum Streptophyta; class Magnoliopsida; order Poales; family Poaceae; genus Raddia; species Raddia distichophylla. Next base: position 241,946 of record SPJY01013140.1, read on the forward strand.
ATCGATTGCAAAAGGTCAAATCGGCTGGCACGTCCTCGCAAAGCCCGATCCCCTGAGTTTGGCTGTAGTTGGTGCCGGAAAACCACTTTTCCGCGTCAACACTATTTACGTCGCTTTGTTTACGTCGGCATGAGCTATTTACGTCGGCTTTTGGGCTATTTATGTCGGCTTCTGACCGACGTAAATACCTCGGATTCTTGTAGTATGCTTAGAGCATCTCTAGCATGTTTCCTAAACCGTTCCCTAAAACATTATTGCAGACAGTTTTAGCCTCTATACCCATCCAACAGGGTCTCTATGTTAGTCTCTAAATTTAGAGACTCCCTCCTCCAGAGACTCTATATCTTTTCAGGGAGTGCTGGAGATGATGGAATTATAGTGAACGAATATTGATTTAGAGATGAGATATAGAGAACAAAATATAGAGATCCTGCCGGCAATGCTCTTAGAATACATACATGTCCTTGAACACAACCCGTAACATATGCACTGCCACCTCGCAGCATTTTTGCGTCGTGTTTGTTTGGTTTGATACCGGGAGCATGAGCAGTATACTCCTAAGCTAGTACTCCCTCTGTTTTAAATTGTAGTTCGCTGTTGACTTTGAACACGCCTTTTGACCATTTGTCTTATTCAAAAAATTAGTACAAACATATAAAATATAAGTCATGTTTAAAGTATGTTTAATGATAAAATAAATCACAATAAAATAAATAATATATATTTTTTGAATAAGACGAATGGTCAAACAAAATATCTAAAGTTAAAGTAAACTACAATTTGAAACGAGGGAGGGAGTAGTATACTCAAACTAGTAGGACTACGCTACTGCTACTACGTTACCGCCTACAAAGTATGCAGCTCGACAGGAGGAAAAAAAATCAATGTGGAAAACCAAGCACCCAATCCCCACGCGGTGACACGCCTCCCCAAGTTCCCAGCGAGCCGGCGACCGAGGAGCTAGCTAGCGCCGCCGCGCGCGGTCGGCCGGCCGGCCACCATGCACTCGGGGAACGCGTGGGGCGGATCTAAGGCGTGGTCAAAAAGTCAACGGCGACTTTTTTTTAATGACCGGAGGAAGTATAATTTTATAAATTGCAAGGACAATTAATTATCAAAGTTGCACATTTTGAAGACCGTGTGTTTAATTTCCAAACATCAACTCTTTATGACATGAAGAGAGCACATCTTTTCACTGCATCACGCTATGAGACAGGGATTTAGGAAAATTGCGCTTGTGTCATGGCATCACCATTTGAGATACTAACAGGGTTAGAGCTAGGGGTGGAAAAGAGCCGAGTTCGAGCGAGCCAGCCTCTGCCTCGGCTCGGCTCGTTCGTTACCGAGACGAGCCGAGCTCAGCAGGTTGTCCGAGCTGAAAACTGGGCTCGGCTCGGCTCGTTGGAAGCTCGCGAGCTGCTCACGAGCGCTCGCGAGCTGGGAAAATATTAATCCTCCAACCTTTTAAGGCATTAACCATTGCAAAATATAAGTTAGCATTGTACATATGAGTATTAAAATAACTTGTTCATGCATATGTGGGTTTTGGGCTATTTTACAAACCTTTTGTCAATAGGATATATCATTTTCTAATGGTTAAGAGATAAAATAATGAGCAGCAACAGTTAAACGAGTCAAAACAAGCCGAGCCCGAGCGAGCCAGCCTCTGGCTCGGCTCGGCTCGCTAATGGCCACAAGCTGGAAAAGAGGCTCGGCTCGTGCTCATTTACAAACGAGCCAAGCACGGGCCGAGCTTTTACCGAGCCGAGCCCGAGCAGCTCGCGAGCTTCGAGCTAAAGTTCCAGCCCTAGTTAGAGCGCCCATGACGCGCTACTTCAGGCACTTTTATATCTGAGTAAATAAAGATGTATGAAAAAAAGTAAAAAAAAAAAGCATTACATCTTTCGTTTGTTGTTCCCTTTTTTTTAGAATAGTTGTTGATGTCTTTTTTGAGGTTATTATCATGATATTACGGTGCCTTTCGCGAAGCTTTTTTCCCAGATTTTTTTTAAGTGTCCATAAAAGTTGAAATTAAAACAGATTGAATTATTTCGTAATACAATCATTTTTAATTCCTAAATGTTTTGAAAATAGCTATTTTTTATAGGCATCTTCATGAATACGTGCTCCTTAACTATAGTTCTATATTTCGAAGGTTTTTTATTTCTGTTATTTATTAACTGATATCGGAAAATTAAACATTTGTAATGCTTAAATACATTTATGGACCCTTATTATAAAATTTTGATTGCATTTTCAAAACACGTATAATTCTGGATTTGTTTACGTTGGTAGATCAAATTTCCTCCACTCTTGATCCCCTCTCTCTCAATCCTTTCTAAAATTCATCTTTAAGGGGTTTAAAATTTAAAATTTAGAAATAAATTTATGGGATTTTGGAAGATATCAAAATTTTCCTTTGAATTCAGGTTGGGAGTTTGGAAACTTAAAAAAGTATTTGAAAAAGTGTAAGATTTACAAAAAGAACTAGCAAATTATACAATACAAAAAACCATGAAAAGTAAATTTATAATTTTTTTCGAAATTCAAAAAAACTAAAAGCGCACATAACAAATTCTAAAATAAAAAATAGCTATAAAGGTTTGTTATTTCCCAAATTCGTTCGTGTACAGGCGAGTGAGCAATATGCGCGTACAGGCGAGGCGAGCCTATACTATTTCCCAAGTTCGTTCGTGTAGAGGCAAGCGAGCAGTATGCGCGTACACGCGAGGCAAGCGTGCAGCCGTATAGGCGAGATACAGGCGATACAGGCGAGGCGAGCGTGCAACCGTACAGGAGAGAGCGAAAAATAATTGCAGCAAAATGGCGGAGTGGGGGTTCGAGCTGTGGTTTCCGAAGCGAACGCTCGCTCGGCTAGCCAACCCGCCAAACCACGCGCCGTGTTGCTCAGGTAGGGAAAAAATGTTTTTAATGGCTTAATATGGATGGCTGGATTTGATTCCAGGAGCGATCGGACGGCTCAAGGGCCCTGGGCGGGGAGGCCAGCCACGTGTCGGCCTAGCGACCCTCCCCACCGGCTTTGTACTATTTATTGATTGATTGATGTGCATGCCCCTTCCTACTCTTTATCTTTTATTTTCCAATAGGTTTTTGCCATTCATCATACGATTGAAAAATTGAGAAATCTCAATCGATTTTTGCATACCTGCAAACCACTGCATTCCTCCTATCTGCCCACCGCCTTTCTCTGATGGAGGAAAGAGTGTTGCTAGATCCAAAGGGAGAACACGGATGGAGGAGCGTTGGCGAGAGCAGGGGAATTGGGGATTTGAGGGGAGTACTAAGAAGAGGATGAGTTTGGATGAGGGAAAGATCTAATTTGTATGCATAGAGATCAAGAGAGATCTAGACCGTTTATTCGTGATCTAACAATCCAAAAAAATTCTATTGAAACATAACAGAAATTCAGTCGGATGCCATATTGACAACTCCTTTGAAAACCCTCCATCTTTTCATAATTCTAGCATGATTTTCATCTCATTGTTATGTGCTTCACTCTCTTCTCATACAAATAAATGTTTCACAGCCGAAAATAACATGTTTCACAAGAGCAGAACCAATGTTTTATCAGAGCAAAAATATGTTTCACGAAAAAACATAGATAGAAATGTCTCACATCTTGTGTGTTTCACCAAAAAAAAAATATTTTGTCATATTAATACTATGTTTCATACGTGACAGAGTGATTTTTTAAGACAAATTTAATATACATCTTCTCCATCTAGTTGCTTGCTCTTTTTAATTGAGTACCAAGCTCCATCATGCGACAAGCTCTAGCGGGGGTTTGACAGGCTTCCAAATAGCATAGCAGTGCTCCTCACAACCCCTTACCGAAAAGAGAGAACGAGAGGCTGGAGGAAGAGAGGGGAAGAGAGGAGATGGAAGAAGAAGAGGAGGAGGAGATGTCGCTGTATCAAGGGGAGACAGGGCCAAGGGGAGGTTGCCAAACCTAAGAGTTTGTCACTGCAACTATCGCTACAAAAAGCTATCGCTACAAATTTTATATTTTTTACAAGCTAAAAGACACCGTGCTTTGTAGTAATTTTTGTGGGGGGTTTTAAGTGGTTCTTCTCAGAATTCGTAAAATAAATATTTTATGATTATTTGGACTCTTTGAGGCTTGTTTTGAGGGGTCACACGAACTTGGCTCCGTGACTTGCATGATAATGGGTCACCAAATCTATCTACCTTCTAGTTAACTAAACTTTTTAAATTTTTTAGTTAGCAATTGTCAGTTCTTTTTAAATAGAATAGGCACCTATATAAGACTTCTTTTTGAAATGCATGGTTAGAGCATCCACATCACTTGCTTCATCTTCACACTCCCTCTACCATTCCCTCTAAAATTCACTCACACTTTATACACTACACTTTAAAGATATCTTTTCTGATCTCTCCATCAACTACTATATACAGCATACGCAAAGCTGTTGTGTTTTAAAATATCTATTGTGAATGATCTTTAGGTGTTTATGCACATGTAAGGCATGAATTCACATCAGTCGTACATGAATCCGCACAGGACATCATGTTGCACACGCTCTCGCAGAGAAGGAATCAAAGTTTGGCCTGGGATCTTGCAACTTCAATTGTTTGGAATGGCTCTACGACTACGATGGATATGGTCGCAACGGCATATGGCGGACCGACAATGGGGGTAGGATTGCTAGGCCCTCAAATCAAACCGATCAGAATCTCATCGTGTCCTCTTCCATCCTAGTAGGGGATGACAGGAAAGTTAGCTTCTCAACCTCATCATGGCTCAGCTCCACTCCTCTCAGTCGCACAACACCAACACTATATCGAAAATATAGAAGGAATTTGGTTTCAGTGGTCGATGCTCTAAATGGCAACGCTTGGGTTGAGGATACTAGGGAGAGTCTTTCAACTCAAATGATACTCAGAATACTTAGCTGTATGGGAAAGACTGTACGCAACAAATACTCACATGGAAAAGAGCATAGAAGATAGACTCAACTGGAGATGGACGAGAAATGGTACCTATACAACAAAGACAGTTTACCTCATGTAGTTTCAGGGGCACGTGTAATCAAACTTTGTGAAGATAGTCTGGAAAGCATGGGCACTGGCGAGATGCATGTAGAGACTTCGCCTGGCTACTTGCGCAAAACCGGCTATGGACCCCTGACCGGCTGCATGCTCGTGGATATAAACAACCCTTTCCGCCCCCAATATAGCTGTAGTGCAGAGACAACCTACCACCTTTTTATCGTTTGTTTTTCTTTTTATGAACGCAAGCCTTTGACGGATCAGCATTTCCATACCAACATATGGCCTGAATGACCAACACATTGTTGGTCGGAGAATTTATTACTATTCTGGCTTTAATTTAAATCAGAATTAAAAAAATAGATCCCTGTTTTAATAAATTCAAAAAATAGCCTTCCGGCGCCCGCCCAACGAGCGTTTAATAAAAAACGCCCGACTAGCGGGGGATTTTTACACATGGCAGCAAAAATCCCCCGTTGGTCGGGGGATTTTTATAACTCGCCCGACTGACGGGCATTATTCGCCTGCAGGGCGGCTGCAGTAGACGTGGTGAAAAACGCCGTATGGAAGGGCGTTTTTTCGAAAAACGTCCGCTGGACGGGCGATTTCTGGGTACCGCTCTTAGCCGTCGGAGCAGGTCGGGGGAATAATCGCCCGTCCAACGGATGGATTTTTCTAGTACAAAAACAGCCCGTTGGACGGGCGGGATTTGTCTGTACAGGCCGCGAGTCGCGGCTGCCGTTTTAATTGCCCGACCAACGGGCGGATTTTATTAAACGCCCGTTGGGCGGGTGCCGGAAGGCTTTTTTTTAATTTATTAAAACAGGGATCTATTTTTTAATTCTGATTTAAATTAAAGCCAGAACAGTAATAAATTCGTTGGTCGGAGCACAAAATTCTCCAGACCACGGCCACTTTAAGACCAACAGGTGCCTCTTGCCAAGTTTTTTTGGCCTTTTTTTTAAAAAAAAAAAGTTCGGCTGTCTCTGTCCCACAGCAACAAGCACATCGATCGATCGCGGGCGCATGCAATGACGTGCGCCATCTGAGACGCCGTCGCTGTAGTCCAGGACCTGCACGCGTAGCTATATATACCCATCGACGCCCATGGCGCAGCCTTAATTGCCCTCATCCAATCATCCATTCCACACAAAACGCTAGCTACAGATTCGAGGTACATCGCGCGGTGCAGCTTCAGCGACAGATCATCGGAAAGTTCAGAGGCGGGTCGATCGGCCGGATCATTGAAGCACGGGTTGATGGCGGCGCAGATGGCGAACAAGAAGGTAGTGCTGAAGAACTACGTGACGGGGTTCCCCAAGGAGAGCGACATGGAGGTGGTGGCGTCGACGGCAGCCGCGCCGGCCAAGGTGCCCGAGGGCATGGGCGGCGCCGTCCTCCTCAAGAACCTGTACCTGTCCTGCGACCCCTACATGCGCGCCCGCATGTCCAGCCATGCCGACGACCCTTACGCCGTCGGCGAGGTACGTACATATTAGATCCAAGATTTTTGTATTAGCGAAATTTCATCGAAATATCAGAAATTTCGGTTCTTACGGGCCAGGACGAAAAAGCCCATTTATGCCAAATTTGGCTAAAATTTATTCAAATTCAATTTTTGGCTATATTTCGGCTAAAAATTATTTAAATTCGGTCTCTTTTTTTTGCGTTCTTATTTGACAGATTTCGTCTGATATTTCCACCAAAATTTCTAAAATTCCTGAATTTCAAATTTATCTATGGGAAGCGATTTTCTATGCCCGACGAAATAGAAAACCCTGACCAGATCACACCCATCGCTAGCTCTCGTGCTCGATCGTTTCGTTTCTCAAATCTCCATATATGTGTGCGCAGGTCATCACCGGGTTCGGCGTGGGGAAGGTGGTGGACTCGAGCCTCCCGGGGTACAAAGCCGGCGACTACGTGTGGGGGTTGACAGGGTGGGAGGAGTACAGCCTCATCGAGGACCCCCGGGCCCGGACCCTCTTCACCGTCCGCCACCCCGAGCTGCCCCTCTCCTACTACACCGGCCTCCTCGGTACGCGCCATGAACGGCAGGTTTAAATTCAGGGTGTTTCAGGCCTTTGGTGTGTGTGATGATTGATTGATGTGCTGGTGCCGTCCGTGTCTCAGGCATGGCAGGCTTCACGGCGTACGTCGGCTTCCACGAGATCTGCGCGCCCAAGGAAGGCGAGAGGGTGTTCGTCTCCGCCGCGAGCGGCGCCGTCGGCCAGCTCGTGGGCCAGTTCGCCAAGCTCATGGGCTGCTACGTCGTCGGCAGCGCCGGCTCCGACGAGAAGGTAATTAATTCCTGCCCCGCGCCGTGAGGATTCTACAACCGGCGGTAGAGATAAAATGAAGGAACTTCTTAGCCGACGACAAAAATCATGACCATGGTAGAGGTCTCTAGATGTACAGATGTACTGTATCTAAGATACACCATATTTGATTATCAACTAAAATGTTGAAATTGATAAATTTTAAAAATTTATAGAAACAAATATATGAAGTGGCTTCGCTTAGTTTTTAGTCCCTTTTGAAGCTTTTATTAATTGTTTCAGAAAAAATTATGACGTCGAAGATAAATAAGTTGAAAATTTTAGTTTTCAAACGTCCTATCTTATATGTTATTAGAACAGCCTCTTAATACTCTCACCGATCTCCCCCTCACGGCGATCTGTGCGCTAATCAGGTGAGTTTGCTTAAGGACAGGTTCGGATTCGATGACGGCTTCAACTACAAGAAGGAGGCAGACCTAACGGCGGCGCTGAGGCGGCGCTTCCCGGAGGGTATCGATATCTACTTCGAGAACGTGAGCGGCGCGATGTTGGACGCCGTGCTGCTCAACATGCGCATACGCGGCCGTGTCGCCGTCTGCGGGATGATCTCCCAATACAATCTCGACCGACCGAACCCCGTCTACAACCTCTTAACCGTTGTCCCGAAGCGACTCCGGGTGGAGGGTTTTCTGGTGTTCGACCACTACGCCAAGTACCGGGAATTTGAGGAGACGGTAGCGCAGTATGTGAAGGAGGGGAGGATCACGTACGTGGAGGACGTTGCCGAAGGGATCGAGAGCGCGCCGGCCGCACTCATCGGCCTTTTCTCCGGCCGCAACATCGGCAAGCAGGTCGTAGTCATCAACAGGGAGTGATCTCGGAATTAATCAGTGAGATGAGCATAAAATAAACAGTGTTGGAGGAAAAAATAAGGTGAATATTATAAAGATCGCTTGATTAGGTTGTGTGAGGCATCTATAGTGCAGATATGTAATTTGTTTTATATGATTTTAGAATGATTGTGTCATTTATGTCCACATTTATCTACCGATTGAAAGCGGGATGCCAACAATATTTGTGACAATCACATTACTCCACAACGCCAGTCTAGACATCTTTTACTTTCGGTGGAACTTAGAAACATAACTATCGAAGGTCAATGCCACATTACTTTAGTACGAAGAGTCAAAAAGATAGATTTTTCTTTCTCTAAACAACGGAAGATAATGCTACATCATTAAAAAAAGAAAAAATTATAGAGGGGGCAAGGCCCACCCTAGGCCCAGCAAAGATCCACTTTTGGTCATCTTAGCCTAGCCCTTACCTTTTCAATGAAAAAAGAGTAGTTTCCATCAACACATTGAACAACCGACAATAATATGGTTTGAGATCCACCCTAACGTTCAAATGAATTTCATGGTCATTCTTCCAAGATGGGATATACTCATCAAGTTCAGATTACATAGCCATAGACTTCTAAATGCAAACTATTTTACCTAAATAATTGATGACTCAGAAAAAAATTGTGGTGACATGTATCTTGTTTGTCGTTTATGTCAAACAACAACTACATTTGCCACCAAAGCTAGGGTGAACCCACAAGGACGGGAATATTGTGGTAGTAGCGACTTACAAAAACAGAGGACAACGACTCGTGGTTCTTCGACCAAATCTCCTTAGCTCCTTATCTTCTTAACTTTTGTGACCTCAACAGAGTTTTATAGGTGATGGAAAGTTTTAGATTTTTAGTCCGATCAATTGGAAAACGTTGGTTGTCACCTTTTCTTTGGCGGCATCAATGATCGTGCCGGTTGGTTTGGTAATAAACCCCTTTTTAAGATTCCCTATGATAATGGTTGGCTTCAACTAGAGGTCTAGATGGGTTAGGCATTGCCTCAACCCGACTTGACCCAGCTTGCATCGAGGATTCCAAATGCTCGCGCCGACTTAGACCCAACATAACTCGTCAGTGCTCCGGTCCACCCCGAAGCCAAGGTGAGGAGGTGAGGAAGAGAATGAGAAACTAACTAGTGGCTGTGGGGGGAAGAGCTGTCGTTGGTACCATGGGGGAAAAGGTTGTTGCCTCCATTACCTTGGAGTTATTGGGAAAGAGGAGCGGTAGCCACCGCCAGGGGAGGAAGTAGTCATCATCACGGACTAGGGTTGGGGAAGAGGAGGAACAACCACTGGGGGAGAAAGTCACTGCCACCACCTTCTAAGGCTAGGGAGGAGGAGGAGCCGTCGTAGGGAGAGGTTGTCACCGCCGTCGTGTGGTTGGTGATGAGGAGCTAACGCTGCCATCCAGATTTAGCCATGGGACAGGAACTAGAGAAATTCATGCAGTGAGGTGGGACCGGAGGGTGAGTCAATGAAAGGAAGCAGTTGGCCGGAGGAGAAATGGGAGATGATGTTGTCGGTGCAACGCGTACCGGGGTTTGCTCCCTCTATTAGATCAACGACGGACAAGCACGCCACGCGGCGGCCCGGCACACGGCGGGCGAGCAAGGCCCCAAGCGCCCTGAGCGAGCGAGCCACGTGGCAGCTTGGCGTTGGCTCGGCGACCCCGACAAGTGGCGTCCTGCCAAACGGGTGGGCTTTGGGCCCCACTTGGCAGGCATGCACAAAGGAAGGAGGAAGCTTATCATGAAAGGCCCGTCTCCACTCAGCGTATCGATGGCATTAAATAAGGTGATTCGGCTTGGGAGACAGAAGATGATGATTGCAGTCACTGTGGTTCTGGCAGAAACCCTGTAGCAGTCATTTCGTTGCCGTACTACAGCAGAACTGACCAACACCGGTGTCAAGCGGCTCTTCCGTCCCGTCCACACTCCGTGATAGGCGGGAGCAGGTGAAGCAACCGGCGTCAGCAGCGGAGGAAAGTGGGATGCACAGTGATATGACCCAATTAATGTACTCTATCTATCTCTCTCTGTGGGTTGTCCCTCGCAATATATAAAGGGGACCCAGGCAAGAGAGAGGGGGTTGGATCCTTGATTCACACACATATTGTAAGTTCTCCAGCGAGAGCACCCACACCTTCCAATCCAAGAAATCAAATACAAGCAAGAGTAGGATTGTTATCCGTCTTGGGGGTCCGAACCTGGGTAAATCTGGTGTCTCCCTACGTGTGTTCGATCAAGCAACCTAGTTAGTGAAAATCCCCCTATAAACGAACACAGTTCACAAAATTTGTCCGGTGAAAACCGCCGACAGATGTAGCTAGGGGTGCTGGAGTGGAGCGATCAGGGGTCTGCAAGAAAGAGTGAGAGTTAGGAAAGAGAGCGACTCGAGAGGGAAGGCGGGAGTCATAGGAAGAGAGCGATACAACAGAGCCGTTGTGTGAGATGGCAGGGAGTCAATTCTTCGAGACACTAATAATGGGGTCAGATCGGGGAAGGAGCTAACCTGAACCCAACCCGACTAGAATCGGGGACTTGATCCGACCTCCAGCTGGCTGTCGGGTCAGATCAGAACCTAGCGGATTGGATGAATATCTAGATCTCTAGCTTGGCTATTGGGATTTGTCTGTCTCTGTGGTGAGAGTTTTATATTAGATTGTTGTGCAAAGTATCTTTCCACGACAACGTTGAATGCCTTTTCCTGTTTGAATCTGTGGTTGACGGAGACAACCAGAGAACAGTGGCAGAGCCACCACTGGTGTGCGTTGTGGCGGCAGTGGCGCACACGGGGGCTCCGCCCGGTGCGTTCCCCTGAAACCCTCGTACGAGTCCTAAGCTTGGACGGCCAGTTCTATGGCAGCGCACCGTCTGACCTCTGGAACACCACGAAAATGACGGAAGGAAGGAGCGGGGCGCCGAGAATCCGAGGCTCAAGCGAATGATCGAGCCTTGCTGTCATTTGTTCAACCGGTCGTGAGCCTTTTTGGTCTTATGGACTGTCCCATCCAGCCCGTTTTAAGTACCAGCCGAAGCATCAGAAATTCAGAATCAAATTGCAGCCAACGTTTCAACTAATCAATCCCCACTTCCCCAGTTCGCCGTTTTCCCATCCAAATCTAGGAATTTGTTTTAATTCCTATTGTTTGCCATGGCCCATGACTTTGCCTGGCTCAAAGCTTATGTTAGCTTAAATTTTAAAAGCTAAACGCTTTGGCTACTTTAGTCAACTTTTTTAATCGTGAAATCACTTCTAAAACCTCTTAAAAATAATATAAATGAAACAAACAAACTTTAAAAAAACAAATTTAAGAACATCTTAAACTCTAGCTCATTTCAGCCACTCCAAACAAACTTTATTCAACAGGAGCTAATACGTGACAGAGTGGCACATCGACGAGTAGCGCATATGATCGATTTTCTTTTTAGATCATCATAGGATCAATTTAGTTTGAATGATATCATTGTGGATCTAGCATAGCACATATCAATTGAAAATTATTTCAACAAAATTATAGATGCAAGAGGATGGCATATCTGTTGAAGATTCCGACTCGTGTGGCTAGGTCTACTTATAAAAAAAATGTACCTACATTTATGAAGGAAATACAATTTTTAATGAAATTTGAGTTCTCATATATTTGTTTATGTTTGAACTATATCAAGTTGTAGAATTTGTGGTCTAATTCCATACGAATTATGATGGCATCATTTTTTAAAAAAAATATATGTCACTGTGTGAAAATAATTAAGTAGGCTAGCACCCCTGTAATTTTATCTTGTGTATGCCACTACCATAAAAGAACAACGAAAAGGCTAGAATGAGGTGTTAATGCATCATCACTACTCGCTAGTAAGGAAAATGCATACTTTTTGAAATATACGCAAAATTCCTATTGTGCGCACTATATATATAGCTCACATGCCACAAATGCTTGATTTGGTATTTGTTCTATATGGAGTTGTGGTGCAAGAGTTTTTTCAATGGTTATAACCCTTGGTCAATGCTTTAATAAAAACAACAATAATACTATGAATCGAGCATCCAAGCGATTGGATGCCTGTCCAATTCCACAGCATACGTGCGTCTGGGTCCAACGTATGCAACCATCCCACATCTGTATGCCCCTTTTACGTTGCTCGCTTTGCAGACTTATTCATTCATTGTCCACTTGTTCTCTCCCCTCTCTCTCTTCTCTGTGCTAATCTTCGTTTCTTTCGAGCATCATAACTACAACGGGGGTCGACGATAGTGAGACCATGGCGCTGACTGCTTACGGCATACCTCCCACCTTCTCGAGCTTACTCTACACGAAGGCCCGCCGCACTACAGAGCTCGTCTAGCGCTCTTTCTCTCTCTACATGTCCTCCACTCTCCTTCTCTTGATCCACCTCCTACTCAACAAGCTAGGTGGCTAGATCCGATGAGCACGATGAACCTTGCTGGATTTGGGGAAGAAGAATGTGAAGAGGACGTGTTCTACGTTTTTGTCATTTGGAACGTCACATTTGTACACATGGAACATTGGAGTTTGCTTGTCGAAACATTGCTTTTGTTCTCGTGGAGTATCTACCTTTGTATTAGGATGATTTACCCTAGAATATGATGTTTTCATCAGGTATTTGACATGTTCCATCAGTTCTTTTGGCACATCCGAACATTCTTTTTGGCATGTTCCAATGTTTTTTAGCATGTTTCAACACTGAGCGACTATATTTCAACATGTTCCATAAGAGATTTTGTTATGTTGCATTAGCTTTTTGACATGTTTCAACAATTTTATTGACATGTTTCAATATTGTTTTGTTTTTTCGATGACTCAATGTTGCATGTTTCATCAATGGAACATCATATTTCAACAGGCATAATCAAATGTTAAAGTGGTATATTGTGTATCTTCCGACAACACATCGTATATGTTTGGAATAAGCTAGCTATGTTTGAACAGGCGTTAGATTTTTTCTCTCTAGATTGGGTGTCCGAGTTGTAGTGGGTTCCTATAAACAATTGTTACTCTAAAGCAACTATTTTTTCCACTTTGGTATATGTAGAAACCTCTTGAAACAACTACTTGATCTAACAATAAGCTTTGGCCAACAAATACACCATAGGCATCCCCATTTAATTTGTTATTTAAATATGACTTATACTCTGCTTGATAAAATAGAAAGAAGCACGCGACACAAAGTTGGGGATAAGTGGTCAATGGCGGGCCGACAAGGCATGCTGTGAGGAACATGACATAGAGACGGAGAGTCGATGGAGTTATGAGGCCATGGTTACATATGGTGGCGAAGCGGGAGTGGTGCTTCAGTGAGATGAAGCCAGCAAAAGGGAGAGGGAAGCTTGCGAGAGAGAAGAGACAAGCAGAGAGATACCAAATTCCTCTCGCTCTTCGTGGGGCCGGCTCTCCGGCTGCGTCAAGCTGCGCGGGACGGAGAAGTAGAGCCCACAAACAGCAGGTCTCGGGAGTGATCGGGCCGAAGTCGCCGAAGGCCAGTGGTTTAGCTCCGAGGCCCCACCGTACTCCTAAGAGCATCTCCAATGGGCCAGGTCAGCTGGCTACCAGCATCAGCAATTTTCCTAGGTGGAGGAGGGAGAAATAAGAGAGAGAAGCGCCGGCGATACATGCAGCGCCGGTCTTGCTTAGAAAAAAAGGAGCAGCTAGCAAAGCTAGCAGCAACTTTAAAAGCTAATGCAAATTCCAATGCTGCAGATTTACAGCTTCGCTGCAAACGTCCTTAAGACTTTACACTACACTCTAAGGCTGTCTCCAACAGTGATCCCTAAACTCCATTCCCTATGGCCTCATATACAGGTTTTCTTAAACAAAATCTACTCCCTATATTTTTCTCATCTTCAACAGTGTCCCCTATATGGAAAATTGTATAGAGAGAGGAGAAAGAACCCTTACATATAAGGGAATGGGGAGCAATCCTCTATTTTAAGGAATGGTATAGGGAGATCTGTTAGAACACATAGGGAAAGAATCAATCCCCTATTTTGGGGTAGAGGATGCTTTAGGGTATGCTATTAGAGACAGCCTAATGGGTCAGACTTCCCTACGTGCTACCACCAGGTTCTCTCCTCCATATGATGACAAACGTGGCAGGTGGAGGAGGAGGCAACAAAATAATAGCATAAGGTTTTAGAGGTTGTCGTGGAAGGTAGCGTGAAAAGACATAAACAGTATGGGGAGACTCAATCTCATATCTGAAATCGAGATAGTGGAGGGAATTACAGAGCGGAGAGGAGATAGGAGAGTGAGCTAGGGTTAGGAGTTTTGGGCGTGTCAATGTGTCTTAACTATTAACTATCTGACAATTGGTCCGTGGGTTATTGGGTCCTGACATGTATGGGCTGGGCAACTCTATGCCATTTTGTCTACAATAAGGCTTGGGTTAGGGTTTGGATAGGGTACAACTTGACCCGAACCTGACCCGAGCATAAGCAATGCCTCTACCCAAGTACACCGGTGTTGATACTCATTCTATCGGCTAGTTTGCTTTTTTGCATTCTAGTTGATAGTATGTTTACCCTCCATTCAATTGATTTGGTTTATTTGTTAATCTAGCTAACAATAGTTTACCCTCGCTCTGCTAGTTGATCTTATTGACTTAACAATACATTGATCGCGTTATCCTTTTTAATCTATTGGTTTAGATCCAATCTAACCCGATAGTTTTATTATCTTTTACCTCTTTTGGTCTTGTTTCATTGTTGCAAGTTTACATATTACAAATATAGTCGGCTCTTTAAAGTTGAATATATCTTTTTTTTACAGATTGGAGGATCAAATCGGTTGGCATGCTATGAACTCTACGTTATGATGCTAATGAACTCTAACCTCTTAGCTCACATGTGTTAACCAATACAACTTTCGGTAAAAAAAACTAGGAAAAAATGATCTAATCTAACCATATCGGATCGAGACATGACAGGTCAAATCGAAAACTCTACCGAGACTTGTCACAGAAAAAAAAACTCTACTGAGACCATCCCTATAACACAAATCAAGCGCATACACGCTTCCGATCGGGAGCTTTGGACATAACCGGTGATGGTGCTGTCAACATCAAACTTAGTTGAAATGATACCATATGTACAAAATTGGAGGCTCAGGGAGTCAGGGGAGTCAGGATCCAAGCCGGACCATCCAGCGCTCCATGTTTAACGATTGCACTTGCACGGCAATCCATGCATGCTAGCTTTGTGCTCAATGGAAGAACGAGGTGACCCGGAGAAAATAGATGTAGCATGGCACGGTCGGCATCCACTATGCTTGATATGGAGCGCTACTTGTGGCCTTGTGGGGTGGCCCCGACCATGCATGAAAGCCCCCCCAGAAAAAAAACGGTGGGCAGAGATGATCCAGGTCCAACCATGCCACCAACACGCAGAAAGTTCATGGATCCACGTCGGGCAATGCGCACGCACGGTTTCATCGGATCTTCTGTGACTTGTACTTGTTGACCCCCTTCTCCCTCTCCCATGACTCTCAAGGAGTCAAGGCTGGAAGATGAGTAGAAGAAGGCCGTCGAACAGTACAAGTGGTAATAGCACGTTCATCGTAAAAATACGAAAGATTTTAGCTCACGCACGACATGGTTTGTTGGAGCCAGTCATACCTACTCAAGTTTAAGATCCAATCCAATTCATGGGAGTGAACTGGTTCTGGTTGTGAGTTTGTGCCTTGTGACGCCCAAGCCCCCAAGCACCAAGTTATCTTCTGGGTCAAAAATCCAAGTCCACTAGCAGCTCCATGACCATACGTGCATCGCATTTGCTCATCTTCTGGGATCCAGGTTGGAGGCCCTTCGGCGCAGCCTACGTGCATCGCATATTCGCATTTGCTTCTCGTAGATGGGATGCTGGGGCAGAAAATGAGATGGCCAGATAATAGGGTTATAAATGGAACGGGAAATTTCAATTAAAGTCCGAATACATTTAAAACCTGATTTGAATAAAAAAAGATATCTAGTTATATTTGGATTCCAATCCGAATTCAAATCCATCTGAAATATATATGGATTAGGATATGAGAAGAACAATATGTGGGGAACATATGCTGTGCAATCACGTTTACGGCGTAATCATCGTGCAATCGAACTATTAAAAGTTATAAAAAATTCTAAAAAAATTTATACATGTACTCTTCAACTTACTCTATCTCTGGATAAAATTTCAAGTTCAAATTCATTCTATATTGAAAGTTACAAAAAAAATAAAAATAAATCTCTATCAATTTTAAACTTATCAAAATTGTCCGTTTTTTCTTTTTTTTATAACTCTTAATATATAATGAATTTTTCTTTGAAACTTCATACATAGGTTGAGTAAACAATGCGGTACATTTACAAATTTTTTTAAGAATTTTTTACAACTTTTGATAGTTCGATTGCACGATGATTGCACCGTAAGCGTGATTGCACAGCATATGTTCCCCAATATGTGATCCGTATCCGATTAATACTCACGTATACAAGATATTCGAAAGATAGCTGTGTAAATTAGCAAAATAGACGTCCGATAAACATAAATATTCTTTATGAAGTATGCTTGATTGGAGCATGTAGATTGCAACTAATGTTTGATTCATTATTAGCATATCATTAGCTTTTATATTTAACATGAAAGCTTAATAAGTACAGTATTTGATATAATAATAAATAATTATGTCATTTTTTTTATAATTGTGAAATATCTGATTGTTTAAAAACAATGTATTTTACTATTTACGTAATAACTTCGTATAGCATACATTATACGAAGTTATACGAAAAAAAAAGAAGAAATGACTGAATTTCGAGAGCTTTTCGAGATAGTCTCGAGATTCCGATCCATTTCGTTTGATTTGTTTTTTAAAGCGTTAGGACACACCTTCAAAACAACAAAAAAAAGGACCAAAAAAACTTAAACCATATGTCTTTTTGAAACGTAGACGGATCGTTAAGTTGTTAAGCCGTTAAGCTATTAAGCTGAAAAGGACTGAGCCAAGCTCACTCACGACATGTTCTGTTGGAGCCAGTCGTATCTACGGCCGTCGCCATTTGTCTCCACTCGTAATAACTTCGTATAGCATACATTATACGAAGTTATACGAGTATCGAACTCGATTATATATGAAGCCGAGATCGAGCCGCTCGGTTTCAACTCGAATGTTCGAATAGCTATTCACTGAGTAACAATTCAAACCTTTAAACGACCTAGTTGATAATACTATGTACTCACTGGTCGTTCGAGCATTACACCGAGCACAATATATATTCCAACTGAGTTTGAGTCAAACTAAGCTCGAGCTTAGACATGCTCAGCTCGCTAAAAATCGACTCGATCGAATCCACCCCCTAGTGGTTGGCACCTCAATATCACGAAGAACTTCATCGACTCCGACTCCGACGATAACGGCATCGACGGTGGCAGCGCGCGGGGAGATGCACAATCCGGTCAGGGAGCTCGCCGGCGCTCGGGTCAACGACGTTCATCGCCGCCAGTACGGCAAGACATCGCCACTGCTCCATTCTGATTAGTTAAAAAATCAGCTGGTTAATTAACACGACCTCGTATAACTTCGTATAATGTATGCTATACGAAGTTATTACGGGACATAAAAAGTGAAAAAAATAAAAAACCATAAAAATTAAAAAAATTAAAAATGAAATAAAATAGAAAAATAGAAACAATAATTATGGACGAAGAAGGAAGAAATTTGAGAAAATAGATAGATTCAAATGTCATGATGAGCTCCACAACCCTTGATGAATTTTTATGATTTTTCAAATTCATTCTAATTTTGTGATTTTTTTGTTTTTAAGGCCCAGTTCTTTTCAGCTTAACGGCTTAACGATTTATCTACGTTTTGAATACACATATGTTTTGAGTTTTTTGAGCCCGTTTTTTCGTTGTTTTGAAGGTGGGTTCTATTGATTTAAAAAACAAGTCAAACAAAATGCATTCGAGTCTCGAGACTACCTCGAAAAGTTCTCAAAGTTCAGTCATTTCAGCCGTTCAGGCTCAGCTGTTTAGATCAGCTCAAAAGAACATGGCCTAAATTTGTTTTGCATATTTTTGAATTTTATGTTTTTTATTTTATTTGCGTTTTCCCATTTTTTGTTTTTTCCTATTTTTCCTTAATTTTTGGTTTTTTTCATTTTTTGATTTTTTTATTTTCCCGGTTTTTTATATTTTTTTTTTCAAATTTTGTGATTTTTATTTATTTTTATTTCCTAATTTTTATGATTTTTTCACCAACAACTACCCATGAGGCAGACAAATTAACGCTTAACAGCCACGTAATTGCCATGTCAGCACTTAACGGTTGCCCTAACGGTTTTGGGGCAACCGTACAATTAGAGACAAATTCAGAGGGCGAGAAAGTAAAACGCAAGTTAGAATTGCTGCAAACTGAAGGGGCAACAATGTAATTTTCTCTAAAATTCATTTCAACAACTTTCAACCGAAACAAACAAGGTCTAAAATAAACGATGGGTTGCCTAAATGTTTATGCCCCGGTCAAAAACTCAAAATTGCGACAAAATCAGAGATTCAGAGGTAGTATATATATACGTGGGTACACATACAGAGCTACGTACGTACGTACAGAGCTACATGGCATGACCGTGTCTCAAGCACGTGTTCGGTAGGGCTGGATAAAAAGCTCCGGTTCGACGAGCCATTCGAAATCGGATCAAGCTCAGCTCGGGCTTGAATCGAGCTCGAGCTTTATTCTAGCCGATCTCAAACCGGGTATCGAACTCGATTATATATGAAGCCGAGATCGAGCCGCTCGGTTTCAACTCGAATGTTCGAATAGCTATTCACTGAGTAACAATTCAAACCTTTAAACGACCTAGTTGATAATACTATGTACTCACTGGTCGTTCGAGCATTACACCGAGCACAATATATATTCCAACTGAGTTTGAGTCAAACTAAGCTCGAGCTTAGACATGCTCAGCTCGCTAAAAATCGACTCGATCGAATCCACCCCCTAGTGGTTGGCACCTCAATATCACGAAGAACTTCATCGACTCCGACTCCGACGATAACGGCATCGACGGTGGCAGCGCGCGGGGAGATGCACAATCCGGTCAGGGAGCTCGCCGGCGCTCGGGTCAACGACGTTCATCGCCGCCAGTACGGCAAGACATCGCCACTGCTCCATTCTGATTAGTTAAAAAATCAGCTGGTTAATTAACACGACCATCTTAAAATTTTATTTTTCATTTTCGAATATATAAAGTAGAAAACAAGGTCTAAGAAACCTAAAATAATGCGAATTAATTCTAAAAACAATTCGTATCTTGGAATCTTTCCGGGCTACTTTTAATATTTGAACTATTGTTAATTTTATATAAATAAATGTGGTCTACGCTATACATGTGAATACTTTATATCTGTATTAAGTTCGTACCACCAAATGAAAAATAATTGCTCGGTTATAGAAAATCATTTATTCAGATCAATATTAAGTTCAAGGCTCATTAGGACAATAAAATTTATAGATATTATTCTTTGGGTGTGTTATAACCGTGTGACCAAATCAATATAAAAAACAGATGAGGGAGTGTCGACGAGCAAATAGGATAATAATTTGTGAGGACACAAGGAACGAGGTTTTTAGTAATCAGTGCCACGCCGGCCTAGAGGGGTGATGCATTCTTATTTTTATATTGTTTACATGTACATGATAACAAACTAAGGTATGATTGTACAAGTAGCTATTCCTTTACGTCAGGGACCAAGGTAAAAAAAAATTACCATGACTATCATAGCTGTCCTAACTATCGGATGTAATCTTCACGCTTCATGTCTCACTCAAAGAGCGAAGCTTTTCTGCTCCTTCTCGACTCTCCACTAAGTCGACAACCTTTGGAGGAGGGCTCTCCAAAGGCTATTTCCAACCGCCATTAAGCCTAAGAAGCTTGATCTGTCACATTACCACGCCAATGAAAGAAGATCTTTAATGTGATAACGACCTTCAAAGGAAACACCATTTGCAGAGGAATCCCCTCCGCCCTATCGACTAAGAAAGTTTTCACTTGCAGGTGGCCACCTACCCTCGAGCATACCTCCCGCCTAAGCATTGACATTAATTCACCATATGCCGAAGGGCATATAAAGGCTAACCATTCTAAGCCAGGTACTTAATTAAAGTTTTTTTTAAAATTCATTGAGAATAGTTTGTTGGATATGATCTTAGTGGCTAACCACCAAGACCGAATCCTAGGGGGATTACTGCCCAACTAGCATTCTAATCAGGGAGAGGGCGTCCCTAACCAACTTTGGTGCAGCTCCCTGCTGCACAGGCCTTATGGCTAGGACATTTAGTAATGCGATTAACTCTCCTAATCATGATAAGCTCATCCCTAAGAACCCCTAAGCCTGATCCGATCGAGGGTGCGCTATAGGCTTCAGCAGTGGGAAGGCCGTCGCCATTTGTCTCCTCTGCCACACCATCAACAATAGAAGAAGGGACCCGTGCATGGAACA
This sequence comes from Raddia distichophylla, assembly GCA_005191435.1. Taxonomy (NCBI): domain Eukaryota; kingdom Viridiplantae; phylum Streptophyta; class Magnoliopsida; order Poales; family Poaceae; genus Raddia; species Raddia distichophylla. The sequence continues at coordinate 262,645 of SPJY01013140.1, forward strand.
TCACTGCAACCACATCTTAGTCTCGATATGTCGAGGTTGAGTCGCATTTGGATGGTGTCTTCACCCTTCTGGCAACATCAAGATTAACATATACTCACACGTTTTTTTTTATTTGACGCCTTTAACTTTTGGGCACGTCTTTAATCATTCGTCTTATTCAAAAATTTATTGCAAGCATGCAAAAGATAAGTCATGCTTAAAGTTCCTTTATTGATAAAACAAATCACAATAAAATAAATGATATTTACGTTGTTTTTTATAAGACGAATGGTAAAAGACGTGTTCAAAAGTTAAAAGCGTCAAACCAAAAAAAACGAAGGGAATATAACATGGTTGAATTCTCGGTTGAGCCTTACTTATTTTTTTCTGTGGTACGAACGCACACAACTCACACCACACACTACTCACACACACGTGCGCGGCCAGTGCGCACACAAAATCAGGTCAGAGATCCAAAGTTATCCCTACACGTAGTCCCATTAAACACGCGCACGCGTGTGTGTTGGTATTTAGGCCCAGTTCTTTTCAGCTTAACGGCTTAACGACTTATCTACGTTTTGAAAAGACATATGGTTTGATTTTTTTGAGTTCGTTTTTTGCTGTTTTGAAGGTAGATCCTAACGTTTTAAAAATCAAGTAAAACGAAATGAATCCGAATCTCGAGACTACCTCAGAAAACTCTCGAAGTTTAGTCATTTCAACCGTTCAGCTGTTCATATCAGCTCAAAAGAATAGGGCCTTAATCTCCGATGTATCAGTCTCGGGAATAAATTCCGGAAAAATTCGCTAGAAAAACCAGCGCCGAGCAAGCTCGAACGCCGGCCGGCCGGCCATACGACGACGGGCCTTAAACTCTCTCCTGCTACTCCGTGCAACACGGTGCCGGGCCGGGCGGCCGGAGCCACGCGATCGCGCGCGGCGCTACGGACTCTCGGAGCGGGGACCGAGAGCGGCGCGCGCCCCGACAAGCCCACACGTCAGGCCGCCTCCCCAGGGCTCGCCGCGCCGCGTGTCGCCGCCGCACTGGCCGCACGGCGGCGCCCCATGCCGCTCCCCTCTCTCTCACTCCCTCCCCTACCACGTGTCCTCCATCCGCCGCACGGGAGGGCGCCACGTGCGCGCGGATGCGGTGTCCGCTTCTTCTTCTTCCTCGTCCTCGATCGATCGCCCCGTATATATAGGGCGGTCGCCTCAGCTCTCTCCCTTCAGGCTTTTGATCAGCGCATGCAGCAGCTAGCTAGGAACCACGAGACACGAGTACGTATTTCCGTACGTACGTGTACGGCATACGAACGTTGCTGCGAGCTACTTATTGCATTATACATACTGTAATACGTACATACAAAGATCCAGAGAGAGAGAGAGAGGGGTGGCCATGGAGTGGGAGCCCAAAGCGCTGTCCCTCGACGAGCTCAAATACGCCAGGGTAAGTACGTACGTGTATACAAACGCGAGTACGTACGTATACGTACGCAGCCACGTACGGATGCACGTACTTGTTTTGTCTTTCGGGTTAATTAATTAATTTGTTGGTCTCAACTGATATGGTCCACGTACGTGTGTACTCATGCATGCGTGTCCCTTGCAGGAGGCAGCTCTCTACGTTCTGAGCACGCATTCGTCGGAGGACGCCGTCCAGATCTTCACCCAGGTGATTAATTAACCAACTTGATAAGGGCATCCCGAACGGCTTCTTTATACAACCTGTAAAACTAATTAATGAGATCTTCTTGTTTCTTCCCGGGATTACGATTAAGCTGGCTGACTGCCTGCGTGCGTGCGTGGCTGCATGGCAGGGTCTCAAGCCGGTGGTCGGCGTCAGGAAGAACTTCATCGACTCCGTCTCCGACGACAGCGGCGGCGGCGGCGGGATGTACGATCCGGCCGGCAAGCTCGCCGGCGAGGTTCATCGCCACCAGTACGAACGCTTTGCCGAGCAACGGGACATCGCCACGGCGCCATTCTAATTAGCTAATATTAATCAGCTCGCTAATGAACACACAAGACGACCTTAGTTCTGTTCTTTCTTTGGATGTGGGGAACCTTAATTCCCTACCTTTTTTTTTTATCTCCTACCCTTGAACTTACGTAGAGATCTCTTGAATTCAGTGCAGGCGGCGAATTTTTCATGCGCAACGCGTCGTCTCTTGTTTTCATGCGTCACATACTCATATGTACGTGTTACAACTGATGTACCAAATATATGAAATATACGTATGTGTGTGTGTGTGTGTGTGTGTATATATATATTGATTGTGTAGTTAAAGCTAGCTATATATCGATCCTATCGACTATTATTATCAGGTATCACTGTGCATATAGCTGACGAGTGATCTGTATGTGCGATGTGGCAGCACGATATTAATTGACCATTGTGCAACGTGTCACCAGCCTGTACGTGTTGGTGACACCCGAACCAACACGAATTAAAGGTTCAAAACACGGCAGGAAGGTTCAAAGCCGTCCATTCTAAAGCCATAACCTGGATGTGTTAAGCTGTCTATTTTATCCATTTTAAAACCAAACCCATCTACCATAACTATGGTAGACGTCCGGCGGTCGTTCATAAACCATGGAGCATGCGTCATTCATTGTATAAAATGTTGTGCTTACAATTGAGTCACACATATTCCTCTCTTAGTGCAATAGATCAAAGTTATGAGCTAGCTTCAAATCTTTTGTATAAGAGAGGCTGTTTCTAGTCTTTTACCTGTTTTGCAATTTCGTAGTGGCTTCCAGTGATCGCACTGTCTAATGCAACAATATCATCTTACTATGAACTGAGTGTCACATTTCCGTATTTTTGCATAATTTTCCAGCCAAATTAGTAATTTTGGCAGGTATGCTAAACATGCTAACTGACCTTAATTAACAAATCAGTTGCACTCGTCGCTTCGAACTTGAAATTAATCTACGATGTATTTCGGTTTAACGAGGAATATACTGCCAACCCATGTTCTAACCGATCTATTAAATATATCTTTGATTAACATCCTCCGTCTTGATTGTTGGTTTTCAGGTAAATCCTATTAGCCGCCATTTAGAACGATGCTATTTTCCGCTAGTTTATTTGACGGGTTTTAATTACCGTCATTTTTTTTTAAAGAGGGGCAGGAGAACTGCCGTCCTATTTCATTGATCAGAAGAAGAAAATAAAAATAAAAAACCGTGCAAGCACAGGGTACAACCACAACACTCTGCTGCAACCCTGGCCAAAGCCAGACATATAATGTATTTACACAATTTATAATGTACATTTGTGAAATATAGTGGTTTTTTCTTAATTTATTTAGATATTTTTAATTAAAATGAACCGGCCCATATAAAACTAGGTGTGCCCGGTTCGGTCAATTAATGTGCGAACCGGACTTGGGCCGAGACCCAGGCCCATTGGCCTGGTTCGCACAGTAACCGAACCAACCGGCCTGAACCGGGCCGGCCCGTTGGCCAGGTCTGATGTTGCTGCAAAGTTTCTCCTCGCCCATGTTGCAGACAGCAGCAGGCACCTTCTCCATGGGGGCAACCAAGACAGCTCGCCCGCACCGTGCAAGCAGCGAAATGCTCGGCTTGACAACATTCTCGAGATCGGCCGCCACGATGTACCTGGCTACCTGCTCCTCCTCCCCATCTGGAGGAGGTTCGCGGGGGAGCCGAAGAAGAGATCAGGAACCAAAGGTTCGGCGCGACGTCGCGGGAGCGGAGGGCCACGGCGCCGCGGGACAGGAGGGAGCGGGCGGGCTACCTGGGTATCGGACAGGCCGACGCGTGCCCGGATGGAGGCGACGCGGCGAGCGACGCTGCTGTAGGATCGTAGGCGCTAAATACCCCTAACTAAGCGGAAGCAATCGATTGATATAGATCAAGCACATGCAAGATTAGAGAACTCGTACCGGAGACACACGTTTGATAACGCATTCGGCACTTGCCTACATCTGCGGGGCAATGATTCTGGGCGCTCCTCCCCAAACAAATCCTTTTACAATGAAGTACAGATGACCTGCTCTGGTCTATGTTACCTTGCTCTGCAACAGCTCCTGGCTACGCCTCCCTAGCGTCTTCTGCCCTGCTACAGCTTCTGCAAACCTAACACAACCCCTCGCACATCTGCCTCTCTTCCTTGCAAAATTATCTTTCTATTCCTCTCAAATCATTCTCTAATCTCTCTCTAGAATTCCCCTAATTTTCATAGTTGTCACAAGCGCTTGGGAACCCCTGCTTCCAATTTAATCCCGAGCCTCCCGTATCCTTATATAGAAAAATATGTCGGTTCGCTGCGTCGCTACGTCGGTTCGATACGTCGGTTCGCCTGCAGCGCCCCGCACGAGCCCGCCCGCCTTGCGAAACGGGTCGGATAGTTCCCGGACCGGACCGATCGGACTCGTATTCGGATATCTTCGGATCGGATATTGTCGGATATTTTCGGATACGGATCGGTACTCGGATATTTTTTGTCGGATACGGATACGGATACGGGACGGCGATATCCGTCGGTACCGGATTTGAATTCGGATATCCGAAGCTTTAGATATTCGGATATCCGATACCTAAGGAAATGTTTAATCCCCATTTCATTCGGCCCAACTGCCCAAGGCCCAAACTGAAAAAGCTATAGGCTTGCTAGCTGCTAGGGCACGGTCCGCACTCCGCACCCGCACCCGCACCCTCTCCACGTTCCACCCGCCGCCGCACCCCCCTGTGCGCTGCCGCCGCCCCCGTGCGCCGTCGCGCCGAGCGCCGTCGCCTCCCCGTGCGCCGCCGCCGCCCCCTGCGCCGTCGCCTCCTCGTGAGCCGCCGCCGCCCCGTGCGCCGCCTCCCCGAGCGCCGCCTCCCCGACCGCCGCCTCCCCGTGCGCCGTCTCCCTGTGCACCACCGTCGCCGTCCCCGCGCCGCCCGTCGCCGTCCCCTCTGCACACTGGACACCGCCCCCATTGGCTTCGTCTTCTCTTGCCCACTGCCCCCATTGGCTAGATCTTCTGAATCAAAAGGTATATTCCTATTTACACTAATTTTCAAACCTCTGTTGATCTGTTCTAATGTGACTTGGATACAAAGAGAGGCCTATCTTTGGGAAGAATATATTTCTTGCATTTGTAGGAGCAAAAGGATATGGATGACACTGAGGATGATGGGCCGGATGACATGGAGGAATGACATGCCAAATTGTCTTGGTAACTATGGTGGTATGAACTTGTCTTGGTGTATCCGTGGACCGTGTATGTGTAACTATGTTAATGTGAACCTTGAACTATGTTGTTTTGTTAGATTATCATGTTGTGAAAGATTTTTATTTACAATATATTTTCTATACATGTTATAAATGCTATGATAAATTTAATTGCAATACTGCTTTATTCGATTCTGGACGTACAATTTGTAAGGTTTCTATGTTCCGACAAATTTCCGTGACCGTATTCGATTCGACCCGAATCCGCTCCGTATTCGTGTCCGACATTTCCCGCATCCGTATCCGTAATCGACCTATCCGTATCCGTATCCGGTTCCGAGAAAAACCGCAAAGTTAGAATATGGTTTAGCCATTATCCGATCCGATCCGACCCGTTTTCACCCCTACTCGCTGGGCTGGCCTGCTGCTGCGCTGGCTAGCTCCAGCCCACGCGCCAGGCCACGCCGCCTGCATGCACCACGCGCCTCCTGCGTGCATGCATACATAGCCACACACCCAGCACGCAGCACACACACCCATGCATATGCATGCACAGTGCACAACCCCTTCTTTTCTTTCTTTTTTTCCTTTTCTTCTTTCACGGATGCTATTCTTCTTTTCTTTTATTCTTTCTACAAAATCACACACATATATTTCCAAAATCTCACAAAAATCATTAGTTCCATATTAGTAAATTGGAAAATCACCTCATCACAAAATATTCAAAATATTCACTCAACAGCTGCCCACCATGGCGCCGAGGAGAAGAGGGCCGGCGGCGGCGTTGTCGGGGCGTGAGAGGCCGGCGCCGGAGAAGAGCGCCAGCACGGAGTCGTTGTCGCTGGAGGCATTCGAGCGGGTGAGCCTCTTGGACGCTTTGAGGGCTTGTGCGCGGGTGAGGCCGCAGCCCCGCAGGTGGCGAATTTCGCCTCTCTGTCACACGTTTACACTTTCAAAATTCAAAATGGGAGAGATGCATACATTTCAATCCAATTCAGAAAATTTTCATACATTATCCACGTAAGAGAATAGCAAGGAATTCTGAAACCAGATGCATACAAGACACTGCATGCCATTGGCTGAAATGGAACTACTACTTTGCATTATTCTCATGCAAAAAGCTTTGAAATGGAATCAATACGGCTCAACTATCCTGAAATGTCTTGTAGTCAATGAGTTACTTATCTTTAACAAGGCAGACACAGCGCGGAGTTCTTGTAGGCTCTCCAAGCATCGTAGCTCTGGGTCCCGGCGGCATTGCTCCTCCAGTTGCAGACCCCTGTGGCAAAGGCTCCCTACATTGCAGCTCCTAGAGGTGAGGCGCGGCTGGGGGGAGAATCGGGTGTATAACACTCAATTCGTGCGTTCCATCCCACATGACATTAATTTGGTGTGCCTTGAGCCATATGACACCGAGCGCACGAATTTTTCACCTACGTGACATTTTCACCATTTTTTGGCCATTTTCCTCATTTCCATTTCCATTTCCCTTTCCTCTTTTTCTCACCATTTTCTCATATGGGACCCACTTGTCATCCTCCTCCTCCTCCTCCTCTTCTTATTCTTGTTCTTCTTCTTCTTCCTCTTGCACTGCCGGCGCCCTCCATTGCCGGCTCCCGATGGGGACGAGTGCCTCGCGCCACCGGCCTCCTCCGCAGCGCCGCCGCCGCCACCCTCCTCCGTAGCGCCGCCGCCACCCTCCTCCTCGAGCTCGCGCCTCCGTCCTCGTCTCGAGCTCGTGCTACCGGCCTCCTCCGCAGCTCGTGCCGCCGCCCTCCTCCTCGAGCTCGCGCTGTCGCCCTCCTCCCCAGCTCGCGTCGCAGCCGCCTCCTCCGCAGCTAGCACCGCTGCCACCACCCTCGTCTCAAGCTAGCACCGCCGGCCTCCTCCGTAGCTAGCACCGCCAGCGCCGCCCTCCTCCTCTAGCTCGCGTCGCCGCCCTCCTCCTCTGCAGCTAGCGCCGTCGTTGCCACCCTTGTCCGCGCCGTCGCCGTCGCCGCCCTCCTCCGCAGCTCGCGCCGCCGCCGCCTCGAGCTCGCACAGCCGTTGCCCTCTTTGCTCGCGCCGCCTCCGTTCGGCAGTGGAGGAGGACGAAGAAGGGGGAGGAGGATGACAAGTGGGTCCCATATGATAAAATGGTGGGAAAATAGAGAAAAAGAGAAAAAGGAAATGGAAATGAGGAAAATGGCCAAAAAAGGGTGAAAATGTCATGTGGGGTGAGAAATTCGTGCGCTCGGTGTCATATGGCTCAAGGCACACCAAATTAATGTCATGTGGGATGGGGCGCACGAATTGAGTGTTATACACCCGATTCTCCCGTGGCTGGGAGTGCCCGATTGGGGGCAAGTCGACAAGGTGTGGTTAGGACTTAGGATGACGGGACGGCGAATGTGGTCCGCAACTCGAGGGTGGCGGCGCCGGCGAGCTGCTAGGGCTTCGGTCTTCGGCGAAGCGAGGGGAGGGAGATGATAAGTTGGTGTGTGGGGGGTGGGGCTTCTTGCTTGGGTCCTGTACATTTCAGCTTACCGTAGCGTAGCGTAGTGTTTCGGTAAAATTTAAAAGTTTTAAAAAAGAGGTTTAATATTGTAAAAAAATTTAAAAATAATTTTAGGATCTTTAATAGGACTACTAAAAACGACCAAATAGGTTGCTCAGGTAGGTTGGAAAGGAGATCCGTCAGCGTACAAAGAATCAATGAACGGTTCGATGGGTGCGTCGGACAAAGAATCGACGCCCCCCCCCCCCACACACACACACACACCCCCATAGCCAGAGGTTTTGTCCTAGTTAGCTCAAATATTTTAACAATATAAAACTATATAATTTGAAATGGAAGTTAAAATCTTGTTTGTGTTAGAAAATCTAAAGTTTTTTTCGAAGTGACCTACAATTAATATCGTTGATGGGAGTTAGAAAATTAAATTTTATTTAAAATTTTGTAGCACATATATACATCTCAACTTCTACATGGAAACAAACCGAACAATACTCATGTATTTAACAAAAGTTGGTTTCCTAATTTATTTTTCAACTGAACAGTAGCCATTCATGCTGTTCTTCTGGCGGCTACTCGTGGCCTTCAGTGGTGATCTGGAAACAGCTAGAATGTGATCTTCATGATTGGATTGTGGTGATTTGGACCTGTGGAGTTGCTTGAAATTTTGCAGAAAGTACACTTTTGTTGAATCTTAAGGAAACACATATATAAACACTTGTTACTACAAGAAATATTTTCTGAGGTATTACAGGACTAAGTGAGCGTCATGTCTTGGCTATCTTATAATGTCACATGCCTAATTTTATATATGTAAAACAGGGAATCATTATAGGTACCAGGCAAGAAAAATTGTCATTCTTAGCTCCTAACTTGTGAGAATCACTAGTATCACTAGCTCAGTTTGTTAACAAGCATGGAATCTTAGTCCGCATCACGAACTAACAAGCAAAGTAAACAGACGTTTAAATAGAAGTGGCAATCCGTTGGGCTGAAGGAAAAAATACTCCTGCTAAGACAAAGTATCTGCTGATTTTCGAGAATAAACAGCAAACATTTAGAAACAGAAAAGAGACAAGAAGAGGCCGACAGCCTCCTTTCTCAGATACTAGAAGCAATGAGTCATGAGTTGTAGGGTGCAAAATTAAAACAATTTAGTCGTTTCATAGATATACACAAACGAAACAACGGTCACAACGATCACATCATGAGCAAGAAAGCTTGACCAGGTAGTTGTACTGCTGAAATCATGATTTGGAAAACAACTTACGATGAATGAGCATCCTTTTATGTGTTAGGGTGCACTGGTGCAGTGCTAGGATGAGCCTTCTACATCCCCATTCAGAGAAACTTTAGCAGGGATGTCCCCAGCACGAGCTGCAGCATAAGCATCTGCAAGACCTGGAACAGTGCCCTTGTAGCAATCAATGTATCTTCTAATGAATTTATCCTCGCGATAAGAAATTAATTTGCAGAAGCCAATGCCTTTCTCCAACAAACCCTTCTCCTCCAGGATCTTTGCAACATGATAACGTGGTAACATCCGTTTCTCAAGGCTGTATTCAAGCAGTGTGGGCCTCTCCACAATGTACTCTGGATCCAAGCCAACCTCAGTGACCAAGAACTCGATCTTGCGCCGAAGATTCTCCTCAGACAGCCCTAGTAGAGACGGCTTCTGGCAGACAGCAATGCGCACCTTCTTCATGGAGCAACCAAGAGTGCTTCTCAAGTACTCCATCCTCGTGGCGACCTTGCCTTCGCTGACAGAACCAACAAAACCTAACAAGTACTTGAATTGACATGCTGTGAGGGGCGCACCGAGCTCATCGACACGCTGGAGGATTGCCTTAATTCGCTCTGGGTTCAATGCGAGCAGCCTTGGGGAACGAGTCGACAACTTGACAATATCACAAACACTTAGCCCGCACTGCTTAAGCAGGGCAATGTTCGGCTTGGCGACCCTCTCGATGTCAGCCTTCAGGATGCTGTAGGTAAACCTCGTGGTCCTGAGGAGCTTGTCGAAGGAGCCGAAGAAGGGGATCCAGAACTCGAGCTTCGAGGCGACGTCGCTGGTGCGATGCACAATGCCGCCGCAGGCCAGGAGGAAGCGGGCGATCTCGGGGTCGGACAGGCCGACCCGCTCGCGGAGGGAGGCGAGGCGGTGGGCGATGTGGCCCACCCTGGAACGGAGGAGCAGCGGGTCCGCAGAGACGACGGCGGCGACGTCGCGGCGGGAGAGGCCGACGCCGGACAGGAGGGCGAGCACGCCGTCGGGGTTGCTGGAGGCGTTGAAATGGGTGAGCTTCTTGGTCGCTTTGAGGGCTTGGGCGCGGGTGAGGCCGCAGGTTGCGACGAGGTACTCCTCGACGGGGAATGGGGTGGGGGCGGGGCAGCCGGAGGCGGAGGCGGAGGCGGAGGTGGAGAGGAGAGCGGGGCGGCGGAGAGAGGAGGAGAGTGGGAATAGGTCGGTGGTGAGATGCGAGGAGGCCCGGAGCAATGGGGAGAAGTGCTTTCTCAGGTGGAGCATGGCGGCGGCGGCGGCGGCGGCGGCCGTCGTCCGGCGGCCGGCGAACTCCTCCTCTAGTATTTGGTACTTGATAGCAGAGCGGCTCGGTTGGCAAAATGGGCGGCCTGCCTCAGCCCATTGTACGACATGGATGTAGGCCGTACCGTGCCGGGCTGCCGGCCCAATTATTTTTTAAAGAAAAAAGTCTACTTACCACTTATCAGCATATCATTGCGTTTGCATAATACTGTAGCAAATTTGAGAGCCCTCGAAAAAAGATCTAAAGATTATAAAAAATAATTAAAAAATAGTTTTTGAATATTTTAAAGGACTACTAAAAGCCATGAAAAAATCGTTAATTACCCCCCTAAACTATGGCCTCGGGTGCACCTAACCCCCTGATCTTCAAAACCGTCTAACCAGTCCCGCGAACTATTGAAACCGGTGCAAATAACCCCCCGCGAGTGGTTTCACGGGTGGTTTTGCCACTTTAGCGCCCCACAGGGTGGTATTGCCCACGTGGCATCCGACGTGGCAGTACAATCACATATAAATAAAAAAAAAGTGGGCCCCATGTAAGTCTCTCTTCCTTTCCATTCTCTTCTCTCTCTTCCTCTCCCCTCTCTCCTCTCTCCTCTGTGAAAGCGACGGTGGGCGCACGGCGAGCGGCCGCGGCGGCTGTGTGGGCCTGGGGCGCAACGCGACGGCGGCCCGGGGAGCACGGCGGCGGCGCGAGCCCAGAGCGCAATGCGGCGATAGCCCCTGGCGCGCGGCGGCGGCCCGGGGCACGGCGAGGACGAGCACCGCGGTGGCGGCTCGGCCTGGGGGTGAGGCGGCGGCGCCGGCGGCCTGGGGGTGAGGCGGCGGCGCCGGCCTAGGGAGAGAGATGGAGAGAGGGGCACGGGAGAGGGAGGCACAGGGAGAGAGAGGAGGAAGATGTTGTCGCAACCCTGGCTTCACCGGGATCCACTCACAATCCATTGCTAGTCTTAGAGATCAATGTTAACAACTTGTGAGCGACAGTACGTTGAACATCATCACACTGTCACAAATAACTAAGAGAAATTACATATTATGCAAAAGTAATTGTTGCACAACTACTTATTGCAATATTTTAATTAAAGATGACGTAATATCGTCCATAATATATCAGAGTGCGAAAATTCAAACATGCAGCGAAAAAAGTATGATGATACTCCAATTCGACCCTTGAGCACCAGCTAATCCTCAACGAAGTCTGGGACAAGATCCTCCTGATCCTGTAGATACACCAGACCTAATCCTTCTCCTGAATACAAATTTATCCATGGTTTGTATAGTGAGTACACGGCTACCCAGCAAGAATCTTTAAATATGAATGCACGGGTATGACAAGAACAGGATGGTTAATTTGCATAAACACCTATTCTAGTCAAGATTAATTAAAGTGTTCTAAAACCATTTGTAGAACAATTAATAAAGATGAATAGATTTCCAAGATAACAAACAGAGCTCGGCTTCGAAAGCTCCTCTGTAAAACTGCACAAGCCTCGTATACTCAAAACAAAACCAACCCATCAGGTTATTAGATACACATGAGACTACCATGTACGGCCTACCTCCCCTCCCATAACCGTGGGAACGGCTATCATGATAGTTTTAACTCTGCAGAGTGTAGCACACTTTACCCATAAGCCGAGTGGTATTTTTGCTTCTTAGCTCTTCCTTAGGAGCCTAGACCAAGTAACAATACAAGGCGATTCATTAGTTCCTTCTGTTAACACCGATACCCGCTCTAAGGTTTCGACACTACGGGTCCCCCTCTTGAGCCAACGGACCACAGCCCGATCTTTTCAAAGTAAAGTGTGTTAACAGTTTTCCCTAACTACTAAGCCAGGACTAGTACATGTTAGTCGACATGTTAAAGTTAACACTTATGGTTGCGGTTGTATGGTTTGGCTGGATTAGCACACGTCAAGAGTTCTTAGACCAAGGTGACTACCTCCACACAATCCTCAATCCACAAAACCACCCGACTTGCCACATTTAGTCAACACACGTCACATAGGTTTTACTTGATTAGGTTATTAAGTAACTCAATTAATTAAATGATGAACCTAATCAACTACCAACCCACGAGCAATAGCAATTATGCACAAGGATAGGCCAGGAAAAATGACTAAGGCAGCAATAAATTGCTAAATTCACAGGGTCAATGACGCAGTGTGAATATAATTGGTTTCTACCCTTCCCATCATTTATGCATAAGAAAAACAATTAAAAGTGATAAACGGGTGGGTTTTGCAAACTAAGAAGCAAGATGCAAACTATCTTGCCTTGGTAATACTCCGGGTCTTAGAATCCTCCTTCGAACGGCTCCTGAAAACCTCCCGAACAGCGCGAACATGGACAATCTACACGTATATGCATATGTGCAAGAAACAGCAAAACAATCAACAGAACATATAGCTTAATAAAATATATAAAATTCTAGGCTATTCATGAAAAATAATGACTCTGGAATCACCTAATTTGGAGTTCGGATGCTCCCGGAACAATTACTGGATGTTTAGGATAAAACAGAAAAGCTGAAATAAATAAACCGATTAACCAGAGAAAACCGGCGAACAGACAGAACCAGGCCGGCTCGGCGCAGCGCATGGGCGCGGGGGCAGGACACGCGGCAGGCTGGGACTGGCGGGCGTGGCGCGGGGCGGCTGTGGCGGCGATGCGTGGCAGCAGGCGGCGGCGCGTGGGCGGGAGATGGCGGTGGCGCGACATGCGGCGCGGCCAGAGGCTGACGCGTGGCGGCAGGTAAGCGGGGCGTGAGGCGTGGCAGCGCGTGACTGGGCAGCGGCCACGGCCAGTGGCAAGGCGATGCGTGGCGTGGGGCGCAGCGCGTGTGCGCGCACGCGGGCGGCGGGGCGGTGCCAGGTATCAGCGCGGGGCAGGTCGCGGCAGATGCGGCCGGCGGGGCGCGCGGGACGAGGACGCCGGCGGCACTGGCTGCAACTCCGGTGAGCTGTCCAGGGCGCAAAGCTTTACCAAAGTTGACGTTCCGGATATCCGAATGGACCATCTCGACGAGCTCTACACAATGGTGGCTTCTACAACTTGAGCTGGGCAAAGAACAAGGAGATCTACCCCGAAACTCACCTCGGGCTAGGGTTTTGCGACGACTAGGGTTTGCCCTAGGGGTGTCTCGAGTTGTGGTGCTGAGGGGAGGGTCTTGGGGTGCTTATACACTGGTTTGGTGGACCAAAGGCAGGCTGCCAATGGGTAGAACTTGAATTGGGCTCTAATTCTACTTCTAATAGGTTTAGAATTTCCCTATTTTGGTATTTTTGCAAATAAACGAATTTGGACTTGAGCTTCTGGCTTTGGGCCTGTTTAGGCATCAAACATCTCTCCACCAAGTTTAGGCTTGGGTCTTACACGTTCGCTCGTCATTTCATTGGTCCGACGAGCTCCCGGCAGACTGGTGTCACTCTGCGGAAACACAGGCTAGCCTTGGGCTTTATACTTGAAATTTGGAGGGTGGCTAATTCATGTCATTTAGGATTTATGAGAATTTTTTTCGAATTTTTCCAAAAGGTCTTCTAGAGTTTTGGCTTAAACCTAATTTAAATTAATTTAAATCAAGGTTTCGTATATAACAATTCCCTTTTAATTTATTTTTGGGTTTTCGAAAATACAAGTGACATATGACAAAATAGAGGATGTCACAGATGTATAAAACTGACATGTGGGACCAACACTCAAAAATACGTCTAAATTTTTTTTTTTATGTCTATGTGGCAAAACCGCTCCACCTCAGCGTCCAGCATGGCAAAACCACCCTCAAAACCTCTTGCGGGGGTTATTGGCACTGGTTCCAATAGTTCGCGGAGCTGGTTAGACGGTTTTGAAGATCAAGGAATTTGTTGCACCGGAGGCCATAGTTCAGGGGGTAGGTAGACTTTTTCCTTTTTTTAAAAGATTGCAGCGTTACCGTTACATATATTACTTTAAAAATATATATGTAGGCCATACCGTGCCGTGGCGCAGGTTGCAAACATGATAAAAATCACATCGTTTCATCGCAGCCAAATATGCCGCCAAGTAAGGGAAAAAGGCTCATTGAAAAATGGTTGGATCTCAAGGTTAGCTCCGTGAAGAGCTCTAATCATAATAAGGCAGTCTTGTGATATTACCGAAATCGAAAACTTTAAAGGGCATGCATATCTTTTGAAGTCGGACATTGGACAAAGAAATGGAGTAAAGTTTCTCCATCAATGATACGCCAGAGAGAGCAAGCTACACACCCATTTAAATTCCTTTTCAACGGAGAAGGCTCGAACTTTCAACCGATTGAGCAAGATCAACCAAAAAAAGATTTTGTGTTTTGAGTTGACGGCTCCTCTTCCTAACAATATTTTATATATATTTCGAATGATATATAATGTATTTACGCAATTTATAGTGTATATTTGTGAAATATAGTGGTTTTTTCTTCATTTATTTAGATATTTTTAATTAAAATGAACCGACCCATATAAAACCGGCCCAGCCCGGTTCGGTTACTGTGCGAACTACGAACGGGACTTGAGCTGAGACCCAGGCTTATTGGTCCGGTTGGCCTGGTTCGCATAGCACCTGAACCAACCGGACCTAAACCGGGCCGGCCCATTGGCCAGGTCTGATGTTGCTGCAAACTTTCTCCTCACACATCTTGCAGACAGCAGCGGGCACCTTCTCCATGGGGCTACCAAGACTCCAAGAGTGCTCCTCAGGAACTCCACCTCCATGGTGGCCTTATCTTCAGGAACACAGTAGGCAACGCCGACCATGTACTCGAACATACCGGAGGTTGAATCCGAGAAGCCCCGCGTTCAAAGCCTCCAGCTTGGCAATATCACAAACAGCCCCGCGTTCAAAGCCTCCAGCTTGGCAATATCACAAACAGCTCGCCCGCACCGTGCAAGCAGCGAAATGCTCGGCTTGACAACATTCTCGAGATCGGCCGCCACGATGTACCTGGCTACCTGCTCCTCCTCCCCGTCTGGAGGAGCTTCTCGGAGGAGCCGAAGAAGAGATTAGGAACTGGAGGTTCGGCGCGACGTCGTGGGAGGTATCGGACAGGCCGACGCGTGCCCGGATGGAGGCGACGCGGCGAGCGACGCTGCTGTAGGATCGTAGGCGCTAAATACCCCTAACTAAGCGGAAGCAATCGATTGATATAGATCAAGCACATGCAAGATTAGAGAACTCGTACCGGAGACACACGTTTGATAACGCATTCGGCACTTGCCTACATCTGCGGGGCAATGATTCTGGGCGCTCCTCCCCAAACAAATCCTTTTACAATGAAGTACAGATGACCTGCTCTGGTCTATGTTACCTTGCTCTGCAACAGCTCCTGGCTACGCCTCCCTAGCGTCTTCTGCCCTGCTACAGCTTCTGCAAACCTAACACAACCCCTCGCACATCTGCCTCTCTTCCTTGCAAAATTATCTTTCTATTCCTCTCAAATCATTCTCTAATCTCTCTCTAGAATTCCCCTAATTTTCATAGTTGTCACAAGCGCTTGGGAACCCCTGCTTCCAATTTAATCCCGAGCCTCCCGTATCCTTATATAGAAAAATATGTCGGTTCGCTGCGTCGCTACGTCGGTTCGATACGTCGGTTCGCCTGCAGCGCCCCGCACGAGCCCGCCCGCCTTGCGAAACGGGTCGGATAGTTCCCGGACCGGACCGATCGGACTCGTATTCGGATATCTTCGGATCGGATATTGTCGGATATTTTCGGATACGGATCGGTACTCGGATATTTTTTGTCGGATACGGATACGGATACGGGACGGCGATATCCGTCGGTACCGGATTTGAATTCGGATATCCGAAGCTTTAGATATTCGGATATCCGATACCTAAGGAAATGTTTAATCCCCATTTCATTCGGCCCAACTGCCCAAGGCCCAAACTGAAAAAGCTATAGGCTTGCTAGCTGCTAGGGCACGGTCCGCACTCCGCACCCGCACCCGCACCCTCTCCATGTTCCACCCGCCGCCGCACGCCCCTGTGCGCTGCCCCCGCCCCCGTGTGTAGCGAGCTTGCCAACCTACTAATCTCTTATCTATGCGGCTCAGGAGGGGGCAAAATCATCTCTCGATGGGCAATGAATAGACAAAGGTAGTTCTATATAATTGATAGGGAAGGATCCCACTTGCAACCAAGGATACTTGCCATATGGGAAGTAAATTCGGATTCACACAAGTAGGCATAATTACTTATTTGTTGCAATTAACTTGCAGGCCTAAGAACTCCTTGAAGATATGCAACATAGAATTCAAAAACATCATGCTGAGCTGAGATGCCTTAATCAAAATAATAATATCATCCATATACAGGAAAATTGGGAAGTTCACACCAGTGGTATCAACATAAGGGGTGCAGGAAACCTTTTAAATGAGAATCATTCACAAGGTCTTGAAGTATGCCTAATGTGATGGCAAAATGCACCGGAGATAGTGGATCCCCTTGTCGAACTCATCTCTTGCATATTATGTAATTGCTAGGGACACCATTAAGTAAGATGCATGCATTGGCTGAAGTCAAAATGGATTATACCTAGGCAATCCATCTAGGGCCAAAGCAAGAAACTCAAAGATGGCCCCGTGAAAGACAAAGTCAAATGCATCGCAAGAATGAGAGGCATAATGAGTAATGAGTTGTGTGACTACAGATGTGCAATCTTAAATCATCCTTTACTTGATAAAACTAAATTGATTTGCATGAATAAAGTAGCGAACACATGGTTGTAACATGTTAGCCATAACCTTTGTCAGCAATTTAAAAAAACCAATGAGCAGAGAAATTGGTAGGTTCTCATCCACTAAGGAGGCTTACTCATTCTTAGAATGAGAGTAATGTAGTGAAGGTTAAGCCTTTTGGCGTATATATTTCCAAGACAAAAATGCTCACAAAGAGTGTAGTAATATTCCTTGATAATATTCGAGCAATTCTTCAAAAAATCATTAATAAATTCATGGGGTCCAGGGGATTTGCTAGAAGCCAACTCCTTAATTACTCAGGTCTAATTCTATGAGGGTGAAGTCATCATCTAGGAAATTTAGCTATACCGGATTCCCCATAATGTCAAGAGGAGAGTGCAAACAAGATGTTGAAAAAGCTCCCATTTGGGCCTTGAAAGACTAAAAGATAATATTCTCCTTAGAATGATGATTTGAGAAGGAGTGACCATCTTGGGATAGGGATGCAATAAAATTGGGCCGATGATTTAAGCTAGCAATAGCATAAAATTACGTGTTATTCTCATCAACAGTGTTCTAAAACTGGGTAAAACTCGACGAGTACTCGCCGTGGACTCGCTAGTCAGTGGCCTCTCGAGATGATTTGCCCCAAATCGGCGGTTTACTCGATCAACCCGAGTAGTCAGTCCAACTTGGTGAAAATCCCGAGTAATCAGCGATGTAGGGTGGCGAGATACCAGTACAGTGAAAGAAAAGATGTGTGGCCCATGAGCGCAATATGGGTGTGGATGGTTGGGGAATACCGCATGGGGAGAGCTATTGGTTGCTAGGGTTCACGATTGGAAGAGCCGCTGCCGCCATCGGCCGTCCCTCCACCATGCTCTATCACCGCCGACCTGATTCCTCCCTGATCTGTACCACGGACATCGCTTGCCTCCACCGAGCTCCACTGACAACCGGCGTCAGTGACATGTACCTATCCTACTCATCGCTGCTTCACTCCACCGCCACTGCTCGCTCCATTCCGAGCATCGTTGCTTCCTCTACTATGCGTTCTCGATATGTGGTCCGCCCCCTATCCTCTTCTTTGCCAGCGCTCCCTTTTCTGCTCTTTGTCGGTCGGTGTTAGTTGTGTGGTACTCCCTCTCCAAATTCTTATCTAATAGCCCGTTTTTATTCTTTATCATTGGTGTGAGACTCTCCCAATGCTTCTCCTCTTCACTGTTGTGTTCTCTGAGAATAGTAAATAGTGTGATACTGCTAAACTGTTTGCACTGCAAATGATTTATTGTATTTATTAACTAATTTCTTGTTATGCTCTAGTTATTTGGGATGTTCTCAACTCAAGAATCGGTAGCATCTTTCTATTATATATATGTAGATTTACCGAGTAAATCCGAGTACTCCCAAGGAAACCGAGTACTCGCTGCTCCCTACCTCGCCGACCGCATAGCACATGGCGAGTTCTAGAACCTTGCTCATCACCCAATTTGACCCTTTTTGTTTTGCGCATTGCCGCATGTAGTTTCTTTGTTGCATCAAAACATTCTGAAGTTTCTCTCAAACCGGTTTTTTTAATCTGAATTCTCCCGTGAAAAGCCTTCGCTTAGCTTCAAGTTCATCGAGTAAGCTAAGCGTGAACTCACGATGACTAAGAATTAGCTTTAAGGGCCCAAATCGAGACACCCATTTTTTTTAAATACATTCGAAGCTTCATAATCATTTAGCCCATGATACGCTTAACTACATTAGTCTTAGCAAGCCCAAACCATATTAACTTCTTCTTTAAAACTAGGCAAAGCTAACCGGTAGTTCTAAAAAAAAAGATACAGTTTGTGCCATTAGAGCAGCTATTATGCTTAGAGGGTCATTGTTGGTGATTCGTAATCAGCCCACCCCGAGATGGGCCTTGGGCCCGATCCGTACCGGCTGCCACGCGTGGAGGGGGCCGAAAAGGCCATCCCTGGCCGTACCAAGAGAGACGTCTAGTCCGCCGGGGCCATCCCCGGGCTTGACCAAAACGACCGCACCTCCCTCGGGCCTCACTGGGAGCGTTGCGGACCTCCCGGGCTATCCCTAGCCCGGGAGAGGGCCCCGATGGCTGCTCGCCTGTCCCCCAGACAGGTGGCTACAACTGTAATGCCCACCACGCTTTCCTCGGCCTTGACCAAGAGGACTGTACCTCTCCGGGGCCTCAGTAGCCCGGGAGAGGGCCGCGCAGGCAGTGGGGGCTCGAACCAGGATAACAATACTTCACTACAAGAAAAATGGCCTTCTGTGACGTATTTTCTGTGACAACTGAGTAATCTGTCATTCATTTATGATGTTTCTTCTCAAAAATGTCATAAGCAATAACATAGGGATTTGGCACTACATTTTAGTGACGAATATGTTAGAGACGTCACTAAGGTCAATCCAAAATCGTCATAAAGCAGTAGTGCAATGTGTTGTGACGAAATAGTTATTGTCATGTCCAATCTGAAATCGTCACTAAGCGTCACCACTGTGTTTTGACATAATATTTATTATCATAGCGTCTTCTATCGTCACAAAGATCACACCCTAAAATGCTTTTCACATTTTTCAAAAGCTTCTCCAACATTACTTTGGGTAATAACGTAGAAAATAATAAAAATGCATATGATAACTATGCTATTTTGACCATTGAATTTGATTAGTAAAAATTACAATTAAAAGGTCAAACTATCTTTGAATTAGTATTTAAAAATTGCAATTAAAAGGTAAAGCTAACGTTCCGATATTTCTTTTAGTTTTCTCCAATTTTTCTATAAGCCAAACTTATTTTTCCCTAAATGTCAAACTATTTTATCAATCTTTATCTTTACCTAATCTTTATCTTTACGTCTTTACGACGTAATAATAAAGAGAATAGAGTTTTCACTTGTATTTCTTCTTCGTCCGTCGTCAGCCCTCTAGCGCCGTCCAATCGCAATCGAACGGCTCTGTCTACGCACGCCCGCGCAGGAAACCCTAGCGGGCCTCTCCTTCCTTCCGCTCCTGCCCCCGCGCCTCCTCCCACTTTTCCTCCCCTCCCCATCGCGCCGCCTCCTCCCCAATCCTCCCCGCGCCGGCCCCTCCCCGAGCCGCGCCCTCCCTCCTCCTCAGCCACCGGCCACGTGGCGCAGCCGTCGTCTACCTCCTCCACGCCGGTGGCAGCCGGGCGCGCCGCCGCCTCTCCTCCTCTCGGGGCGCACCGCGCTGCCGTCCCTCCCCCAGGGCGCACCGCGCCCCGCACCCCGTCGACCCCCCGCCCAGACTCGTCGCCGCCGACTCCACACCTCCACGCCACCCCCACACCACCCCCCAGCTCCCTCCTCCGTCGAGCCGCCACCCGTCGGACGCCCATCGCCAACGGACATCCCGCCGCCTCCACCTCATCCTCACCGGCCACCTCACTTTCTCCCTCATCCTCACCGGCCACCTCACTTTCTCCCTCATCCTCTCTCCCCCTCCTCCTCTTCTTCTTCGCCCTCTTCATAATCTCCCTCTATTGCTTGCGTAGCTCGTGTCAACGGCAAGGAGGAGGAAGCGAGCCTCGGCGCCATCTTCATGCCAAGATTCGACCTCGTCCAGATCGGTAAGAACTTCATCCGACCTCTTAGGGTTCTTCGGGGATTTGGGTAAATTTTTTTTGAAAATAGCCTTGATTCATGAGTTTGGGTTCGAATTTGAGGGATTTCAAGGAATTAGGGCAAGCGGGTGCCGCAGGACTGGAGGAAGCGCCTCGCCGGCATCCGCGCCCGCGCCGCCGCCGCCTTCTCCTCCCTCCCGCGGGACCTTCACCCCTCCCTCCTCACCCTCGAACCCGACGGTAACTCCTCCCTCTCAGGCTCCGCTCCTGGGTGCCCTCTAAAACCTTCCCCCCTATCCCCCTCTTAGCAAGTCTACTTCCAGTGTTCGGCAGAATTCCCAAATTCCCCTCTTAGCAAGCCTGATTCTCTGCTTGTGTCCTTCTCTCATGTTGGTTTCAGAAATTGGGTATTTTGATGCGAAGAAGATATACAACATACTCCTGGAATCAAACACGGAGAGTAGGAACATATTTGGCAGCCTCACCGGACCAGCGGTAAGGTTTGCTAATTTTTCTCGTGAGACAGATACACCGATCAGCTTAGGAATTGACATAATGTTCGAAGCAAATTTTTTGTGTAGGGTGAATGGGAGGCCATCGTTAAAGCTTATGAGAAGGACCATGCTTTCTTGGGAGAGGCAGCACAGATCATGGTCCAGAATGTGAACTACGACATGTAAAGAAACTATTTCCTTCTCTTCATTTCCGTTTTTGCTTGGTTCAATGCCGGTTTCCCCTCAACCTCCCCCATGGTTCTCTCTGAAAAAATATTTATCATTTATTTTTTGGACTATCATTTGAATAGATCAATGTGGTGGGTTGTTCATGTAGCTCTAAATTAATGATTACACAGGAGTTTATCTCATTTAAGGAAATTGGCTCCACGGTTTAGGACTATCAAAGAAATTTTGATTTTTAATTGGCATTGAGTTATGTTATAGCCTATTTGGCTTTGTTGAAATTATGTAGCTTTTGACAAGTGAAAAGATAATTTTATTTCTTATAGAGTATGTTTAGAGAAACATATTGGTTGTGACATTAGACACACTACTACATATGTAGGATAATCAAAAACTATTTATTAAAGCATGTCGATCCTTGGAAGTGGTTTCTATGTTCTTTACCCATTATGGCTAGACAAATATTTACAGACTATGTTCTACTTAATGGGGCTTGTTTTTGACCAGCTTTAGTTAAGCTTAAGTTAGTTCTATTTTGGGCTAAAGTTAAATTGGTGTGTGTGAACTTGGTTATGTACATTGTAACTTAGGATACAGAGGAATTTTAGGGTGTAACTGAATTATATTTCAACATTATATACACAGGTCCTTTTCATTATCTGATTTTGTTGGCGATGTTCAAGAAATGATCAAGCCTGTTCTTTCTGCATACTCAGAGGTAACTCTCGTCTTGCAAAGAAGAAATTATCACATCATTGAATTTGCGTGATTGTGGATTGTCCTAATTCAAACCAGTTTACCCCACACTTGTTCTATCGGAACCAACTTGCACAACTATGCACTGTCAGATGGTTTAGTGCATGAACAATTTACATAAACTTAGAATTAAGGTTGAATAAATTTTTCTAGCTTTCTGAATCTGTAATTTGGCCATCAGGATTCAAGGGTGAGTCTTCAATACCCGTTCGCTGCACCTTATCAGTAGCAAACTGAAACTGCATCTCTTAGTTCTTTGTTCATTACAACTCGAGTTTTGTGGCAAAAATAGCATGCACCGGTAGTTTATTCATTCTAGCTTGCCACACCTTGTCTAATCGACAACTTGCAAAGTTTTTATTCATTCCAAATTAGATGGCTCTGTACTTGTTCCAGAAAGTTTATGTCATCCATTAGGTAAATCTGGACCGACATTCATCCACCAAAGCAGTATACCTAAACATTAGGTCCTGTCCGAACCTGTTGCTATCTCATGCTCCTGTCAATTGCCTCATTGATTCCTCAGCAATATATTTGCTTATTCTGTGTAATGGTGCACTTTTCTGTGAAATCTATTGGAGTAACTTGAACTCATCTAAGAACTTTTCGCTTGCAGTTGGAATACCTCGAGGAATGTCTCCTTAAGGAATCTGGTCAAGAGGAAATGGAACAATGGTGTTTTTCATGTAATTTTAGTTCCTCAATTTGCAAGCATTGTGTTGCACATAGGTGTTTTTTTTTTGTTCAAGCGCTTTTCAAGGACTAGTTCAAGAATCTGTGTGTGTCATGTTTTGGTGACAAATTCAATTGTATTTATGTTGCCATGTACAATGTGCCGATGAATATCTGTATTATTTGGTCACTTGTTAATTTATAATGAATTTATTTGTGTAAAAATTGTTTGGATTTATTTATGTGATGACAAATTGTGAGCTATAATGGGGTCTAAATACATTATTGGGCTAGAATTAATGAGTTTTCCAAATTGATTTGGTTTTGAATAATTATGACGATAAAATTCGTCACAACATTTTGCCACGTCACCTGCCATGTCATCTATCTAGCACCAACCTAGTCATTTGTTTATGACGTTTTTGTTTTAATTGTGACGATTAATAGCGTCATAATTCTTTGTGACGATGAAACGTTCGTCACTAATTTTGTGACGTTTTTCCTTGTTTTGTCACAGAAGGGCTTTAGAGACGCACCTTCTGTGACAGAGTGATTTTCGTCACAGGAGCGTCACAGATTGGATACGGTGACAAAAAAACCCCCTTTTGTGACGATATCTGATTGTCACAGAAGACCATATTTCTTGTAGTGCTTGTCTCGCACGGTTTGTATTTTCTTCGCCTCTCCTCTCACCCCCTCTTACTCTCACTGCACGACGGATCTGTACCCGGATCCAAAGTCGCACCAGGTGTGGTCCAGGAAGACCGCGTGGCCAGAGCCCCCGCAAGCTCGGCCGCCGCACCGGGCTACTAGGAAGGGTTGTCATTGGGCCTCATTCCAACCACAAATTCGTCTGCCGGTCCATAGACCCGCTGCCCTTAGCAGCGCGTCTCCCAGACATCGACAGCTAGCATCCACCGTGGGGCCCATGAGCAGCCATCAGCAGTTCGCTCCCTCGTACATGCCTGAGGTTCCCTAGCAACGATGAGATCCTGGACCTCGAGTTCGATGAGTGCGATGATCTGGACGACCTGGGTCCATCGTACGAAGGATGGCGGGAGGATTATCTCGCCGAAGCTGGAGCCGACGAGATGGAGGTTGACGCCTCTCTCGACTTCGGGGCAGAGCTCCGTCCCGAAGAATCGCTCCCCGAGCCGGACCAGTCGCTGACCCACGTCAGCGAACTCCCATGTAGTTCGAGCCGCTCGACAATTCCGCCTCTGCGGGCGATACCAGGATGTTTCCCCCGGCCTCGCGCATGTCTCGCTGCGTCTTCGCAGCCTTGACCAACAACGACGATGGGAACTTATAGGCCCAGGGGTTGCAACACCGCCGCGCTGTGGCCCGGGACTTCTTTCGCGACTCTGTCCGTCGCGCCATGGCTGAGGTTTGCTGTGAGGACAACCCACGCACCCCAGCTCACGTCCGGTCGGTCGATTCCCTCATAGACGTAATGCACAACCCGGTCCAGTCTAGCCATCAGAAGGCGCGGGCGATCGCTCAAGTTGTCCGCGATCTAGAGAGCGATCCTCGTGGCTTCTCCATGGTTGACCTAGGTCCGGCCATCGCTAAGGGCCTCAGCGATGTCACCGCCGGCCTCATCCAGGCCGCACCCCTGGATGATGGGCGCACGGTCAGCTCTGGTCACAGCGGCTCTCACAGCCGCTCCCGCCGCAACCGTAGCCGCTTGTCCCGGGCTCGCATCGTCTCCTCTACCAGCGGTTCGCCGCGCGCCCCGGGCGGAGTATTCTCCCGCCTGGGCCCGCTTCGGGATGACTCTCCCCCGAAGGCCGCGCCAGGATGCCCCGCCTTCTCCCGCGATCTCCGTGAAGCGCCTTGGCCGTCGAGGTTCAAGCCCGGGCCGATTGAGAAGTTCGATGGGAGCAAGAACCCTGAGGAGTTCTTGTCCATTTACACCACCGCCATCCGAGCCATGGGAGGAAACGAGGCCGTCTTGGTCAACTACTTCCCTACCGTGCTCGAAGGCATGGCCCGAACCTGGCTGTTCAATCAGTGGCCTGGTTCCATCCGCAACTAGGCTCAGCTCCAGGACGCCCTCTGCACGAGCTTACAGGGATGTTACGCCCGCTTCGGGCGCCCCCAGGATCTGAAGCTCGTGGTGCAGCGAGATGATGAGAGTCTCTAGGACTTTGTGTGCAGGTTCGTGGGAGCCCGCAACACCATCCCCTGCATTTCTGATGAGGCCATCATTGAAGCCTTTAAGGATGGTGTGAGGGACTGGCGCTACACCGAGGGCCTTGAGCTCCATCCGATCAACACCGCGAGCGAGCTCTTCCACACTGCGGCCCTCTACGTCAACGCCTCTGAGGCGGTTGAGCGCAAGAGGGGCCGCACCCACGCCAAGAAGAAGGCCAAGGCCAGTGACGGCCTGGGCAAGGCCGAGGCGGACAAGAAGAAGAAGAAGCAATCGGAGCAGCCTGCCAAATTCATCACTGCTGTCGAGCTCGACCAGCCCGAATGCCCGTCGTAGCAGCGCCCGCCGCAGGCGCGCCCGCCGCCGCAGCTCTAGCCGCGGCCTCCCCAGCCGGAGGCAGGCTGCGCAGCAGCCAGGGGGCACCTCAGGGTCGGCCTCCCTGTCCGCCGCAGCAAGGCAGAGGAGAGGACCCGTTCCACAACCCCAATCTCTTCTGTCGTTTTCACCAGCGCCACGGCCACGACTTGCGTAACTACCGTACGTGAGCCCGCCAGCTGGAGGACTTCTATGCTGGCCATGGCCCCATGCCCGAGCTACCCAAGGGAGCAGCCATGACGCCTCCTCTGCCGGGTGCCCAGGGCGAAGGTTTCCCCAAAGCCCACGGTCTCGTCGCCGTCATCTTCGGCGGTACCATGGCCTACAGCTCTCGCCGCGAGCTCAGGGCCGCTTCTCACGAGGTCCTCCACATCTCCCGCGGCGAGCCCGCATCGGAGTCCTTGCCTTGGTCCAGCCAGGTGATCACTTTCTCAGTGACGGACTGCCCGGCGTGGCTTTGCAAGCCGTAGCGCCTCCCGCTGGTGCTATGCCTGACTATCGGCAACACCCGCGTCGACCGCGTCCTCGCGGACAGTGGGAGCTCGCTTGACATCATCACTTTGCGCGTCCTTGGACTCATGCAGGTCCCGCACTCAAAGATCAGGGACGTCACTGTCCCCTTCCATGGGATCGTCCCAGGTTCGTCCCTTCGCCCCGTCGGACAGGTCATACTGCCCGTGACGTCTTTCGGCATGTTTTGCTATACGACCATGTCTTTCGGTCTCAAAAATGCTGGAGCCACGTTCCGGCGACTCATGCAAAAAACTCTCCCTGACCAAATAGGGATCAACATTGAAGTCTACATAGACGACATCGTAGTCAAAAGCCAGGAAGCCTGGGACCACGTGTCCGACCTACGGGAAACCTTTGACAACCTGAGACAGCACCGGGAGAAGTTAAACCCCGAGAAATGCGTTTTTGGCATCAAGTCCGGCATGCTTCTTGGATACGTGATCGGCGTGGCGAGTATCGGTGCGAACCCCGAGAAGATCGAGGCCATTGAAAGGATGAGGTCGCCGGTCTGCGTGAAGGACATCCAGTCCCTCACGGGCAGGATGGCGGCTTTGAGCCGCTTTATCTCCTGCCTCGGAGAGCGAAGCGCACCTTTTGCAAGCTTCTCCGCAAGCACGATAGTTTCAAGTGGACAGAAGAGGCTGAGGCCGTGTTTCTGCAACTGAAGCAGTACCTCGCCTCGCAGCCCGTCCTCACCACCCCCAAGCTCAGGGAAGTTCTCCTGCTGTACCTCTCGGTAACACTGAATGCCGCAAGCGCGGTGCTGGCAGTGGAACGAGAAGGGAAGCAACAGTCCATCTACTACGTGAGTGAAGTACTCACAGGGCCTTACGAGCGTTACCTTGACCTTCAGAAACTTTTCTATGCCTTGCTGATGGCCTCCCGCAAGTTGCGTCACTATTTCCAAGCCCACCAGATCATGGTCCCGACCACTTACCTGATCAAGGACATTCTCCGAAACCCGAAGGCCACAGTCCGGGTCGCGAAGTAGGGAGTCAAGCTTGGCGAGTTCGATATCTAGTTCGTATCTCGTACCGCGATCAAGGCCCAGGCCCTGGCTGATTTCGTGGAAGAATTGACCAGGCCGGACGAGCAAGAGATGAGCTCTCCAGGTCAAGAGAAGAAAGTGGGTCAGTGGACTTTGTTCTTCGACGGATCACACTAGTCCGGGCGATCAGGAAGCGGTCTTGTTCTCATCTCCCCCAACGGAGAGCAACTCCAGCACGTCATACAAATACACTTCGCGGCGACAAACAACGCCGCGGAGTATAAGCCCTACTAGCGGGCCTAAGAGCAAGCGTTGCGCTCGACATCAAACGGCTTGTTGCGAATGGGATTCGCAGCTCATCGTCCGCCAGGTCAGGGATGAGTTTCAGGCAACTGACGACTTGATGGCGCGGTACCTGGCGGAAGTGAGGAAACTGGAGAAGCGTTTCACGAGTTTCGAAATCAGCTACATTCCCAGAGAAGAGAATGACGAAGCTGACAAGCTCGCCAAGCTCGGATCCTCACAAGAACCGACCCGCCGGGGGTGCTAGTGCAGTACCTTTTAAAGCCCTCCATTCCCTCCGGAGAGGAGGCCACGGGGACGCCTACTACCCCACGCCGAGACATCTGGTACTGTCTCATATCTCGAGCAAAGCACCACCTGGATGACGCCATTCATCCAATTCTTGGAGCACGGGACATTGCCCGAGGACACGGCTGAGCGTTCCCAGCTAAAAAGGCGAGCCCGAGCTTACCGTCTGCACGGGGCTCGCTGTACTGAAGGGGTGCTAATGGCGTATGTTGTAAGTGCGTTACCCAAGAAGAAGGTAAATACCTTATGTCCGACATATACGAGGGCATCTGCGGCACCCACGCCTCACACAGAACCCTTGTCGGCAAAACATTCCGCATGGGCTACTACTGGCCCACTGCAATGATCGACGCAGAAGCCTTAGTCAAGCGCTGCGAAACTTGCCAATAGCATGCGCGGATGACACACAAGCCCGCGTATGAGCTGCAAACGATCCCATTGGCATGGTCGTTCGCGGTCTGGGGCATGGACCTCTTAGGGCCGTTCCCCAAAGGGCTCGGTGGCAAAACGTATCTGTTCGTAGCCATCGACACCTTCACCAAGTGGATCGAGGCCGAGCCAGTCTCCAACATCACTGCAGCTGTCGCGGGACGTTTCTTCCGGAGCATCGTGGCGAGATTTAGCGTGCCCAGCAGGATCATCGCTGACAATGGCACCCAATTCATGAGCCGGGAGTTCAACGATTACTACGAAGAGCTCAGCATGAAGCTCGCCTTGGCATCTGTGGCCCACTCGCAGAGCAACGAAGCAGCTAAGCGGGCTAACGGACAACTGATGCAAGGCATCAAGAAGCGGGTCTACGACGTCCTCAAGGCAAAACAACAAGGTTGGGTCGACGAGCTGCCGTCAGTCCTCTGGGCAGTCCGAACAACGTCCAGCCGGGCTACGGGAGAAACTTCCTTCCGGCTCGTCTATGACTCGGAGGCCATCCTTCCAACCGAAATGAGACTAGGGTCCGATCGCGTTGATTTCGTCAGCTATGTGGCCAACGACGAGGAGCGGCAGCTCGACCTCGATCTACTAGAGTCACGCCGCGAGCACTCCATACTCCGGGCTACGGCCAACCAGCAGACCCTGCGTCGCTACGTGGCACGAAAGGTACATACAAGGACCCTGCAAGTAGGAGACCTGGTTCTACATCACATTCAGAACCTCGCAGGCTGCAACAAGGTCAGCCCCAAGTGGGAGGGACCATACAAAGTAGTGTCTGTAGCCCGCACGGGCTCGGTACGCTTGGCCGACAAGGACGGGGACGAGCTCCCTAGCTTATGGAACATCTCCCTCCTACGAGATTCTACGCCTAAACAGGTTGTAACTCTCCTTTCTTTCAAATTCAAATTCGAAAAAAAGGGCGCATCTTTCCTTAATTGCGAGCTACGCCGGGCTCAAGCACGACCGCTCTTGGCAAGCCTGTGGCCAAAACCCGACGGCTAAGGATGAAGCACTCCGGAGCACTCCTACGACGGGATGAGCCGACACCTCGCACCCTAGTAAGGCTCCGCGCGGTGTGGAACTCGGCCTAAGGAACAATAAGCCCACGTCAGGTTTGCTTGGAAAGCCGGGTTTGGGCCCCAGCCCAATGCTCGGGGGTTGGAAATTTTTTCACATATTTTTCCTAAGTTCTTAACTTTGCCAAGCCCGCATCGCTCGCGCGGCCTCGCTAAGGCTCAGGGGCTGGGAATTTGCGTGAAAATTTTCTAAATTACTCTGGTCTTTAGACCGCGCCCAACTCCAAGATCGCACTTGGACTTGGCCGCGGCCCGGGGGCTGGATGACTATGCACACAAAAACAAAAATTTCAGTTAACTCATTTGTCTAAAATTCCTAAGTTCACCTCAGAACTTTGTTACTTTTCATCTAGTTCTCCTACTTTTGCATGATAGGGAACCTGCGCAAGAAAGGAAAGCGAGCGAGCTCAACAAACAGGATTCACAGAGGACAAATTGCATTGCTAAAAGGATTTTACCAAGATGAAATATTATACAAAGCAAAAGGCAGCCCGGCATCCCGGGCTACAGCAAAAGAGGGCACCGCGCCACGGCGGCTACGGCGATGCCCATGGCCTACCCCTACAAGTCCTATCCTACACCACCACGCCTAAGAGCGACGCTGGAGACGAGCCGGCGGCACGGCGGACTCCGCCGTCGGTGACGACGACGACGACGACTGGATGGGTGCCGGCACCGACGGCACGGGCGCGTGCAAGTGCCGCGCCCTCCGCCGATGGATGCTCGCGTCCATGAGCGGCAGTGGAGCCACCACGGCTACCTCCGCCACCGCCTTAGCGGCCTCCTCCGTGCCCTCCCCCGCAATGGCGTCCCTGACCGCGACCTTAGGCAAGGCCGCCTCCTCTGCCGCTAGCGCGGCGGCGTACGCCGCGTCGGCGGCGATCTGCGCCGCCTCAGCGTGCTCCTCCTCCTCCGCCACGAGTGCAACGGCCAGTGCTGCGGCTGCCGCCTCATCAGCACGGATTTGGGCGTGCTCCGCCAGTGCGGCCGCCTGGTCCGCAATAACGAAGCCCGCGGCTTGGCCGAAAGCTTCCATCTCCTCCTCCACCACTGGTTGGATCTGAGACGGCGAAGGAGGCAGTGACGGCATGTCCGCCAGCGCTGCCTCCAGCCACGCATCCCAGTCCGAAGAAGCAGAGGAAGAAATGGCTCTGGTCTATCCCTGTCTCTCTCTCTATGGTTTCGGTCTTGCGCACTCCTTGCCTCTGCACTCCGGTCTGAGGACTTATAGAAGTATGCGTGGACTAAGAGGGAAAACCTTGCAGCACGCTGCCCTCCACTTTATAGGCCCGCGGCAGCATAATGTCCCATCACGCCGCAGGGTACCCTAAGCGTCACTGCGCGCGAAGGGACGGGTAACTAAAACCCACGACGTGTGCTGAAGAGACGTGCACGCGTGCGTTCCCGTGGAATGTCAACCGCGCCAGTCACCACACGACGCGTGTCCGGACCCCGCTGTCAGCGGGACGAAAAGCCGCAGCATGCTAAGGCCCAATGAGTAAATTTGGCCCAACTGAGCCAACGAGGCCCAAAAGCGTCAAATCAGCCCGACGCGTGGCTTGGGCTAGACACGCGAGCCGTTGCGGCGTTGTTCCGCCTACGCATCCGTGCCCAGCAAGCGTGGCCCTGCTGTCAGCGAGACGCTGTGCTGTGCAGAACTCACAGTGCGCGTGATTAGACGTAATAAGGAAACGAAAAGAAAAAATGGCTATGTCCTACAGCCACAGCGGCAAAATGGTAGCGCGGAGTTCAGGAACATAGTAACCCGGGCTGAGTTACATCCCGCACTGCGGTCTGAGCTCTTTCAGCTTGGTTTTCAGATCGCGGATCCGTTGCCTAGCTTGAAGCAGTTCTAAGGCTCGCGACCCCATTTCGCTTTGCTCCTGGCGCAGCTTAGCCCGGGCAGCAACAAGGTCTTGCGCCTGCTTCTTCATGGACTCTGCCTCAGCCCTAGACTTCACTCCAGCCTCCCGAAGCACGGCAACCTCCTCGGCGAGCCTGTCGCGGGCTTCCTCAAGCCCGCGCACGATCGTGCCGTGCCTGGACAAGGCCACCCCCAGCTCCTTAGAGGCCGCTTCCGTGCGACTGCGCTCCTCGGCTAAGTCTTGGGCGTGCTTCGCTGCGGCCTCTTGCTCCTTCTCCTGCGCCGCCTGGAGCCCGACCTCTAGCTCGACGACGCGAGCGGTCCAGTGGGCCTCGTTCTCGGCAGCTAGCGCTCTCGCACGCTCCGTTTGGGCCCGGGCTCCTGCAAGCTTGGTCGAAAGACGATTGAGTTCCGCTGCATCATTGCCGGCTTGCCCGCGCGCTGCCTCAAACAGCGAGGCTGCGCCGGCAAAAAGGGTATAGGACTAAAACAAGAGCAAACGAACCAAGTCATAAAAAGGTCAACGCCAAGGCATAACACACGACCGCGAGGGTGCTTACCTTCTTGTGCAGAGCGAGCGCACTCCTCATTTTTCCTCGACGGCGTCGCACGTTGTCCATTCAAGCCCGCGAGGATGCGCCTCATGCAGTATCAGAGGCAAGCAGTCCGAGGGCTCCGGGCCGCTCCCCTCCGATGATGCAATGCGCGACGCTGCCACCGCGGACGGTCCCGGTGAAGCTGCAGAGAACGGAACGGTCGCTCCAGCCACGGCCGCTCGTCTGTTAGCCTCCTCCACCTTGGCCGCAAGCTCAGCCTTCGCCGTTGTCGCTTGCTCCGCGACCAATTTGGCCTCGCGGAGCTCAGCCCGAGCCTCTACCAGCGTGGCCTTCAGCTCGTCCGCCACCAGCTAGGCGGCCGCGAGCTCGGCCCTGACTTTGTCCGCCTCCTCCGAGAGAGCTCGGACTTCATCTCCTCCGGCCCGAGCCTTAAGCGCCGCCTCTGCGGCAGCCAGGGACTTCTCGAGTCCAGTCCAGGCCCAGGGTGCTTGTTCTGCAGCATCCCGCGATCGTTGGAGCTCGTCATGGAGCCAGACGACTACCTGTGCGAGCTCCTGCTTCTCCACCGAAGGTTCGGCCCGCTGCGCGGCTTACGAGCAGCGGCTTGCGCCTCCTCGAGCCGGGCCTTGAGCCTAACCAGTGCGTCCTCTGCCAGGGCTTGACCGGCCTTCGCTGACCGCAGCTCTGCTTCTGCCCCGGTTTCGCCCTCCGCTGGGGCAAAAAAGTGGGAGCCGCGCCAATCACCATAAGCGGACTTGGATGAGGGCGCGCTACCTCGCCTTCTGCCGTCAGCAGCAACCGTGCCACCTCGGCCTCCGCTGCCTCGCACGCTGGCGAGCAAGATTCAGCTCGCCCAAGGAGACGGCGCCCAAACGCGCTAGGAGGTCCTCCCTCGTCAGACCAGGGGCTGGGCGGATCTGCAAGACCGGCGCACCTCCCCTGGCGGAGCGCTGCGCTCGGATGTTCGCCTGTTGCTCCACCCACTCAGAGATCTAGCCCGCGGACACTAGCAGACCCACGCTGAGCATCGAGACACCCAGTCAGCCCGCCGGCGTAAGTACGCGCACGGCCAGTCAAACTGACCAGCAGCATGCGCCGATTGGGCGCCGAGGACGCGTCCCTGATTGGAGTCTTGAAAAGGTCGGCGATCCCCCGGCGATCGATCGGCCACCACCCATGCGCTGTGCGTCCTTCGACGCGCAGGGGAGTAACCCACAGCGAATCCCCAGCGGCATCTACCTTCACTGTCTCCGCGACCTCGGCAGACGCGTCCAACACCGCTATCGGCAGGCAAGTCAATGACTTCCCGCGGACCAACTGCCTCTCCTTGCCCCGCGCCTTTGGCTGCGCCGACAACCTCTCGCCGGTCTCCAGCAGCCACGACGGGAGTGTCGGGGAAAATTCACGGCCCATTGCCATGGCCCACTCCCTGACGGCCTAACCGAACAGCCTCCTAGGGCCTGGCTCCCTAGAGGGCTCTATCAGGCCCATGTGCATCCTGCCGAACAGCCTCCTGGTCGGCATGGTGCGTGGCGGCCTAGGCTTCCTGTTTGAGTCCGACTCGAACAGAGTTCCGCACGGCTACGTGAAGACCCGAACGCAGGTTTCCCGGATTGGAGCAGACGTCGTGATCCTCAAGAATTTGAGATATACCTTATCTACCTCGGGATATATTTGGCATGTCTACGAGTCCGTTACGGGCGCGCGGCCAGCCCGGCCCGATTATGCCCCGGTAGGTCGGTTGTTCCACACTATATAAACCAGGCCCATAACGGCGTGTAGAGGGGCCAAGATCGAATACTACTTCTACACCGAGAATCTCGCCAAGACCTGTTCTTCTCGCCGAGCCCTTTCTTGTAATCCTTTTTCATATAAAGAAGCACTGGACGTAGGGTTATTATCTCCCCGGAGAGGCCTGAACCAGTATAAAAATCTTGTGTCTGTCCATTGATCGTTGATTGCTGTTTGCCCTGCTCGGCAGTGTCTTCTATCTCCCCTTCTCAAGAACCTTAGTTGATTTGGGTCAGATATCCCAACCGTCGACAGGGAGCGCCTCTCTCCCCTCCCTGGGCGGAAGCGTTTCTCCCTGCTCGCATGCTGCCAGCATCAGCGACCCCACGGGCTCGACCAATTTGCTTTTAGTCGCCCTGGCTTCGGCGGAGGGAGGCCGCACGTCGACTGCCACCTCAGCGCTACGCCCTGCAATCAGAAACACATGGGACGATCAAACACAGAAGCAACACGATGGCGGACAGTGCAAAGAACTTACGCGCCGGTCCAAGCTCCGTGCCCACGTACACCCCCGGGGTACGGTGCAGGAAAAGCTCCGTCTCTAACCCGCCGATGCAGCTCGTGGTGGGCGCGGCCGTTTTTTTCCCGGGCCGGGCTACAAGGACCTTCTTCGCATGCCCCCACCGCAACGTCATTCCCCGCGTCGGACCTGCCATAGGTGCGACATCCTCGTCGTGGCTGTCCTGGGCAGGCCAGTACCTCCTCTTTTTTGTGAGCGCGGCGCCCTGAACTCGTGCAGAAAACGGAGCATAAGATCGGCTGAGCACCCGACGCTTAGCCCAAGTCAAGAAGAAAATCCTCAACTGCACCAGCGGCGTGCGTTTCTTTGCCTGCACCTCCGCGCCTGTTTGCGCCGTGCCCGACGTGGTCGAGGAGCTTCCCTCGCCTAACACCTCCGGCAGAGCTGGTGCTCCACCGGGCGCCGCCGATGATCCTCGTAACAGCAAGCTCGTCGCCAGTGGTTGCACGTCCAATTGCTCCCCCGCAGAACCCACAGCCCTCTTGGCCTCTTTGGCCGCACTCCACGTTCGCTGCGCACGAAGAATCGGGAGAGCCAGACCGTCAGGACCCTACGGGCGCACGCAGTCCGGAATTCGATCGAATACCTGTCGGGCACTTACGGTGGACAACTTGTCCCTCACGATTCTTCTGGGATTAGGATTCTTCTCCATGGGCAGCAACATCCCCGCGATCCTCATAGCATCACGGGCCGAAAGCTTGCAAAGCATCACGAACGGTCACCACGTGCGCCAACCAAGATTCAAACAGAGCATCGTGGCAGGCGCTCACCTTGGTGGGAATCCCAGTCCGGATCCTCCTAACCGCCAATCTCGCTGACGCAACGCACACAGCGTCCTAGCGGGCTAATCCGGTGCCGAACGAAGCTATTGACAATG
Organism: Raddia distichophylla; assembly: GCA_005191435.1. Lineage (NCBI taxonomy): Eukaryota > Viridiplantae > Streptophyta > Magnoliopsida > Poales > Poaceae > Raddia > Raddia distichophylla. The sequence continues at coordinate 296,978 of SPJY01013140.1, forward strand.
TCATAGCCAGTCAAGCCCTTTTGGGCGAGCTCCGCGATCTCGTACCCCATCACTTGGTCCTCCGGTAGGGGCTCGCTGCGCACGAAGATTGGTGTGTCCGGCACGGCCGAAGAATACTCCAAGTTCGAACCTCCGCGATTTAGATAGAACCACCGCCGGACCCAACCATCGACTTTCGTTTTGACCTCATATTCTGGGTATGTTCGGCTACCCCGGGTCCGGCGCGTGGTAAGGTAGAAGACCCCGCTGTTGCCCACGCGATGGCTGTTAACGTCAAATAAACACCAATTTTATATGTCAACATATTCCGAATTCTGGCTTTTCGAGGGAAAATCAAGGTTTATACTAACATTTTATTTATTCTAATAAAGTTCCACAAGTTTTGGTGAGTTTTGGGTCTACAGGTGCAAAACAGGACAAACCAAGGCCAGGCCGGCCGACCCACCTAGGTCGGCCGACCCATCCATGTCACCGATCCAGCCCTGTCTTCTTCCCAGTGGCATAAAAACACAAAATGAGGCCATCTAGACCATCCACTGCCGTCGGTTTGATCGAATGGACACGTTTGCTTCACAAATGAGCATAGGATTTCCTTGGAATCCTTTCTTGCGCAAGTCCAGTTGATGCACCGGCTTAAGGGGATAATCTACACCATCAAGGGAGCATCCCATGTAAAATCTACGGCTGGGAGATGAAGGAGGAGGGTCGGCCGACCCACTCTTGAGCCCCCTCGGGTTCCCCTTTGGAGGAGGGATGGATGACATGTGTCCCTACACGTGGAGCACCCCGGTTGGCTGCGCAACACTATAAATTGACCCTTCTCCTCACTTGTAACACAACACACAACACTTTCACATTTTCATTCCACTTAGTACAGTAGCTCTTAGTTAGTAGAAGTTGGGAGTTAGAGTCAAGTCGAGCCGACGCTCGGAGTTTCGGAAGTGTCTTCGGGAATTCAGGTAATAGCTCTTGTACCCTTTCTTAATTGTTTCAATTAGTGAGATCACTTCATTCATTGCTATAGTGTTGAACTTTATTTGAGCTGAGTATATCTGCATAAATGAGTTGTGTAGATTTGCTTTACCGGTAACTTATATTCGTCTGGAATCAATTTAGGTTCTCACTCATATACTGTTAGAGCCAGGCATTGAACCTAGATCAACTTCTTTTAGTACCGAGGAAGATTGATTAGGAATAGTCGCAGACGTGGTGTCTGAGACTAGGATTAACTCGGTTTACACCCGGGCCCACGTATATGTGGTAGGTGGTAGGTGGTGACATCCCTATCCATCCGTAGATACTCAGTATCTCGTGCGTAACCCACAGCGTCCGGCTTTGGACCAGTAGAGCCAAATCGGAACGATCATAACCATTCGGGATTCCAATTCAAAATAGCGGGTGGTAGTAAGTGTCCGAGCTCCGACGACGAATATCAAGTGGACCACTAGTTGATTACCCTAAGCTCGCTCAAGTAAACTGAATCACACGACTTTGTGAACTTATTAAACTTGTCTCGTTGTCCTCCCAACTGTCTATCTAGCTAGTGTAGCTTTCTCTTTAATTGTGTGAATATTTATCGTGTGTGTGTGTCCCGGTCTTTTCATTTATCCTAACCCCCGTTACCTAGACTGGCTGGTATTATAAATAATTAAGATATAGAGGATTATCTCTTTAAACCCTCGTTCCCTGTGGATTCGATAACCCTAGGAATACTCCTGGTGAAAACTACAAGCGATATCCGTCCGCTTGCGGATTAATTTCTTTGAGCGTAAGAATCGCCAACAATGACCGACGGGCTTCAGCTCGAAGTACTGCGCGAAGAGACTTACCGAGGGCCGTCCCCCGCAGTACGCCTCGCACAAGTGTGCGAAGATGGACAAATGAATGTAGGACTGCGGGACAGATTCTCCGGCCACAGCTCTGTGAGGGTGAAGAGGTCGCTCACCAACTGCGACTCCGATTCACGGGACCCACAGACGGCCGAGCTCTCGAAGCAGACCAGCTCGGTGGGCTCGGGCTCAGGCTCCCGGGCTGCGCCAGGAAGCCTCCAGGACCTCGGCCTCACGAAGCCATCCCTCTCCAGCTCCGCCATCTTCTCTCTCGTAAGCACACTCTCTTCGATGAAGACCATGGTGGCTGAAGCCGGATGCGAAAAGCAGGGAGGCGAAGAGCGAGATGGAGGGAAGAAGACGAAGACAAAGGGGACGTTCTGCGGTAGAAGTTCCCCCTGAAACACACCCTTATCAAGGAAGGCAACGGTCGAAGTGGGGATCGTGCCCAAGGAGGCGTAACTGTCCCACTTTTCCGTCTAATCAAATTCAATGCTCGACCTCTTGCCGCCAACGGCTTCAGGAAAACCCTGGCCAAGTCTCCCGCGGGGCGCACAGGGGATTGGGCTTCTCTAAACCTCAGACCGACTCGCCTCACGACCCGCTAGAGGCTCGGGGGCTGGCTGTTGGTGATTCGTAATCGACCCACCCCGAGATGGGCCTTGGGCCGGATCCGTACCGGCCTGCCACGCGTGGAGGGGCCCCAAAGGGCCATCCCTGGTCGTACCAAGAGAGACGTCTAGTCCGCCGGGGCCATCCCCGGGCTTGACCAAAACGACCGCACCTCCCTCGGGCCTGACCGGGAGCGTTGCGCACCTCCCGGGCTATCCCTAGCCCGGGAGAGGGCCCTGATGGTAGCTCGCCTGTCCCCCAGACAGGTGGCTACAGCTGTAATGCCCACAACGCTTTCCTCGGTCTTGACCAAGAGGACTGTACCTCTCCGGGGCCTCAGTAGCCCGGGAGAGGGCCGCGCAGGCAGTCCACCGTGCCGTTCGTCCCTTGGGCAGACGGCAACGGTTGCCGCGCTGTGCGACACCCTAAACCGGTGGTGCGAAGCTGGCTCCGACCAGTCAATGCTATATGGGGGATAAAGGGAAAGTGCTTTCTCTCGACGCAGGCTGCTCCCCCGTGTAAGCGCACCAAGACGAACACATGTCCAGTACTAACCAGACAAGCTTCTCTTTGCAGGCCACAGACAGGACGGAGCCCGAGAATGAGACAAGGGCGCCACCACTAAAGATGGACAAAGCAGAAATAGGTGCGGGGCCAGCCATATCAGCTCCGGGCAGCCCGCCACACCTATAAAAGGAGAAGCCCGCCCAGCATGAGGGGGGCCAAGTCTAAGAGGACAAGTCACACCAACCTCCGAAGCTTCCTTAGCAGTAGCCGTAGTCTAGTTGAGCAGTGACTAGCCACCTTAGTGTCCAAAACTCCCTTGTAAGCCCGGGGACAGCGCCTCCTAGCCCGGTCTCGGTGCCCCTGTACTGTTTCCACCATATAATCAACGAGTGCTGGAGTAGAGCTATTACCTGGCAGTGGGGGCTCGAACCAGGATAAAAAATACTTGTCTCGCACGGTTTGTATTTCCTTCGCCTCTCCCCTCACCACCTCTTACTCTCACCGCACGACGGATCTGTACCCGGATCCAAAGTTGCACCAGGCGTGGTCCGGGAAGACCGCGTTGCCAGAGCCCCCGCGAGCTCGGCCGCCGCACCGGGCTACTGGAAAGGGTTGTCGTTGGGCCTCATTCCAACCACAAATTTGTCTGCTGGTCCGTGGACCCGCTGCCCTCAGCAGGCGCGTTTCCCAGACACCGACAGTCATGATCACTGGTTGCCTTGTAAAGAACTTCATAGTAAGTCTGAGGATAGCAAGAGACCTTGGATGAGGAGCAGAAGACATAATAAAGTTTCTCAAGAAGAGGATCATCCTGATGATTCCACATGAAGTGTTTTTCCTTTCGAGGAAGATCAATACATTCCTTCTCGTTAATGAAATTATTGAATATGGAGATGTCAACATGTTTATTTTTGTCATTTACGCTTCTATAGGAATTGAAGTATCCAAGAATGAGCCAATTAACATTTGGATTAATGTATAAAGATCTTGGCTCTACATGCACAAACAACGTTTCCTATTTTTATGAGGGAAAATACATTATTGATAAGTTAAGAATCCCTGTTGGTAGTTCTTATCAGCTCCACAGTGAGAGAGAAAGATCCTTAAGAATGGTTCTGCCCACAAAGTCAGTGTCTTACCAGATAGTGACAATCCTCCTGAGCGGCCAATGGAGTCCACCGTGTCAAAAGCACCAAAATGCTTAGGACATAAATTTCTAACATAATTAATATCCATGGTCTCTTGTTTTTAAGATAAATAACTTTGAAGATTGTAGCGTCCAAGTGGTTGTCGATGGAAGTCCATTTGAGTTTAGCACTTAAACCCTTGATATTCTAATTAAGAATCTGAAGTGTTCTCATTTTTTATTAGTTTGTGAGAGTGGCCAGCTAAGCTCTACCTCATCAAGCGTAATGTTGCGACCTAGGGCACAAAGCAAATCCATCGGTAGAAGGCCGCGGGAGGAGGAAGCGACAATTTGTGGAGATCTTAGAGGCTCACTTTCTAGAGCGTTCATGGCTCAAGAAACAGGTTGAGCCACGAGGCATCAAATCAAAAGGAGGATTGCTCATCACCAGAGAGGGGCTCGAACAAGGCACCGGTGGATCAAGAGCCAAGGGTGTATGGATTGAGGAGGGGATTCGCGAGCCCTCTAGGGAGAAAATTTTGAGGGGTATTGGGCCAAGAATCTCATCGAAGGCAGTATCATCCGAGAAGACGATCACCTCAAGAGAGTCCTGAAGTGTAGCAAGGGCCAAAAGTTCTGGGGTTGCAGAAGTCAAATCAGTCTACAATTCGGACTCCATTGGAGAAGGTTCAATAATCATCGTCATCTTTGGGGTCTTATGTGAGGAATATAGCAAAGGCTAAATAATGACAAGAGGGACTAAATCAAGGAAAGATGATAAGAGTGTGGACTGGAGGAACACCTCGTTGAGAGTCAAGAGAAAGGTGGAAGATAGTGAAACAAAAGGATGAGAAAATGAAGAAGCGAAAAAGACCACAAATTGAATGCTAAAGAGGCCTCGAGAGTGGTGCCCTAGAGGTGGTAGGGTGGGGAACACTACAAACTAGAACTAGGGCACCATTGGAATGAGAAGAAAGCTTGGGTTTGGTGCTCCAATGGAAGAAGGGGCAATTAACCGTTAGGTGACCGAGTTTATGACAAGATCGTGGCCACCGAGCTCGAATGAACATACTTTGTCTAACCCTCCACCTGAATCAACCATAGTCGCTTGTTCGATGTCCTTTTTGATTGCAAGAGGAACAAATATGAAGAGCAACCCCGTTGATAAAGGAAATAATGTTGAGGGAGGCCACTGAAAACCTAGAGGACGAGTGGGCTTCGAAGTTGAGAACATTAAATTTAAAAGACCCGGACGGTCTGACACAAGTTTGGATGCCACAATGTCTACCCAAGATCTGTAAGTACGTTGGTCAAAGACCCTGGTTTGGCGGCTGGAATAGCTGATCTTGTAGAAGGAGCCTGAATCTTCCACGTCATTGAAGATTGTAGGGTGAGCAACTTGGTTAACTTTGCCAGATCTAGGGCGATCTAAGGAACTATGCCATTGTAAATGCTTCCGTGAAAGCTTCTTACAATGATTGGAAACCTTTGTCCCCTCCATGTTTCATTTCCTGAACTCAATTACCCACTCTAGACCACCATCACGCCATAAGGAAATATGGACGACAAAATTTGTATGAAGAAAGGGGCCTGAACAAAGTGCAACAAAGGCAACATGCCTAGAGGATACCACAAATCAAAAAGAGTGTTCTATGTGGGTGGAGACTGCAAAGTAAGAAGCATCTGCTCCTAAGAAAACTTGCAATATAGAGGATAACACATCGCACAAATGCCGATTAAAAAGGTGACCAAAAGGTTGCCACCAACCAAAATAGACACCAAGATAAGTCTGGATCAATGTTGAGAGCTTGCACCACTCTCCAAAAGCAGCACCAACCTTAAAAGGAAGAGGTCGATCAAAGGAGAAGGGAAGGTTAGGTGGACGAGGGTGAGGGATGATGGGTAGAGGTGGATGCAATCATGGTGGTGGTAGGGGTGGATAGTCGCGGGTACGAGGGAAAGATGATGAAGAAGGTTGGGCGGTCGAGCTGATGTCCCGACTGGAGAGGGTCGAGTTTGAATGAGTGGAAAGATCCATTTTATGGGGCACTCCGGTGGGTTGATGGCAGGCTTGGGAAGGTGTTCTAGAGGAGCTCTTCGGATTAGGATTCTCAATAGTAAGACGTTGGATCTCCTTTTCTATCTCTTGCACATACCGCTTTCAACCGCTCTTCAAATCAACTTTGAGCGAGTAGCATGCGAAGGCCTCCAAGAGTATGTTTCACAGGTTGAGACAACATGGTAGAACTTGGATCTGGATGTGTGGCGCATGGTGTTGGTACTGTGCAGAAGACCACCTCTCTTGCTAGCTTCTACCTCTTCCTTCTCTGCCTCTCTTCCATAGTGCGCATCTCCTTCTCCTCGCTGAAAGCAACCATTCTCAAAAGCTGCTTTGGCTAAAACGTCCCCTTCTATTTGGACTTCCCATGACATCTGATGCCGATAGGTGGTGGAGCCAAGAGCATGCTCTAACAGGCTGCTTGACGATGACTCAGGCCCCTCGGCCTCCCGACGGTGGTGGTAGTAACAGAAGAGGAATCCAATGGAGCCATGGACAGGGGACGTCCCAGAAGGACGGGCAGCACGTCGGCGACCATGGAGCCCTGGTGGAACGAGCTACGCATCTGTAGAACCTAGGGGAGAACAAGTGATAGAGTGGATATCGCACGAGCTAGGTGGAGCTTGGTGGCGATGGCATTTGCGGTGGTTAGGCCTCCTAGCCTCCGCCCATAGAGAAGGCCATGGCGTAGCGATGCCGTTCATCAATACCGTACATTTACGCATTTGAATATGCCTGTTAGCCGATGGAGCGATCCTTCGAGGGTGGATGTCTAGGGAACGTCGTTGCCGGCGGCGGTGGCAATGGTGGGAGCAAGAGGCGGCTTGGGGAATGTGGATGGGCGGAGGAGGTGACGTTGTTGGTGTCGGTGAAGGCGGCGGCAGCGAAGGATGGGCTAAAGGGGTTGCAGAGGCTAATGCAGATCCAGAGCAATAGGCGGGAGGTGGCAACAGCACTGACAGTGCCGACCACTGGTGCTAGCATGGGCGGCGGCAAGGGGATCGCATGAGGAGGTTGGGGTTCATGAGCTCAGCTTCAAACTCACTACTATCATATTCATGAAACTGTTGTATACCGGTTTGATTGATTCTACATCATGTTTCACAAGCTTGTTCAAATTCAAATTTTGAATTGAATGGATCAGGGAATGAGTGTAAGCATTAGAGAGGGTTTAGGGAAAATAAGAATATGTCCTTAGGGCAAAGAGGGTGAAGGCTTGCTAAATTTTTAGGAAATCATATGTTTTAAAATATAAATACATGTATACTAACATATATTGCAAGAGGTTTCAAATAAATTGATTTATCCTTTTCTTTTATAAAAGACAAAAATAATCTCTTTGCACTTTTTGTAAATAACTTTTCATGCAAGATATTGAAATATAGATTTTTGGTAGATTTGATAAGAAGAAAATCAAAGTAGGGCTTATTGCCATATGACATGAAATGTCATGTAACAACGCCTATATTATGCTTTTAGTCAAAATGCAAGTCTCCGGATGAAATTTTAAAGTGTTCAGAACTAGATAGTAAAATGTTTTAAATACATTTAGTTTCGAAAGAGTGCATTCACACACATTTGCTTTAAATGTTTCAAAATTTTCCAAAAGTTTTATAAACCCAAAAAAGGGATGTTACACATAAAGCTCTTTCAGATTAAGGTTTTCAGGGTTCACACACATTTGCTTTAAATGTTTCAAAATTTTCCTAGAGTTTTATAAACCCAAAAATGAGATTGTTACACATAAAGTTCATCAAGATTAAGGTTTTCATGCTTTGAATGGCTAGTGATAACCGACAAAATGTACTCAGATCCACACCATTTTGGACCTTTTCTAATTACTTCATCACCGAAATAAACTATAAAAAACAGTTTCCCCATACATGCATGAACGTACCACCGCGTACGTGAAAATTCATCTATTATTCAGCATACCGAAATATCTCACGTAATCCCCCTTTTTTTTCTCAGGCCCATGTGCATCCTGCCACTCGTAATAACTTCGTATAGCATACATTATACGAAGTTATACGATAATGAAGCTACCGTAACACAATGGCTATCCTACACGGTTATATCATTAATCATAAATATTATATTAAAATATCTTGTCTACTACCTAATATATTTCCTCACTGTTGGCTATATTTAGCAATTTTTCACACAATAACCTACGTTTACTCATCTAAATACCTCGGTATGCCACCGTCACGTACTGGCTAGATTACTTGGATAATTTACAAAAGTACAAAGCTTATCTTTCATTCGACCAGCCGACAGAGCTTCACGGCGTGATCATTCTCTCCCTACCCTCCCTCCTCTCCTTTCTTCTCTCTCACCGCGATGCAAACTTGAGGTGCAAAATGAGCATAGTGCGCTGACGGAGGGATTTATAGGGGAGACATGTCGCTTTGGGCTAGAGTGGCTTGTCCTCACGCCATGTCGCGCCTTGCGTGCGCACCACTTGTACAAATGGGCACATTATAACAGCATTTCTCTAATTAGGATTTTTTTAATGGCAAAACAAAACACGCAAAGAGCCTCTCTACTATGGCAGAACATTGTCACCACGTCTCTTTCGAGGCCGGATTAAATGGGTTAACTAACCTTAATCTACCCAGATTAGTTTAACCTAGCTTAATCCAAGTTTTTTGTTTGGTAATTGATCTAGTTAATCTGCACCATTCGGTTGGGTTAGTAGGGTTACAAAAGGGGCATAAGTTATTTCATCCGCTGACTGGGTTAAATGACATTTTTTTCGATTTTTTTCAAATATTTCAGCAAACCAATATAGAAATATCCATGTAGAAAGATAAATGAGATGTTTGGCAAAAAGAGACAAGATCATCATAAAATCCCAGTAGATCCAAAGAGCTTGTCCAAGAGAATCCAAGATAACGTCAAATTGATTGTGCAAATGGACAATGAAAGAACAAATGTAGTATTGTTTGACCCATTAATGACATTGACCAGATTAACTTAATCCCACCTAGCTCAGAAGTGTTTGACCCATTAAATTCTTAAAGCATTCCTTAACCCCTAACCAAAAGCAGCCTGTTGTCGTAGTCTTGGATTGGTTATCAAGCATGGAGTTTTAGTTCGTATTAACCGTGAATTCTGCTCGGCAGTTTGGTTGACAAAAAATTACATCATAACTCAACCGATCCGAATCACCTGCAGTCGTGCATATAAATGCACGGCGTGCATTTGTATCTGGCAGCTAGTGAGAGCACAACGTGCGAGCGATTCCTTCCGAGCGGGCTCCGAAGTGTAGGCCACGCGTGGGCTTCGACTAGGCTGCGAGCACTAAAATGGGCCGTTCGCGCCCCAGCAGTGCACATAGCAGGAAGGAAAATATGAGTCGTCGATCTCAACATCTATGGCTGTAACAGACTTAAAAGTGAATCGTTTTCTCTTAGGCAGTAAGCACTAGAGAACTGACAGCGAAAATATGGATTTAGATCCACAAAACATACATCTAGCATGCACAAGAGAGCATCGAAGTAGCCAAAATGGGTTCTTAACAATATTGTGCATCTTTTGACACAAAAGGGGAGTTCAAAGATGTAGTAAATTGGACACATGTTGAATCTCAAATTTGGGACAGGTAACTGAATCTGACAATTTTCAATTTTTTTTGCCTATACTGACATCATGTTTGAGAGAGATAGCGTGGCCAAAACTACAACTAAGCCAGGTAAAATTGTCAAACAGTGTTTGCTTCAACTGACAACTATATTAATACAAAAGAGAGAGACAACGATGACATGCCAACATTTGATCATCTAGTTTGCTATGATAAATATGAACATTTAGAAATGATCATCATAATTGGATTCATCCTGCATAGGAAGAGTATTTTGGTTAGTACCGCAAGACATAAGGATCCAAGAGCAGAATAGTAATTACCATTAACAAAAGCATATAGCTACCATTAAGTTCATTGTCTTCAAACAAATTTGAAGTAGCTTCCACCGGTTGTTGGGGGGATGTGTGTTTTCTTTATTTCCCTCTCCCTTACCAATTTGGTTTTTAAATCTATAACACATTGAGATTTAGTTAAGAACATATACATTTATAGAAAACATACCTTTGTATTGGATTTTTTGGGATGTTTCTTTTTTTGGGCTGTATTTTTTAACCTAGCTTTTTGTTCTCTTCGATATCCTCTTTTTAACACCTTTCTTGTTTAGACCAATAGTTTGTGACATAGAATGGGATATTTGAGAGTTGTCTTTAGCTCCATTTTCATTAGCATCTCCATCTATTGATTCCTTTATCTTTGTTTCCACTTATATCGACAAATTGTCAAATGCATTATCTGTAGCATGACACAAGCTGGATAATCAAAAACTCGAGAGGCTAAGGCAGTAAACATGTGAGAAAGAAACCGGTAGCAACGTGAAGCTTCTAACTTTGGATTTTTTAAGACATTCTTCCCTTCACCATCTTGGCTTCGTACTCCTCTTGTTCATCTTTTGAGAACATAAATATCAGACAATTGTTTTATGTTTATCAAATCAACAACTTTTAATGTGCGGGCACATAGTATTCAATCTCTCAAATAAACGGCAGCTACAAGAATCTGTTGTTCTGACCATGTTACATACAGCTGTTTGTTCTTCTTCCACATAAGATTCATCACTAAAAGTCTCCAACACAGCAATGTACTCGTTGTTGTTAATTGATGTCTTTACATAGGCTGCAAGAGATCTTTCATACTCATTTTGAAAAGATCAAAATATTTGGAGGGTGTAGATTTTACTTGCTTGCATCAACATGGGTGTCCTCATATGTAAGAGTGGTATTTTACTCCTCGATTCATACTCAGATTGTTGCTCTTTATCTCGCTTTTTTTGTACAACCCTGTCAAAGTGGTTAAAAAACCAAGTGATATCCAACTTCACATTCAAATATTTTAAAATTGTTATTGAAACTCTCACTTAAGTGTGTGCTTCGTATTCCTAACGTGAATACATCCTTCATATAGCATGCTAACCACTTTTTCTTTAACTTATAAATGTTGTCTAAACAAGTTTTCTTTAAAACCTTGCTTCTCATGCCATTGAAAACTTTTTCAAATGTTGCATTGTCCTCATGCTCATACATGCAAGCACTAAAATCAACAAAAATATTTGACCCTCCAACCATGTAACAGCTTAAATTCTTGATTTTATTGTAACTAATATGCCAAGTGCATAAACCATACCATAAATTAGGAAGTACCTCACCAATTGCCTTTTCCATTGCCGCATCTGGGTCTATGCATAAACTCGTGAGCAAATTTAGGTCTAATTCCATAACCTTCACCCATTTCAATTTGAATAGCTTGCGCTTCAGCAATTTTCCTTTGCGAAAGCATTAGATGAGTTGTCTCGGACAAGTGAAGAACATGGTTGTGTTCAAGTTTCAGATTATGCAAGGTATAAGATTGAGAAATCCGTAAAAAACAGCTCCCATACGAACTTCACAACCTATTTTTGTTTCATCACGAGGAAAATTATCCAAATGGCCCCTTTTATCCTCTTCTCGAAACCTTTATTGGAATACATATCTAAATGATGTAATTATTTTATCTAGTGCACTTTTGTTCTGATACTTCTTCCGAACATTGAAACCCACTTGGCCTACATAAAATACCCAAAACCCCCAGGCTTCCTCTACACTAGCAAATTTCTTGCCAATTTGAGGCATCTAAGTAGGCGTCTTGATTGTGTTGGAAAAAAAAGAGGGAAGGCTATTCACAATATTTGAAAATGACATAACTCATTATAGACATCATGGTTTAATGAAAACTTCCACACATGATAATATAGATAAACCCATGCTTGGTAAGGTCCACTTTTATGTGAGGATGATGATCATAAGCAATGCTAGCAATGCTTTACTGTCTATTTAAAATAATTGACATTGAATTGCATAGGGTCAATTACTGCATAATTTTATTTGCAGAACACCGCTCATGAATCCGACTATGCATAATGTAGAAATATAGCTGATTACATGTAGTGTCTAAAACAACTTCCCATAACTATTATTATAACTATTTTTGCATATATACGTCGCACTAGTTACTGCTACTGTAAACAGAGATAGTTGAATGAAATTGTCAAAAAAAAAATATTCTAAGAACACCACAAAAAACACGTCCATAATTATTCCAGGAAAAAAAATCAGAAGGCAACAAGAAATATATCTACCCTAGCAGTGATAAATCAACAAAGATATGGAACAGTGTCCCTATGACATTCAGCGCATCCTTTTACGAAATCACCGTCGCGAACTCGCAATAAGCAACTAATGCTCTGGAGTCAACGACTTTCTTCCTCAATCCCTTCTCCTGCAGGATCTTTACAACAAGATACTGTGGCAGCATCAGTTTCTCCAGGCTGAGGGTAAACAGCAATAGCCACTGCACAATGTACAATGTACTCTGGCTCCGGCCCAAACCCCCAGTGGAGATATTTGGTTATTTGCCACTCTCAACAGGTGGCAGCTTACAAACAGTAAGGCGCACCTTCTCCATGTAGCAACCAAGAGTGCTCCTCAGAAACTCCATCCTTGCTGCAAGCTTTATCTTTGGAGATATAACAGGCAAGGCGCACCAAGCTTATCAGCACGGAGCAAAAACTCCTTTCACTCGTTCTGGATTGAACGCGAGCAGCCAACCGACAGCTTGGCAATATCACAAACATATAGCCCACACTGCTCAAGCAGGGCGATGTTGGGCTGGATCACTCGAGGTCGGACAACAGGAGACGGTGGTTACTCCTCACGATCTGGAGGAGTTTGTCAAAGGAACCAAACAAGGGGATCCAGAAGTCGAGCTTCGCGGCGACTTCTAAAAAAATTAAGTACTTCTAAAAATCAGACAGCGATTGGAAGTGGAAAGAAAATAACATATGTAGAAAACACAGAGGACCAAGAAAGAGGTAGCTAATGTGGTCAAACCGTTGTTTGTTCCAAGTACCAGAAGAAAAAAAATAGTTGAAGAAGCAATAAGTCATACTATCTATAGTAGAGCGATGGAATTAAGGCAATCTAGTTACTTCACACACATACCAGCTGATATTTTTATCACGTTATGAACAATAAGATCCCAAGTAGTTGTACAGCTGAAAAATCAAGATTTAAGAAGAAAAATCCTTACCATGGGTGAACTTTAACTAATGAGGGTCAGGGCATGACATGTTGCGAAGGGTACAAGCCTGAAAGCTAGAATGAATATCCTGTCAAATGCTGTCGAATTACTTTTGTGGACACTTTCCCAGCACAAAGTGCAGCATAAGCATCAGCGAGCCAAGGAACAGCATCCTCGTACTGTCAATGTATTTTGCCATGAAATACTCGCTGCCAAAATAAACTAATGAATGAAAGGCAGCACATTCCTTCATCAATCCCTTGTGAAGGTCTATGTGTTTTGGTATGAAACATCAGTTTCCAAAATTACGTAATGGGTAAAACCCAACACGTTTCTTCAATCATCACCAATCCCTTTGCCTGCAGGATCTTTGCAACATAATGCCGTGGCATCGGCCGCTTCTCTAGGCTGTAGGCGAGCACAGGGGCCTCTCCACGATGTGCTCTGGCTTCAAGCCAACCTCAGTGGTCATGAACTCTATCTTGCAGAGAAGTTTCTCCTCAGATAGTTGTAGCATTTGTGGCATCTTGAGTACTGCGATGCTGAATTTCTGCAAGGAGTGACCAGCAAGAGTGGTCCTTAACAATTCCATCCTTGCTGCAAGCTTGCCTTCAGAGATACAACAGGCAATGCTCGCCGTGTGCTTGGATGCAGATGAGGAGCGTGGCACACCAAGCTTATCTGCACACAACACACACTCCTTCACTCGTTCTGGATCGAACATGAGCAACCACGAGCAGGCTGTCAATAGCTTGACAACATCACAAACACTCAGCCCACAATCGCACATTGCACACAGACCAAGCCTGTAGTGTAGAAAGGAGAGCCAGTGGGCTGACATTACAATGTCCGTGGTACACCGTATCAAGAACAAAAAGCATATTTCTCCTCAAGGAAATGGGCAAGATTTTATTCCCAACAATCTGTCTCATTTGCTACATGCACACCTGTTCATGCAATGCATCATGCTTTTAAACTAATTACTGATTTAATGTTATTGTATGCAAATCTCTTGTTCCCCAAGTCAACAGGGGGAGACAAAATATGGTTGAAGATGATCAAATTTCTGCATAATAATTAAAATGATATGGATACTAGTGATCGATTCAGTTGCAAATAAAATAGCCAGTGCACACGAAAATAAATACTTCTAGCAATCAGACAGCTATTGGAAGTCGAAAGAAAACCACAAACGATAGAAAACACAGAGAACAAGAAGAGGTAGCTAATATGGTCAAACCACTGTTTGTTCAAAGTACCAGAAGAAAAAACAGTTGTCGAAGCAATGAGTCGTCCTATGAGTAGTAGGGCAGTGGAATTAAGGCAATCCAGTTACTTCATACACATCCCAGCTGATACTTGTATCACATTATGAACAATAAAATCCTTACCATGGGTGAACTTTAACTAATGAGCTCATGGCATGACATATTGCGAAGGGTATAAGCCTGAAAGATAGAACGAATGTCCAATATCTTGTCTAATGCTGTCAAAGTTACTTTTGTGGGCATTTTCCCAGCACAAAGTGCAGCATAAGCATCAGCGAGCCCAGGAACAGCATCCTTGTGACAGTCAACGTATTTTTCCATGAAATACCCGCAGCCACAGTAAATTAATGGATGGAAGGCAGCACATTCATTCATCAATCCCTTGGCCTGCAGGATCTTTGCAACATAATGGCGTGGCACCAGCCGCTTCTCCAGGCTGTAGGAGAGCAGCACGAACCTCTCCACAATGTGTTCTAGCCCCAAGCCAACCTCAGTGACCAAGAACTCTATCTTGCGCCGAAGATTCTCTTCAGATAGTCCTAGAATAGGCGGCATCTTGCACACCACAACACTGATTTTGTCCATGGAGCAACCAAGAGTGCTCCTCAAGAACTCCATCTTTGCTGATATCTTGTCATCGGATAAACTTGATACTATTCTCAGCGCATGCTTGAACGAACATGAGGAGCGTGGCCCACCAAGCTTTTCAGCACGCAGCAACAACTCCTTTACCCGTTCTGGATTGAACGCGAGCAGCCACGTGCTGCGCGTCACCAGCTTGATAGCAGAAACACTTAGCCCGCACTGCTCAAGCAGCGCGATGTTCGGCTTGGCAACCTTCTCGAGGTCGGACAGCAGGAGACGCGTGTTCCCTTTCATGGCCTGGAGGAGCTTATCGAAGGAGCCGAAGAAGGGGATCCAGAACTCGACCTTCGAGACGACGTCTACGGAGCGAAGTGCCGTGGCGCCGCCGGCCTGGAGGAAGCGGGCGATCTCGGGATCGGACAGGCCGACGCGTTCGCGGAGGGACGCGAGGCGGGGGCCGACGGTGCCTACCCTGGCACGGAGGAGCTGCGGGTCGCTGGCGACGACGGCGGCAATGTCGCGGCGGGAGAGGCCTACGCCGCAGAGAAGGGCGAGCACGGCGTCGGGCTTGGAGGCGGACCTGATGTTGGGGAGCTGCTTGGCCGCTTTGAGGGATTGGGCGCGGGTGAGGCCGCAGGTGGAGACGAGGTAGTCGTCGATAGAGAATGAGGCCGGGGAGGCCGATGTGGAGAGGAGGACGGCGCGGCAGTGGAGAGAGGAAGAGAGCGCGATGGTGGTGGGATGGGTGGCGGCGCGGAGAAGAGGTGTAAGATGCTTACGAAGGTAGATCATGGCGGCGGCGGCGGCGCAACGCCGCCGTCGGGAGCGGACTAGGGTCGCTCGGAGTCCGAGTTTTGAGTTTCGGAGGGTTTGCAACCAGACGTGTCCAATCAGGCCGGGACGGGCCGGGCCAGGCCGGTTAGACCATCTCGAGGGCCGTTTTCTCTTTGCTAAAAAATTCTGGTTTCTCGAGGTGCTCCATTAAAAATTTCTTCGCGGTTCTTTTTAGAAAAAAAATTCTTCGTGTATTCCCTTCGTAATAAAATTCTCTCTATTTTTTGGAAATTTCTTACAAAGAACGTTGTTGGAGATGATACAAAATTAAGGGAAAAAATGTAGGAAAGAGAATGAGGAAGGGAATGGAATGAAAGAAAAATGGTTGGAGATAGGGAGTGAAATGAAGGGAAGGCAAATTAGCCCGATTTCCGTAGTAAGGGGACTCAACCCATTTTAACTTAAAAATATTTTTTAAAAAAAATAAAAATTTGAGTAGACCAGAAAAAAATACGTCACAAACATTATACTACCCTATACCTTCCTATGTCCTCTAGGACATATAGCTATGCAGCAAGGCAAACCGCGCTCTGCGCTCGTGATCGCTGCTCCTACATTGATCCCTTTCCTCATCACGTCTCTCCACGTTCAAATTTAGAGCTTCTCACACCAATCTCTATGGTTGGTGATTCCAGGGCATCCAATTACACAGCCTACAACTACCCTCTCTCTCCTTGACTTCCCTACTCCTCCTTTGTCGCTTGTGTCCCCTGCGCTCATGCACACCTTGGAGGACGTAGATGGGGGCATTGCCATGGCCAAGTTTTGCTAGATCTTGAACTAGGATGGGAAGTATTGCCGCTCGCAACGCATCCTAGGCCGGGTGGCACCAGCATGTACGTTTTAGATCTGGAGTTCCTCTTATCTCTCTTCATTTTAGACCTCTGGCGCTACAATCTCTCTTCGTTTAAGCTACAAATTTGATGTCTAAATACACCATGACACATAGCACACTCACGATACACACCCTCAAACACAATACGACACACATCACACACCAAGAAACTCATCACGACACACTATGGCACACAACACACATACGACACACAAACACCATGAAACGCATCACGACATACAATATACACAATGACACACAACACAATCATGATACATATCATGAAAATCATCACAACACGAAACACATAATAATACATGACACACTCACGATGCATATCATGAAACTCACCGTGACACACCTAAACCTTTTTTGGCTAGTCCCTTCCTTAAATTGGTTATCAAGCATGGAGTTTTAGTTGGTATAATCGGCTGGTTATGAACTAGAGCTCGTTAGATGTTGAGCTTACTTGTTGAAACGGGGATCAATAAGCCCTATTCAGCGGCAAACTAAGGCATGCGTAGGTGAAAGAGTCCATAGCGAGTTCGTGCAAATGACACAACGGTTTTTTATCCTGGCTCTGGCCTCCCATCGTCGAAATAACAACCCTACGTCCAACCTTTCAACAGCATAGTGGAGAGAATGCAACGAGGGAATGTCACCCGAGCAAGACCAAACCGCTCAAGGGTCAAAAGTGTGTATTATAGGGAGAGTGTGTTCTGTTGTGGGTGTGGATCTTCTTTATATCAGCCGCCAGGAGAAGAGAGGTAAGCATCGTCTGCAAGGCACCACCTACTGCCTTTCTGACCAGTCCGTGATGTCTTATCAAGCCCTGCGTCTCTGGTCGAAAGTTGTCTCGTGCCAGCAGGGGGACCAAGGTGGGCCAATTGGTTGGCCCATGAGATCAATTTGGTGCTAGGCCGCATGGTTCAATCCCCAACAGCTAGCCTTCGAGGCTTAAATGAGTTGGGAGACATCTCCTTAATCCTAAAAACCATAAAAAGAGGGGGATTGGCCCGGTTACTTGAGTTTATAGATGCACTTTTGGGGGCAAATTCAACTGAACATAGGTGCAATAGTGTCACTACCTCCTGGGTGGTGATCGAGCACTCAAGGAATTCGACAGACAAGGCGAGCTTATGTATGTCGCGTTTCGGGCATTAATCTGATGCCCGATGGTCGAATACTAGCAGAATCGTGTCGCCACTTCCTTGGTGGTGATTAAGCACCCAAGGAACTAACAGATAAGATGAGCTTGTAACTTCCGCATTTTGGGCATCAATCGGATGTCTAAAGGAATTTTCGTCGAGCATGAGTAAAATCTCGTCGCCACTTCCATGGTGGTGATTAAACACCCAAGGAACGGACAACCAAGACGAGCTTGTAACCGTTGTATTTCAGGCATTAATCTGATGTCCGAAGGAATATGGGTCGAGCACGAGCAGAATCGCGTCACCACTTCCTAGGTAGTGATTAAGCACCCAAGGAAGCAACAGACAAGACGAGTTTATAATTGCCGCATTTCTGGCATTAATCGAATGTCCAAGGAATTTTGGTGCTTACCTCGAGCAAAGTGCATGCTCGGGCGGATGGGAAATAAGATTTTTTTGAGCGCAAGACGTGCTCAAGGGAGTGATCGCTCGAGTGCATTACAAACTCGAGGAAAATAAAGCATGCCCCCAACGAAGTGCGTGCTCGGGCAAACTAAAAGGTGATTTTTTGGAGAAAAGGACGTGCTTAAGTGAGTGATCTTTTTTCAGTGCATTACATGCTTAAGGAAAATGAGGTGCGCCCCCAGTCTGGCGCCATAGTGCTAGACTCCTCACCACTGAGGACTTCCGCCATGGAGTAGTCGAATATCCAAGAACGGCGCCAACTATTGGCTAGTTAGGAACTGGAGCTCGCTAAATACCGAGCTTACTTGTTGAAACAGGGATCAACAAGCCCCATTCCACAACGTACTAGGGCATTCGTAGGTGAAAGAATCCATGATAAGTCCGAGCAAGTGACACAGCGTTTTTTACCTTGCAATAGTATAGTGTAGAGAATTGGGGAGAGGGGGGCGTCACCCAAGCAAAACCAAGCTCGCTCGAGGGTCAGGAGTGTGCATTAAAGGGAAAGTATGTTCTCTCTTGTGGGTGTTGAGCTTCTCTGGTGCTGCCTGCAAATAGGGGTGAAAACGGATCGGATAGCACCATTACCATATTCGTATCCATATTTTTTTTTTCGGATACGGATACGGATTCGGATACCTCTCGGATACGAATATGAATCGGATAGCATAGTGAATACGAATACGGACCAGGTATCTACTCAATTCGGTCGGATACGAATATCCTACAGCTTCAGCACATCAGCGAAAAAACAAACCAATATGCCAACATTTATCTTTTAGGCCTTACATTAGTTTCAAGTCACTGATGCTTAGGAGCATGGGGTATATATATGTATATATATCAAGCATCAGGTACAAAACGAGCAATAAGTACTTAATTAGAAATACAGTCAACATTTGTTCCACGTTCCAGCATGACCACCATTACAATTCGGATACGGATAGTATCCGTATCCGTATCCGTATCCGGTCACGGCCAAATTTGGCGCTGGCCTGCGGGGCCGCATCGCTCAATACCTGTCCGTGTTAATCATAATTATACACAATGGTTTGGTTGACGTAGAAAAATTACATCATGACTCTATGTACTGTTTGTCCAATGCAAGTGTCAATAAAGTTAACAGATGAGTAAAGTAAGCAGATGCTGAAAAAGAAAGTGCTTCCATTGGGCTGAAATAGAAATTACTTCCATTGGGCTGAAATTGAAAGTTGAACATTTTAAAATAAACGGATACTAACAAAACCCTGTTTACTCAAATACTAGAAGCAATGAGACATGGGTTGTAGACTTGTAGGGCACAGAATTAAGACAATCCAGTTCTTTCACAGATGTCCACAAAACATGGATGACAACATCAGCAGGCAGATCGACTGCAGTTCTAAAGCCAAAACCGAGAGGTTAAAAAGGAACTAGCCATGAAAGAACATTACCGATGAGTACACACTCTTGTGCAGTGCTAGCAACAAGCCTGAGAGTTATCATGAAGCTTCTAAGAGAGAGGGGCTTTGGCAAGCAAGTCCCCATCACGAATCACGAACTGCAGGCTGCAGCATAAGCATCTGCAAGATGTGGAACAGTGTCCTTGTGATAGTCGATGTATTTTTTTGCGAAACCACTCTCACTACAAGCAACCAATGATCTGAAGTCAACGCCTTTCTCCATCAATCCCTTCTCCCGCAGGATCTTTACAACAAGATACCGTGGCAACATCCGCCTCTCCAGGCTGAGGGTAAACAGCACGGGCCTCTCCAAAATGTACTCCGGCTCCAGCCCAACCTCAGTGACCATGAATTCTATCTTGCGTCCAAGTTTCTCCTCAGATAGCCCAAGGATTTGTGGCAGCTTACAAACGGCGAGGCGCACCTTCTCCATGGAGCAACCAAGAGTGCTCCTCAAGAACTCCATCCTCATGGCGACCTTGTCTGCACCGATGCTACAAGCAATGGATACCGCGTACTTGAATGCTCCCGAGGAGCGCGGCACGCCGAGCTTATCAGCACGCAGCACAAACTCTTTCACTCGCTCTGGACTGAACAAGAGCAGCCAGGAGCTGCCAGCCGTCAGCTTGGCAATATCACGAACACTTAGCCCGCACTGCTCGAGCAGGGCGATTTTGGGCTTGATCACTTTGTCGAGGTCGGACGACAGGAGGCGGCGGTTACACCTCACGGCCTGGAGGAGCTCGTCGAAGGAGCCGAAGAAGGGGATCCAGAAGTCGAGCTTCGCGGCGACATCGCAGGAGCGGAGGGCCCTGGCGCCGCCGGCCAGGAGGAAGCGGGCGATTTCCGGATCGGACAGGCCGGCGTGGTCCCGGAGGTCGGCGAGGCGGCGAGCGATGTTGTCTGCTTTGGATAGGAGTAGCAGAGGGTCTGCGGCGACGATGGCGGCGATGGCAGCGGGGGGGATGCCGACGCTGGAGATGAGGGGGAGCACGGCGTCGGGATTGGAGGCGGACTTGAGGTTGGAAAGTTTCTTGTTCTTGGACGCCTTGAGCGCCTGGGCGCGGGTGAGGCCGCAGGTGGCGACGAGGTAGTCCTCGACGGAGAACGGGGTGGCGGAGGCGGCGGCGGAGAGGAGAGCGCGGCGGCGGAGGGAGGTGAGTGCCACGGTGGCAAGGTGCTTTCGAAGGTGAAGCATGGCGGCGGCAGGCGTCGCAGCCGGTAGCGGGTTAGAATTTAGGGAATGGCCCAGGCCACTGAATAGTCAATTCGATGTAACAAATGTCATTCATGTTGAGGAATCTCTCTACCGGATGTAGTCCGAGGTATAAACGTGGACAATCAATCACAAAGAAAGATCAAAAACACAGGGGACACAGATCTGTTATACAATGGGTGCTCCACCTCTCTTTTTATAGTACTATTTAGGGTCTTAGGCTAGGTCCAAAGTGGGCCCCACCGTGGGGAAGCCGCCGGCCGGCCCTAGCCGACTCCCCCTTGGACCTTGCCAGCGAGATGCATATGCTTCATCAAAACTCCATCCAAAAACCCAGTGGAAAAAAGGATTGAAGAAAGAGTACATAGCATGCGCTTGCTGTGCGCACGATTTGCCTTATTAAAAACCTTATGTGAGAAAACTTCAGGAAAAAACTCACCAATGGAAAAAGAGTACAAGCCACCCAACATTATATTCAATCTTCTAAATCGAGTTGGGTACTCCGGCTTCATGTCAAAGTTTTAATTCAGGGCGTGCGAATTATCTCCCCCTGAATTCAGCACTTATTTGAACCTGATCATTCCGATGCCTCTAACACACCTTTCAAAAGAGGTAGTAGGCAATGATTTATAGAACATGTCAACCAAATTCTAACAGGATTTCGTATGCTGGATACTTATTTTGTTCAACTTATGCAGTTCATGCGCATAAAAGAACTTGGGGTCGATATGCTTAGTAAGATTACTTTTCACATAACCCATTTACATTTGTGCAACACAAGCGCGGTTATCTTCATAGATAATTGTAGGGGTTTGCTCAATAGCATAATGGCACTAAGATAAGGAATTCGCAACCCTGGTGGCGCGGTGGATCAGGCTCGCGAAAGTAATGGCGTAGGAGATAAGGCGTGGGAATTGAGTGGCGTGTGGGTTAAAATCCCCCTCCACGGGGTTCTAATAGCATTGCCGACAGAATCTCTATATTTCGTTCTGCATATCTCTTTTCTAAATCACTATTCGTTCCCTATATTTTTATCATCTCCAGCAGAGTCTCTCTTCCCAAAAAGATATAGAGATTCTTTAGAGAGACTCTGGAGGGAGTCTATAAATTTAGAGGCTGAGATAGAGACTTACTGGATGGGTATAAAGGTTAAAACTGTCCACAATAGTATTTTAGGAAACGATTTAGGGAACCTGCTAGAGATGCTCTAAGACCTTGTTTGTTTCAGAGTTGAGTAAATAGAGTTATCTATAGTAAAAATTAAAAGTTTTTAGAAAAGTCTAATAATTTTAAAAAAAAATTAAATTTTTTTTTGCAATCTTAAGAAAAACTAGTAAAAGACACGAAAAATCATTCCAAATTAATACAACAAGTGGGATACATAAAAATAACAAAATTTGCTACGGTAAAACTCAACTTAACTTTAAGTTGAAACATACAAGGCATAAATTGATAGGTGGCACGGTAGAGATTTGAACGAGGAGAAATGACACCACTTAAAATGCACATGTATAGGAGTGCTACAAATAAAAAAAATACACTGTGACTATTCTTTACGAAACTATTTTACCTTTCTTCATCCTGAGATATAGAGATATAGTAGTGACCCTAAAATATATGCTTGAGTGCCCAAACTCCAATGATGATGACCCAACTCGAGCTACGTGAGAACTCTCTACCCGTTATCACACTATATTTCTTCTTCCTCGTGCCTCGTCAAACTTCTCTTGACACGATCCACCCCACCATGGCCGTTGGCCGCCACGCACCGCACGACCCATAGTTGGTCAAGGCGGTTGTCGTCGGCCTAGGCCAAATTAGATTTCTAAGGGTGTGTTTGGTTGGTTGTACGAGGATGAATGGAATGGAATGATACTAAATAGGATGGAATAGTTCGGAACAGAAAGCTGTACGGGATCGTTCAGCCAAAACGGCCGAAGCTCGCCGTAAAGGATAAACAGGGAATATTCTAAAAATTTGAACCACCACGTACCATCCAATCCAACCCCATCCCACCAACCAAACGCACGTACGAAGAATCGGATCGTCCCATACAACCAACCAAACACCTGGATCGTGTATCGTACCATCCCGTACCACCTCATTGAACCAACCAAACACACCCTAAGTGACTCTCTTTACCAGCCCCATTGTACCGACCATATATGCACCAATGAGGCGGAGCCGCAAGGGGCAAGTTCAAAGAATATAGAGATCTTAGACATGCACGAAAGTGTATTCTTAGCCTCTTCGGCTTGTATTTTGGCCTTCTTTTTTTGGTTTACAACTTTTCCGCTTAAATCTAAGGGTACAGGTCTTTTACTGCGAAAATACTATTTGGCCTTTCAACCACGCCATCGTCAAGCGACTAATAGGCTGTTTGGTTGCCTTCTCAATTGAATCAGGCTGTATGAGCCTAGCCAGGCTGGTTGGAGCCAGGCTGAGATGATGCAAATGGTTGTTGTTTGGTTAGGTGTATGAGATTATACAGGCTGCGTAGAGATGTTGTTTGGTTGACTGCACTAAGGAGAGAATGACATGGAGAAATTCAAAAGAGGGATGAAACATGTTAAAAAATAAATTCTAGAAAATCAAAATAACAAAAAATCAATTACGAAAATAAAAAATCAAAAGAAAGTCTCATAAATAAATAAATTCAAAAATGAAAATTTTAAACTTTTAAAATTTATATGGCAACTGTGGTCTCGTTTTGTTCGAAAAAATATCAATAACCCATTTTTGAGATCGGTTCGGTAATCGAAAATACTAATCAAAATATATAGCAAATAAATGAATCAAATGTGTCGCGCACGTGGTTGTTGCTGCATCCGCGGAGCCTGGCTCTGGGGAAACGCCCAATTTGGTCGTATCTCCAGAGCCTGGCCCGGAGGGGGTAATTGCATCTGGAGAGCCAGGTTCAGATGGGTGAGAAGACAACCAAACACCCTAATTTTGTATCTCTAGATGCAAATCTCTTTGGATGCAGGCAACCAAACAGCCTATAAATAGAAAATGCTAGCTCTTTCTCAATGTAGTTACATTTGGGCCCTTACAAGATACCGTTAAAGTAGGGATGCAAAAGAGATTTTATCCGGACCAGACAGTTACATGCCAAACTACTGAGGAGCTGATCCTGACACTGTGTGCTCCCATGCTTGCATTTCGTCCATCTATCTTTGTAGTTTGTTCCTTACCTCTTTCTAGAGCTTGATCCATACTTCTTCCCTGCTCCCCTCTTATCGCGATGGATAGCGATTCCAGTGACTCCGTTCTAACCTCGCTGGGTTCGGACAACGAGGACGTGCATGGCGGAGGTTTCCAGTGCAGATGGCTGCATAGACCGAATTGGACGAGCTTTGGGGGCAGTACCACATCGCCTTGGCCGAGGCTGCTGCTCAGGATGCGATGGCTGCCAAGGCCATGGCAGTCTGGGACATCACCGTCGACGCGATGGCAACGACGGGCCTTCCTCGTCGGTGATGTCGCCGGTGACATGGGGGTAAGACCCCTGACTGGTGGAGGGCGAGGCTATCAAGGTGTTGTCCCCTTTGGTGGAAGTCGCAGGGTTCCTGGCCCCTGGGACAAAACGTCCAAGCTTAATGCTTTCCCCAAGTGACATGATTCTTTTCACCGCGGTGATCTGCAACTTGCCCGTCTCCCCTAGTGAGGGAAATTGGGCCGGGCCGGGCCATGCCAGCTCGGCCCGGGTCTATCGTGCCTCGGGTCGGTGCAAAACGGTCTGGCATGAAGGGCCAAAATCTAGGCCTGTCACGGCCCAAACACACATCTGGCCAGTTTCGGGCCAGGTCGGCCCGAGCGCGGCACCGGTAACAAAACAGCAGGCAAGAGTATTTTATGAATGTATACATTGTTCAAATAAAAAATTGTCTACATGAAAAATATGTGTCTCGAAATTATCTACAACTTTTCTGTTCAACCGAAATTCATCCAAATAGCAGAAGACGTCGAAAATGGCGAATTACCGAGGACGGTGCTATCGGCCCTAAAGCAGGCGGCGAAGAAAATAATTTTTATAAATTCATACATTGCTCAAATGAACACGTTGTATGCATGAAAAATATACATCTTGAAATTATATACAACTTTCGTGTTGAAAAGAAATTCATCCAAACAACGAAAAAACACGAAAAACGTAAACTAATGACTTGTGAGATGCCATTTCGGGCCGTGTCGGCCTGGCCCATCTTTTTCCCGTGTTGTGCCGTGCTTCAGTCTTTCTTTTTCGGGCCGTGCCTGGGCCAGCCCGAGCCAAACTCCCAGTACTAGTATCCCCTAATTCATGCTGAGGCCAAGTCTCATGCAAGGACCGGATCTTGCTTGAGCCAACCGCCTTCAATCCACTAGTGTTTACTAGTTTCTTCCCCATGGAGTTAATAGGCACCAACAGTTAATAAGCACCAACAACACTTGCACGATTTCCCTAGAGCTTCTCACAAGTTTCCTTAAGAAGGTCACCATAAACGGCGCCTCCTACATAGTTTAGGTGTTGAAAAACACCAAGAATAGAAAGCATGAAGCGGATTGATCACACCGAACTAAAGCACAAGAGTGGTTTACACAAGGCACACTAAATCCCTCACTCCTCTCTCTCACTGGAGAATCACCTGATCACACACATGATGGTGTTCTCTCTCTTACCCTTTTCCTCTTGAAGGCTACCCTTAACACATCTGAACCATTTCAACCCTAGCTAACCTCCAAAACTCCCAAATTTTAATTTTAAATGCCTCACTCCAAAAAACTAACAGTTGTAAATGGTCCTCCACCCACGAAGTTTGACAAACCACAGGCCGAATTATGGGGTAGATTGGTCTGCCACACAAAACCAGGTGAACTGCGAGCCAAACCACTGGCGTCCCTAGATGGACCGATCCATCGCAGGACCGCTCACAAAAACGGACATAACTTCTGACTAAGAATTTGGAATTAGATATCTTAGACTATGCATAAATGCCTCTCCCTCCCTCTTGTCTTCTTGCCTAGAAAAAATGAGAATAAAACGTGTGGCTTCATTTCAAACATGGACAGAAGTAAAAGTAAAGTGATTCAAACCAATGCGGGCAAAAGAAGCCTCAACGTGGAAACCGAGAGCAAGAAAGGAAATTTCAACATCGATGCCTTCCCGTGGATAGAACTCATAGAAGCCACATGCATGATGCATGCACATATATCCATATAACGATCTGATAACTAAAAACCACGCCTGACCAGTGACCATTCCGGCATTCCCCCACTTTTCACCTCCTCTCATTCCTTCTTACTATGATTCCATCGTCCTTTCCCTACTGGGGGCGACTACACAACGGGATCCCGTCAGGAGCCCACCCCGACAGGATCCTTCTCCTCCTCTCGCGCCCCTCCGCGTCCTTTCTCCGCCCCTCCGCCTCTTGCTCCGCACACCTCCGCCGCCCCCGCCGCCTCCTTCCTCCGCCTCGGCCAGTGTCGGCCGCTCCGCCGCCCCAGCCTCCGGCCACCGCTCCGTCGTCGTCTCGCCGCCCACCCTAACCCAAGGGGGTGAGATGTGGTCCCCTCTCCACCGCCGCCTCCGCCGCTGCCCCCGACGAACCCCACTCACCGCCATGCCGCCACCTTCCCCGGCCCAAATCTAAATCCAAACCCCACCCTGAACCCTTACCCGAACGACCGGCGGAGAGGACGACGGCGAGCTCGACGGCGGCCAGGTAGGCCTTCTTCTTCCCGCGGAGGACCAATCCCGTCCAAATTCTGTCCCTAAGAATTTCTCTTCCCTACCTTCCTGTGCTGCTAGCTGCTCTCATCTGAGTCCATTTCATACATCGCATGTAGGATTCATCAGCCCGGAACGCCGGAATTGGCCTCTTCCATCTCAGCCGCCATCTTCAGATCCAACAATTAGTCAGGGTCCCTGGGTAAAATCATGTATTCTGGCATCTACAAGCATCACCATGGAATTCTCTTCCAAAATATAGCCCTTTCCTGAAAGCCCCAACATCGACCAGCCGCCGCCTCTGCTAGACTCCCCAAGTCCCGGCTTGCCCTATTCCGGAGCCACTAGAGCCGCTGCACACTCCTCGGCTCTTTCCTGGCCTTTGTTTATTTTCTTCAGGTCAATTTAAACAACATTTGAACAGATACTGATAACCGATTCAGCTGAAAATAAAATAGCTAATGCACGGAAAGAAATATACTACTTAAATTGAAAGAAAGAAAGCCATATTTAACAAATACGGGGAAACAAGACAGAGAAAGGTAACATAGTCAAAACGCTATTTGCTCAAAGTACCAGAACAAAAGTAGTTGAAGAAGCAGCGAGGCATCGCTTGAGCAGTAGGTAGGCACTGGGATTAAGGCAGTTCAGTTACTTTGCACGTAACCACAGTTGAAGCTTGAATTAAATTTATGAACAATTCGATCCCAAGTTGTTCAACAGCTGAATTCAAGATTTGGAAACAAATCATTACCATGAGTGAGCTTTAACAGTTTAACTAAGAACCTCCCCCTTCTTTGAGGTGCTTGGTGGCGCGGGCGGCGTCTTCCTCTTCAGGTGGTGCTGCATTGTATGCGCTCATCGGTCCTACAGCCGGCGGCTCAATTCTCCTGTCTGGTGTCTCCTGCGGCTTTCGCATAGTGCGTTGGCGGGGAAGGTGCTTCGGCGAAAGTCTTGCCCGCTCCTGGGCCGTTGGTGGCGTCACCTTGGTGTCGTTCCCTCGTTGGAGGCATCACCGTGCCCTTCCCTCGTTTTGGGTGAAAGCCCTGGCGATCGCGTGACAACGGCAGGTCCTTCCTGTCACAATCTTGTTGGAGGTGTCGTGTTTGTCGCCCTGCACTATTTCGGTTCTCCGCTAGACCTGCTGCTTTGGAAGTCATCCGTTGTATGAGTGTTGGTGGTGTGACCGGCGGTGGCCGGTGTTGTATCTCTCCCTTCTTCTATCCCTTCCAAGTGTGTGTAGCCGCAAGCTATCTTGGTCTTGTGGGTGAGTGTGGGGCCTTCGTTGTAACTTTGACTTGGTGCGTCGCACTGTTCTTCTTTCATTTGAATGGACGGCAGCTCTCCTGCCATTCCCTTCAAAAAAAAAAACTAAGGAGCATCAGGGAATGACATGTTGTGAAGGCTATAAGCCTGAAAAATAGAATGAACGACCAATATGTGGTCTGAAGTTATCAAAGTTGGAATTTCTTGGGCAAAGTTCCCGGCACAAAGTGCAGCACAAGCATCTGCGAGCCAGCATCCTTGTGACGGTTAATGTATTTTGCTATGAAATACTTGTTGTTACGATTAAAGAGCGAAGAGAGATCAGAACATTCCTTCAGCAATCCCTTTGCCTGCAGGATCTTTACAACATAATGCCGCGGCACCAGCCACTTCTCCAGGCTGTAGATGAGCAACACAGGCCTCTCTATAATGTACTCTGGCTCCAAGCCAACCTCAGAGGCCATGAACTCTCTTGCGTCGAAGACTCTCCTCAGATAATGCCATAAGTTGTGGCTTCTTGCAGACTGCAACACTGACTTGGTTGTTAGAGCAACCAAGTGTGCTCTTCAACAACTCTATAATGCACAGAACTTTCTCCTCGGATTTTGCTAGAATATCTGGCCTTGTGCAAACCACGGCACGGACCTTCTCCATGGAGCAGCCAAGAGTGCTGCTAAGGAACTCCATGTCAGCCTAACTCCATCCTTGCTGCAACCTTATCTTCAGAAATAGCACGGGCAAGGCCACTGCTTGCTTGAATGCATTCGAAGAGCGTGGCACGCCAAGCTTATCAGCAAGCAGCACGAGCTCCTTCGGTCGTTCTGGGTTGGACGTGATCAGCCACGGGTAGCTACCCAACAGCTTGACAATATCGCAAACACTTATCCCGCACTGCTCAAGACGAGCGATGTTCAGCTTGACAACCTTCTCAATGTCGCTCGCCAGGATGCGGCGATTAGCCCTCATGATCTGGAGGAGCTTGTTCAAGGAGCCGGAGAAGGGGATCCCGACCTCGAGCTTGCGATGTCGCACGAGCGGAGGGCCATGGCGCCGCCGGCAAGGAGGAAGCGGACGATCTCGGGAAGGGACAGGCCGACGCGGTCGCGGAGGGAGGCGAGGCGGGGGGCGATGTTTCCCACCCTGGCTCGGAGGAGCAGCGGGTCGGAAACGGCGGCGGCGGCGATGTCGGGGCGGGAGAGGCCAGCGCCGGAGAGGAGGGCGAGCACGGCGTCGGGATTTGACGCGGACTTGAGGTGGGGGAGCTTCTTGGCCGCTTTGAGCGCCTGGCCGCCGGTGGCGACGAGGTAGTCCTGGATGGAGAATGGGGTGGGGACTGGGGGTTATCGCGGGAGGCGGAGGTGGAGAAGAGGAGAGCGCGGCTGTGGAGACTGGAGAGAGGGGAGCGTGATAATGGGAAGCGGCGTGGAGCAGCTGGGGAAGGTGTCGGAGGTGGAGGACGGCGGCCGTCGGAAGGGGACTCCACCGTCGGAAGGGGATCAGCGTGTCCAAAGCCGTTGGAGCCTGTCTATTCAACCAGTTCAGCCACATTATTCATTCAGCTCAGCCTACCATTTCGATTGGTTGCTGAATTTAGCTCAGTCATGCCATTTCGATTGGTTGCTGAAGAATGGACTTTTTACATACTTCTGCATGCCATTTAACTATGGGTAAAATGCATTCATGTCATTGCGTAATTGTCTCCATATCATCGTAAAGTCGCTTAGATTTTAGACACCATTACAAACCGTGAAAACCTTCACACATGCTATTGTGGAGGATTTAGGAGATATACAAGCTCGAAATATTGTGCCATACTATCACCCATCTCCTTCCTCCTCCCATCTAATCCCCATTTACCCCATCGGCTCGGTCTCTTTCCTTCCTTCCTCTCTCCCAATTTCTCTCCACGCAAACGACACCAGGCTTAGACGTGGACGACAATGGGAGACCTTGGGCATGCTGGGCTTAGGTCGTCGACGCCAGTGGCAACAAGGTCGGGGGGGTGTCGTAGCTCGATAGCAGTGCCACCATCGGTGAGCCTGGATCTAGAACACACCGGCTTCCTCCACCTCTCTTTCACGACGTCGATCTCCCCCCTCTCTCTGAGTTGGCCCCCCTCCCCTAGCTCTCTCCATGGCATCGTCGTTGCAACTTCATGGCAGCACTGCGCTAATGAGCCTAGATATGGAACACATCAGCTCCCTCCTCTTCCTCCCGGCATCTTCCCTCTCCCCTCTCTCCGTGCCTACCCCTTGCCCCCTCTCTCCAAGGAAAAGACGTCGCAGCTCCATGGCAACGCTGTTGTTGGTTAGCTTGTATCTAGAACACACCGTCACCACCTTGAAGTCGCAATGGACGTCGGGCCTTCTCGTTCTCGGCTCCACCATTAGGGAGCTGGGAGTCAGCGATGGCACATGGATCTTGTCCGCTATCGAGTGGAGAGAGGAAGGAGCGGGCCAGACAGAGAGAGGGAGGGCTCGAGTGGCACGGAAAGAGGAGACTTGTGGATCTTGGGGCGTCGTGGCCCGTGATCAAGACGGGCGCTACCGGAGGACGAGGATGAGAGGAGCATGAAGCTTGATCGCCGCCAAGAAGTTGTCTCACAACCACCAAAGTGAATACCCTTTAATAATGTCCATTTATCAGAAATGCCATAAAAAGTTAGAGATATTATAGATGCCATTTTTTTTAGAAGCTAATTTCATCTATGGCCATTACGGATTTTTTTCTTGCATATACGAGGTTCAAATGCATTCCACAACATGCCTTAACAGGTGGGGCCGCATGTCATCCTCCCACCTCCTCCTTCTTCCACCTCCACCTTCTTCTACTTCCATCCCCTCCCTATCTCCCCAACGCTGACAGACATCTCTGACGGCGGTGGAGTGAGCGGCAACGGCCGACGGGTGCATGCTGCTTTGGCTAGTGTGATGGCAGGCGGCACGCGAGCAAGAGCAACAACGGTGAGGGTGCAAGCTCCCTCGACAACGATGGCTCGAGCTCGCGACAACCAGAGCGAGGGCTGGTCAAGCTCCAGCATGAGATCTCTAGCGCCGCCACCGCCATCACTATGAGCTTCGTGTCGCTGCTGTCGCGAGCTCTATTCTACCCTAAGGTACATGTGCCGCCGGGCTGCAAGGCGGTAGATGGCTACAAAAGATCAATATGTAGCCTAGAGGGGGGTGAATAGGCTCTATAAAAATTTAACAAATTTAAAACACAGTGGAATAGAAAGAATATCAGATATTTCGATGCTATATCGGATAGTCCGTTATGGATCGGACTATCTGATATGGAATCAGACTATCCGATATTGTTGAAGCTAGAGTTTGAAGCCCTTTAGCAAAACAAGGATATCACATGCACCAAATAGGGTTAGAGAGTAATAAACAAGTGAAACAAGATAAGTAAACCCAAGATCACAAGGAGACTCGAAGAAGTTGTTCCCGAAAATAGTACCATCGTGTAGATTGTCGTAGTTCGGAGCCCCCGCGCCCATCGGCGATCCGTGGCGTTCGCACCCGCCGGTGGGATCCGCATGCCCAACAACCTCTCGCCTCGTCGCCCCTCGCCACCGCCTTGTTGTGCTGCACCCTCGTCATGCCAACCGCCGCGCCATACCCGTTTGTGCGGCCCCGCGTGTCGCGGCCGATCCCAACCGCGCCGCCGCAGTTGCCTAGCCACGCCCTGACGCGCGTCCTGTGGGACCCGCCATTGTTCCCGCCTCTGACCACGCCGTCGCCGCCGCCCAAACCTGTCGGAACGCGCGTCCCCATGGGACCCGCCACCGCAGTCGGTGCCACCCCGTTCACCGCGTGCCGCTCCTACCCGTAGTCGCTGACAAGCGGGCCCAACCGAGCTGTGTGCCCCGCATGTCCGTCGTGCCCCGCTGCAAGCCCACTATGGGCGATGCGTATCTCCACGTACCATGCGCATGCGCTCTAATTGCGCAGTAGCCACTAACCAGTGGGCCCGCCTGCCAAGCCAATGCCGCGTTAGCAGATTCGTCTTGCGGCACGACATGTGTCTTGCCGCATCAGCACATAGAACCGCCCCACTACCATGTGGCTTGCCACGTCACCCACCATGTGTGTGCCATGTGTCTGCCACATGATCACCCGAAACCCGTCCCGCCGTCATGTGTCATGCCGCATGTCGTCACCTGTCGCCGCGTTAGCCGTGCCGCGTCAACGCCTTTGCCGGAGCCACTAGATAGCAGGACCCGCCCATTAGTCGCTTCGCAACATCAACTAGTGGGCCCTGTCTGCCATCACGCTATGTTGGACCGGGCCGTCTGAGCCGCGTGTGTGCATGTGAGGGAGAGAGAGGGTGTGGGCCGGATCCGGCCATTCGGCCCATTTACGGTTTAATTAGGTTTTTCTTTTTCAGGGAATTTTCTATTAAACCCAAAATTTCCCCGAATTGTTTAGGGAGTTTTGTAACTCCAAATTAGTTAATTCTGGAGCCTAAAAATTACATTTTAATTTTTACAAGTTGTCCGGAGCAGGTGGTGGACCCCAAAGCACCGAGTTTTTTTGAAGGCAAGCAATAGATACATATCTCTGCCTTTTTTAAAATAATTGTTTAATGTATTTATATTACCACTTAGTTGTATTGCTGCATTCATGATTAGATACTGTATGCGTTCCTAACCTTGTTAATCCTTTATTAACATGATTCTTACCGGATAGTTATTGTTGTGCCCCTATTATTTCTTAGCTTATCCTTTGAGTAGGTAGGATTGCACTTGGAGTTTAACTGTTAAAAAGGCTTGTCGAAGCTGAGGTTTCGTGTTTAATTTTGGGTTAACCCTAAACAACTAAATTTATGTAGTTGGTTAGGGAGATCTGAAAGAGATGTTTTCGAGGCCATGGTGGAGATGCGAGGGTCTCCCTGATGATAAGGACTCATGCCTGTGAATTACTAGTCCAAACCCTACCGTACAACCACTTGTGCCTTTGACCTTATCTTAGTACCTTACGAAACCTACTAACCACTTGTTTTTAGGTTGTTTGATTACGGTTCGTCACTTTTGCCCTATGGGGAGGCTTGCAATCCCCCCCGAGGGGTAGGTGCATTCTTGAGACCGAATGGCTTAATTGGGGAATGCCCCCGGGTGGTGCCTAAAAGTAGTAGGTGCCCTACCATGGTGGGTATCGGCGGGGCCGGGGAAACCAAAAGAAAAGACAGGCGAAGTGGTGGCGTAGTAGGTTGGAAAAGTATTGTACCGTATCTCCTTCTAGATGAGATGGGACTTGTGGGGAAATGTGTACACACTCTGCAGAGTTAAAACTATCATGATAGCCGCGTCCACGGTCATATACGGGTCGAGAGGTTTTCAACAAAGATCTGTCGTCTTGTTTCCTCGGAGGAATCGAAGAGTTTTCTTTCTTCTAAAGCGGAATCGAGAAAAGGCTAGCTGGGAATACTCGAGGTGTGAATTCTCTAAGTCAGGCCGGTGCGGTGTTCTAAACCGGATGAGAGCTTGCAATGCAGAAAGTCCGAGAATGGATTCTATCTAACGAATAGGGAAGGTCATAGCTAGAGGATTACGAGGGCCCCTCTTTGAGATTTGCTACTAAGTAAGTGAGCAGGGAAGATGAATGTAAGTTCTGCATTCCCGAAAGAACTATTGTCTCTATATATATGACAATTTAGACTGACGCAGACCCCAACAACTCTTTCATTTAATCCAGGTAGCAGGCGAGACAATCAAGCACATAGGCCTTCCTTGCTTGGTGACCTGCACACACATAGATAGGCATTACTTACTTGGTTACCTCAAGTATCCTAGCCCGCGGAGGATCTTTAGAGAACTAAAGCTGGCGCAAGCCGCCTTTCAATAAAGAGAGACTTTCTATATACTCCTACATCCGGACGTAGGTAGCACTGACTTTGTTAGGCCTTAAGTGGAGCGGTCCCGTGTATCATTGAGATAAATCCGCCTAAAAATCCATCTGTATAGTATCAAAGTACTTGAAGTAGTAAAGTTGTGAGTGCAAAGTACGAGAACGAAGCGCGCCCGCCAGGAAGCTAGTGAAGATTTCTTGCTCTACTCAATTGCATTGTTTTAGTCCTTCCTTCGATCGATCGAGTATTATCATGAAAGGTTAATCTATGCTGACTATGACAAAAACTTGGGTGGATTCTTTACTAACGATAGGAGAGCTTATTAATAAAATAAAAAGTCGCTAGCTCGCTCGGTCAGGGGCCCTCCTCTATTTCTCTATGGGTCTCCGCATTGTCTATCTCTTTTTGATATTTTATAGTTAGCCCTCCCTCTTCGAGTAACAACCAATGAATCCTCGGTAGGTCAGAGTGAACGAGCTCTCACAAAGATCTCCCGGGCAGCAAGGCGCGTGCGATTTGCTTTTCTGTCCCAACTATTAGTTCAACCTAACTAGTCCTTCTGTTCCTGCACCTGAACCTACTATTCCTGCCGCCTGCTCAGCTAGTCAAGAAGTCGGTACAACTAACTCTTCCACGGAGCTCGGAGGTCTTGAGCGAAGTAGTTTGCTCGCCTTGTACTAATTCTTCTACCACGGATGCCCAAAGCCTTTCAAAAGAAGTAGCTGGAAGACCTAGTCTCTAGCAAGAGGGCAAACTAGGTCGGATGCAAGGTAGTCCACTAGCACTGCTGAACTAACTATTCCCGGACAACTAGTCCTTTCTGCTGGGGTTTCGGATAGGCATTTGCCTTGGGAGCATAAAAAAGTACAACTGGGCTTGGCAGCACTACTGACTACAAAGAATAAAAGGTATTGCAATTACTGCTACTTACTCGGTTGGGGCACACAACCAAATAAAGTTTAGAGTAGGAAAACTAAGACTATATGATAATATGACCTTTCTCACGAATTCGCCTCTCTCCACACATGAGAAATACGATACATTGCTTTATTGCTGTTGCTTGTCGAACAACCTGGTACAGAGAGCTTTTATATCTCTATATATTGGCCCTATAATAGACAGGTCGCTATCTTTATCTTGAACCAAGTTGCAGGCAGAGCAGTTGCGAATCTGACTCCACAATCTGCTTACATATTCCTTTGTCAAGCGACAATCGAAGACCTTGCCACAGCTTTACCCAGCTGCACCGGAGATATATTCTCTACTGTCTTTGCGCATCCATTTAACCATTGCTTCCTCGAATGAAAGCTCCCAGCCCCGCCCTTCCTTTTTCACTTTAATAAGTAAATTGCCCGCGCGCCTAGCGTTCCTTTTCCTTAAAAAAGATGAGACGCACCTTTTTTTCAAACCTCTAGCAGCTCCTGCCTCGCCTTCGCTACGCCCCTTGCTTTTACTATTACAAGACTGGCTTCCTGGTCAAGTCAGCCTCCTTGAGTTTGTCTTACGGACGGAGTGGGCTTTTACCCAGGGGGTCTAGTTTTAAGGCAAGTAGGCCTATTGAGATGCACATAACTACCTTTTGCATCTTATCACCCCGCCTAGCGACTTTTCAAGCATTACAGGCTAGGCGCCTAACAGCGGTTATTCCTCCAACAGGTTATTCTGGGTTACGCTAAACCTTCAAGCCCTCTACCTGCAGATGAATACTTAATCTATCCCCTCTGCGCACAGGGTTGAAGCTATAGAAACAAAAGGCTACTTGCTAGCTTGTATTAGTGAAGGATATGTGAATCTGGGTCAAAGATACTTATTTTCGATGAGTGAAGAATATGGTATTACGCCTCGAATGGAGCATTACGAGCGCATGATTGAGTTGTTTAGTAAGCATGGTTGATTTAGTGGAATTTATTTCCACCAGCCAAACGTACCAATGTGGTGTTGGATATTTGACTCGTGTAGGCACTATGGAAGCTAGTAGTCTACCGATTAGTGAAATCCTGATGTGTATTGTATTGCACAGTGAGTTCCCCTCTTTATTCATTGATTGCTCGCTTTACAGTCCATTTGACAAATAGATAGAGTCGAGTTTCGCTTGCTTGATCGGCTGAAGCCGAACCGAACAACTGCTCTTTCTTCTTTCTCCTTCTCCACAACTTGATCAATCTTTTCCCTCTCATTTGGTTCACGTGACGAGATGGCAGAGGATGATCCTTTTGTCACTTCCCCTGTATTTGGTAGATCCAGGACATGCCAATTTCATTCTCATTTTTCGCATCGCCAGACAGCGCATGGTTTTATCAAGATCGTAGTTAATTAAAGAAGAACGGAGATTGAGAAGGAGAAAAAATGAACTTAAGTCCTCGTGGAAAACTCAAGAGAGGGATGAGTCGAAATTCGTTCTGGACTTGTGCACGTAAAAAGGCTTCCACGTTTGACCATAGAAGCCCTGGGTAGAGCACAAAAAGAACATTTTAAAAGAATAGGCCTGATTCGTCTGCTCGTGGGATTGCCGATACAGCTACCCGGCTACACTGAAAGAGGGAAGCGAATAGCCTGAAGATTCTTTCCTTTGTTGTTAGTGGTTCCTGCAGCTATGAGTTATGAGCTCTTTCCCTTTATAGAGCTATAGCATTTATTCTTGTAGCTAAGCAGTGGTTTTCTTAGGTAGGAGGTACTAATCCCTGATTAATCCCCCCGATCTCTAAGTTTCAGTAAGGAGTGGCTCTTGTGATTGTAGCCAAGCCGTCTTATAAGGGGAACTAACTAGTCTGTCTTCTCCTTAAGGGGAGCTATGACCTATTTATTTCTGGTAGTGAGCTATGAGTTCTCCTCTGTCTGGTAGTAGTTCCTGAGTTGTAAGCGGCGGAGTGATGAGTTATTTGTTACTTCTCTTCTTTCTTTACGCTAAGGAGTTGAGCTATTTCCTTTCTCTTCGGATCTATTCCTTCTCACCCTTCTCTCTCATAGTCCTACCGTTCTTTTCCCTGCCTGGGATTTCCCTTACAGGGCAAGGCTTCTATCTCCTCTTTAGTGGACAAGGCATCTCCCTTATCAATTCAATTCATTTCCCTTCCGGATATGGGTCACTCTCTAAACCCATTGCATAACAAAAGGAATAGAGCCAAAGAAAAGAGTACTAAGCTGGGTTAAAGGGAGCAAGTCTAAACCCAGCCTTTCGAGTTATGGTAGCTAAGCAGTCTTCTTCATATGGGTAGTAGTTTCTCTCTAGCCAGTTATGGAGCAAGGATTTCTGTCTTTCTTCTCCCTGCAGCTAACACGGGTTTGGAGACCAGGTTTGAATCTCTGACGCTCTTGTCGCAAAACAAGGAAACTTAAGCCACTGGTACATCTACTCCATTTGCTTAACACATGCATGTCCAAAGAGATGGCGATGACCTCTCTGTCAAATCTCGATTGTGTGGGACTTCCTTAAGTCCGTTGTTCTTCCTCAGTAGCTCAGTGGTAGAGCGGTCGGCTGTTAACTGACTGGTCGTAGGTTCGAATCCTACTTGGGGAGATTTGATTCATTCAGAAATGTAAGAATAAAGAATTGAATTAAAGGGTTTGCTTTGACCTTTAGGAGTAGGTAACCCGTTCGCTATCCTTGCTTGTTTCTATTGCATTCTATCTCATCGTATCACATTCTGTTCTACGATTCCACTTCGACAAAAGGAAAGAGAATACCCAAGTTCAATAGCTTTACGTCCGCTATCCCGATCATGATTTTCCTACCCTCAGGGGGAAAGTAAAGGCCCTTCCCCCTTTGGAAGGCTGTGGGCGAGGAGGGATTCGAACCCCCGACACCGTGGTTCGTAGCCACGTGCTCTAATCCTCTGAGCTACAGGCCCACCCCGTCTCCACTGGATCTCTTCCCGGGGGTACCCCCCAAAAGGAACCTTCCTCTCCTCAGCCATTTCATTTCGGGTTAAGAAGATGGGAAAGCGCCTTTCTCTTTATAAGAACAGTGCGTTCCGAGGTGTGAAGTGGGAGAGAGGGGATGTGATGATTGAGGTTTTGAATAAGACAACCTTTGCATTTTGGATTTGGATCTTTTTCGTATTTCAAAATAGTGAAAAAGTCAAATAAGAGGTGTTAAGCTTTTTATCATTCTGGCATCGAGCTATTTTGCCGCAGGACCTCCCCTACAGTATCGTCGCCGCAGTAGAGTTTAACCACCAAATTCGGGATGGATTGGTGTGGTTCCTCTACGCCTAGGACACCAGAATATCGAACCATGAACGAGGAAAGGCATGAGATAAATATTGGCTAGTAATTGTGAAGCCCCAATTCTTGACTGGAAGGGATACCAAAGGCCTCCGCCCTCCCTCTCTATCTATCCAAGAGATGGAAGGGCAGAGCTTTTTTTTGGTTTTTTCATCTTTTCATCAAAGAGTTGAACAATGAAGATAGATGGCAAGTGCCTGATCAGTTTGATCAGGTCGTGTAGGAACAAGGTTCAAATCGTTCGTTCGTTAGGATGCCTCACCCTTGCTGCCTATTTCCTTTTATACGGTCATTCCGTGGGGCCACAAGCACCATCCCTTGCATTCCCCATAAACCCTCTTTGAGAAGAGGGAAATCGAGGTCACGCTACTGGGAGAATACAATATCGAAATAAAGCTCCAGTCAAAGTCGATACAATCTGAGCAATACCTTCCGAACAATAAGATTCGTCGGGTGAACCGTACCTCCCAACTCATACTCTGCTCCGGGAGGTGTAACCTCCATGAAAGAAGCCCTCTGACCCACTCTTCTTTCCCGCCGCCTCCCCGGCAGCGGCCTCGGTCTCTCTATTTGAAAGAGAGACCTACACTCTCAATATTACGGATCGGAAGACGAATGAGATCAAAAAGGCCATCATTGGGGCAAACGATGCGATAGCTTCGGTGAGAGCAAAGCCCAAAATGGCATAGCCAAACAATTGTTTAGCCAATGATGGATTTCTAGCCACGGAATGGATCGAAGAACTGAGGACGTTTCCAATACCGACAGCTGCTCCGGCTAAAGCAATTGTAGTTGCTCCGGCACCTATTGATTTTGCCCCCTCTAACATTTTTACTCTCGTCGAGACTTTCCTTTGCTCGCTTCACCTTTTTAAAAAATAAACTTGACTAGTGTAGAGTGGGTCTAGCCTGGTGTGAAAAGCACATTCCCTTCATGATTCTTGGTATTACTTATCGATCATGAATTCACATAATAAAATTGGTTAACTAAAATTTGACTAGATATAGGTTTTTGGTAAAATAATCTATTCCTTGCCTTTGCCCCTGTATTCATAATTAAGGATTTCCTACTAGGTAGCCGCATACTACGGAAATCAGACCGGTTCACATTCACTACTAGTTTGTTTAGTTGCGTGCATCCAAATAATTTTGCATCTAGAGATACAAAACTACGGTGTTTGGTTGTCTTCTCACCCATCTAAACCAGGCTCTCCAGATGCAATTACCCTCTCGGGCCAGGTTCTAGAGATACAACCAAATTGGGTGTTTCCCCAGAGCTAGGCTCCACGGATGCAACAATACAACCACATGCGCAACACATTTGATTCATTTTTTTGCTTTATCTTTTTATTAGTATTTTCGATTACTGAACCGATTTAAAAAATGGGTTATTGATATATTTCGAACAAAACTAGATCACACTAGCCATATAAATTTTAAAAGTTTATAATTTTCATTTTTGAATTTATTTATTTATGAGACTTTCTTTTGATTTTTTATTTTGATTTTCTAGAATTTATTTTTAATATGTTTCATCCCTCTTTTGAATTTCTCCATGCCTTTCTCTCCTTAGAACAGTCAACCAAACAACATCTCTACGCAGCCTGTACAATCTCATAAACCTAACCAAACAACAACCATTTGCATCATCCCAGACTAGCTCTGACCAGCCTGGCTTAGCTCATACAGCCTAGTTCAACTGAGAAGACAACCAAACAGCCTATACATTCCACTTTCGATCTCAATCCATTTTCCTTTCATCACATTCTCTTTCCTACATTCTTCCCCTTTATGAACAAAATAGAAAGAGAATTTAATTATGAAGGGAATGCATGAAAAAAATTTCTTCTACAAAAATCGCGAAAAAAATACTGTTGGAGCATTTTGAGAAATTTATGATTTCTTAATGAAGAGAAAACAACCTTGAGATGGTCTAACCGGCCCGGCCCGATTGAACACGTCTGGTTGCAAAAATGCAAACCCTCCGAAACTCCGACTCCGAGCGACCCTAGTCCGCTACCGTTGGCGGCGTTGCGGCGCCGCCGCCGCCGCCATGATCCACCTTCGTAAGCATCTTACACCTCTTCTCCGCGCCGTCTCCCATCCCACCACCGTCGCGTTCTCTTCCTCTCTCCACTGCCGCGCGGTCCTCCTCTCCACATCCGCCTCCCCCGCCCCATTCTCCATCGAGGACTACCTCGTCGCCACATGCGGCCTCACCCGCGCCCAATCCCTCAAAGCGGCCAAGCAGCTCCCCCACATCAGTTCCGCCTCCAAACCCGACGCCGTGCTCGCCCTTCTCTGCGGCGTAGGCCTCTCCCGCCGCGACATCGCCGCCGTCGTCGCCAACGACCCGCTGCTCCTCCGTGCCAGGGTGGGAAACATCGGCCCCCGCCTCGCCTCCCTCCGCGAACGCGTCGGCCTGTCCGATCCCGAGATCTCCCGCTTCCTCCAGGCCGGCGGCGCCAGTGCACTTCGCTCCGTCGACGTCGTCCCGAAGCTCGAGTTCTGGATCCCCTTCTTCGGCTCCTTCGATAAGCTCCTCCAGGCCGTGAGAGGGAACAAGCGTCTCCTGATGTGCGACCTCGAGAAGGTTGCCAAGGCGAACATCGCGCTGCTTGAGCAGTGCGGGCTAAGTGTTTCTGGTATCAAGCAGTTGACGTGCAGCTCGTGGCTGCTCGCGTTCAATCCAGAACGGGTGAAGGAGTTCTTGCTGCGTGCTGAAAAGCTTGGTGGGCCACGCTCCTCATGTTCGTTCAGGCGCGCGCTGAGATTAGTATCACGTTTATCCGAGGACAGGATATCAGCAAGGATGGAGTTCTTGAGGAGCACTCTTGGTTGCTCCATGGACAGAATCAGTGTTGCGGTGTGCAAGATGCCAGCTATTCTAGAACTATCTGAAGAGAATCTTCAGCGCAAGATAGAGTTCTTGGTCACTGAGGTTGGCTTGGAGCCAGAACACATTGTGGAGAGATCCGTGCTGCTCACCTACAGCCTGGAGAAGCGGCTGGTGCCACGTTATTATGTTGTAAAGATCCTGCAGGCCAAGGGATTGATGAATGAATGTGCTGCCTTCCATCCATTAGTTTACTGTGGCTGCGGGAATTTCATGGAAAAATACATTGACTGTCACAAGGATGCTGTTCCTGGGCTCGCTGATGCTTATGCGGCACTTTGTGCTGGGAAAATGCCCACAAAGGTAACTTTGACAGCATTAGACAGGATATTGGACATTCGTTCTATCTTTCAGGCTTGTACCCTTCGCAATATGTCATGCCATGAGCTCATTAGATAAAGTTCACCCATGGTAAGGGACTAAGGGCTATCCTTGTAAAATCTTGATTTCAGCTGTAGAACTACTTGGGATTTTCTTGTTTATAATGTGATACAAGTATCAGCTGGGATGTGTATGAAGTAACTGGATTGCCTTAGTTCCACTGCCCTACTACTCATAGGATGACTCATTGCTTCTAAAACTATTTTATCTTCTGGTACTTTGAACAAACTGCGGTTTGACCATATTAGCTACCCCTTTCTTGTTCCCTGTGTTTTCTACATATGTGCTTTTCTTTCGACTTCATATTGCTGTCTGATTATTAGAAGTATTTTTTTTGTGCGCTGGCTATTTTATTTTCAACTGAATCGATTATTATTATCAATATCATTTCAATTATTATGCAGAAATTTGATCATCTTCGACCATATCTTGTCTCCCCATGTTGACTTGGGGAGCAACAGATTTGCATACGATAACAGTAAGTCAGTAATTAGTTTAAAAGCACGATGCATTGCATGCACGAACAGGTGCACATGTAGCAAATGAGACAGATTGTTGGGAATATAATCCGGCCCCATTTCCTTGAGGAGAAATATCCTTTTTCTGTCTGTGCCCCAGATCGCCCTTTTCCTCCAGGTATTATGTTGCAAAGATCCTGCAGACAAGGGATTGATGATGATTGAAGAAACATGTTGGGTTTTACCCATTACGTAATTTTGGAAACAGATGTTCCACACCAAAACACGTTGACTTTCACAAGAATGCTGTTCCTGGGCATGCAGATGGTTATGCTGCATTTTTTGCTGGGAAATTGCCTGCAGAAGTCCAACTTTGATGGCTTTGGACAGATATATTGGAGGCTCTGCATGCCTTTGGCTAGCAGAACACCTCATGTTGTGATGCTTTTCAGTCGACATTCACTCATGGTAATATTTTTTCCCAATCTTGATTTCAGGCTCATCGTAATGTCATTTCCTGATCTTGATTTCAGCCGTAATACTACTTGGATTTTATTGTTCATAACGTGATTCAAGTTTCAATAGTGGATATCCTAGATTCCATTGCCCTACTTCTCAAGTGTTTCCTGGTTGCTTCATCAACTATTTTTTGTTGTGTTACATTTTTCTTACATGCTTTATAGTTTTTACCATGTTGTATCTTTTTCTTGTCTCCCTATATTTCCTATGATTAATTAGACTCATGCTACTGTAAAGTGGATAGTTCTGCGATATAAAACAAAATTTTTAAAAATGCAAAATCATATGGATGTCAGTACACTGTTGAAAATCTTAGAAATATATCATTTTAAAAAATTGTCAAAATTCCCTTATTCCTGGCTGCTGCCCACACCGTCCTCCATGATTACTAACATTGATGAAAGTAGAATTTATTTCATTAAAAAAAACAGTAAGTGGAGACTGAAGCCATCTCCTGCGAAATCTAACAGAAATAAGATTCCTATGGTTTACCGGAGAGAAGATTGTGGAAATGGTGCAAGGATATTATGGAATGCTGGTTGATCCTAGCTTTATGATTTTCTTGAAACACGCTATTAACAGAAATCTAACAGAAATAAGATTCCTATGGTTTACTCTCAAGTCTCAACCATAACATAAAAAGTACGAAAACCTCACAGTAACCAAAACTAGAACGCCCCTTGATGTATACTAGCGATGACGATGCGACCGTGGTGCATGGCATTAATTTTATAAGGCAAAAGTGCATCTGGTATTTTTTATTTCTTGTGATTTTTTTACTCTTTTACTCTTTTATTATTTTTTGAATTTTTCTATTATTTCTTAATTCATTTTATAGAAGTCAACATCTCTAAAGCTCAAATATATTTATGAGTCCTCACCATGTTTTTTTTGTTACATTTATGTACCGTTATCATATTTAATTTTTCGAAAACTTTTAATTTAAATGATTTTTGTGTGACCCCCCATAAATAAAACTGAAAAACGGAAAGTTAATAGCAAATATGCCTTTATTACAAAGAGCAAACTATTTTTAAATTTGAATTTTAAAAAATTTGAGTAACATTACACTTTTTTTTTATGGATGATCTTTGAAAAAAAATTAATTTTTGATGTTCTTTTGAAGACATGTTTCTGGAATCTTAAAATTTACGATTTTTTGTGATGTACCATGAGTAAAACTGAAAAGTGAAAAATCTAAAAAAAATACGCACCTAATAAGAAATTGCAAACTATCTGTAAATCTGGACTTCAAAAATTTCTGAATATCATCAAACTTTTTATAGATGTTCTTTATGAAATTTTAAAATTTATAAATTTATGCATAAAAGTGTGAAAACCTCAGGGTAATCTGAACTACAAGGTCCGTTGATGTATAGTTAGATTTATGTAAAATTACAATTGTAGATGCTATATTTTTTTTTTTTCATATATAACATGCATCAAATTTATAGACGGAACACAATAGTTTTTCGCTACTAACCATTTTATTCTTTATTTCACCGAAACAAGTTGGTCTGTCTATATTCTTTTGTGTTTTGTCATTGCTTTATTCTTAATTCTAATGGCCTGCTTGGATGAGTGATTTTTTATCCAAAACCATTGTAAAAACATATGCTACAGAATTATATTGTTCTATACTTATCTACTGGTACTACTAGTGATTAGGCTACAGAATTTTGTAATTCTTAAAGTACTTGCTGTTGATGTGGCAACCCTTCGTTTGTTTGCATGTGGATCAGGTCAGGATTGAAATCGATGTTCTGTGTGCATTTGATTTGAGGTTTGGAGAATTGCAATCAAGGTGCTAGCATTGCCTGAGCTTTCTTGTCTTTTTGGCTTCAAAAGTGTTATTGCTTTGAATCTTGCGTGAAGTAAGAGTGTTCGGATCCGCATAAGGGCATCTTCAATGGTATAGGTAAATACTAGCTATAAGAAAACTCCATGTCATATATAGATAGCTTGTAGACAATATCTCTAATGAATTAGATATATCATTGGCTATTAAATGTAATATGAGCCCATATGTAATAGATGGAATACACATTATAATCTGTTATAGATTGGCTATTAGTTAATAGCTAGTCTTTATCTTTCTTCTATTCTTCTCTTCTTCACATATACAAAAAGATAAGGTGAACTACTTATAGCTAGCTGACATGGTTCCATTGGAGATGCCCTAAGTGGTAAATACACTCATTTTGAAAGTGCTAGTTGCTTTTTTTTAAGCGGAAAATGTAATGGTTTATGCTTGTTGTAGTCCCCAATAATATGATGTTCCTCCTCGGTCATTCAATTATTGAACAATGTTATAATGTACTCCCGCTGATTCGTACAAACTAACTTCGGATAAGTCTAAAATGTCATGTGTAGTATCTGTTTACACTTGTATCGATCCTGTTGCATTACGAGTCTTAGCATTAGGATTATGCTTTGTACACTCGAAGATTATTCTCCCAACAAAATCTTAAAAAGATGTAACTTTTTATTATGGTACAAATTTATCGATCTCCTCTAGATAAGGAAAA
The DNA here is from genome assembly GCA_005191435.1 of Raddia distichophylla. Lineage (NCBI taxonomy): Eukaryota > Viridiplantae > Streptophyta > Magnoliopsida > Poales > Poaceae > Raddia > Raddia distichophylla. The sequence goes on from SPJY01013140.1 coordinate 341,873, forward strand.
AAAGTTCAATAGTATCTTTATGTTTAAGGAGCTAGAGCATCCCCAACAGTCCCGCTAAATTACCATGCAAAACACTATTTATGTCTCTATGAATACTGTTTTACAGGATGCTCTCATAATTAAGTGTTATAGATACCATTGCTAAGTTGTCTTATCCAATAAATGTCATCGTAGAGTCCCTCCTCTAATAATTGTCATTATAAAACTAGAGTAACTCCTCTCATAATTTATAACTCTCTGGCAGATCTAAATAATTTTGTCATAATATATAACTCGTAGGCAGGGGAACATATCCTGTCATGGTTATCAATACGTTGTATATACGCTCGTATTGAGCACATGGCATAATACGTTCGTTTTGCCCGCTAATACGTCTTCTATAGGTGTGGATTCAAGCCGATCTTGAGTGAGTTGAGCATGCCTAGGCTCAAGCTCGGTTTGGCTCGAGCTTGGCTCGAATATATATCGAGCTCAATGTAAGGCTCAAACTCGAGATAGGTTTGGCTCGGTTAAGCTCGAGATCGGCTCGGTTCAGCTCGAAAATCATTAAATATCTCATTTTTTTTATGATTTTACATTGACAATGCAACTATCTCAAAGATATATACTAAGTCAATAACATAATACGGTTAGCATCGAATAATGTTTCTTAATTATATCATAAATGCATAAAAGTATAGTGCTAAACCATGACCAATGAGCCCATGAAACTATCAACTAGGCTGTTTAAAGGTTGAAATTGCCATTTAATGAATAGCTATTTGAGCATTCGAGCTGAAACCAACCAGCTCGAGATTGGCTCGATATAATCGAGCTCAATACTCGGCTTGAAATTGACTCGAATAAAGCTCGAGATCGATCCGAGCTCGATCCGATTTCGAATGGCTCGTCGAGCCTGAGCTTTTTGTCCAGTCCTAGTCTCCTATACGTCGTGTGACCTATATTAGCCCGTATTAGAGCTTAAAGGGACATATTAGGGGCATTGTGGTGACTGGGGGGCTCATACCTCTTTGCTGTATTTGCTCTAGCTCGTACCTCTTGGCGCGTAGCTCGCTGTTAAACCTAGAGGCAGGGCTCTGAGGCGACAACAGCATGGCGGTGCCTCCGTCGATCTAGTGCCGTTGTCACCATCTCTCCTCCTCGTGGCTGCTGCCAGATCTCGCCGCCAGTTCTCCTGCACTGCCTGGGTCCTTCTCCTCCGTAGCAAGCTCTCTGCGCCACGAGTTCTCATCCGCCGGCAAGTCACCTCATCCGCTTCAGATATCTTCCTCCCTCACCTCCCCTCAGGGCTTTGCAGTTGCTATGTCTATGGCTATATGCTCTCACTTGCACTTGCTCTACTCTAATGCTCTGTCTATTATTAGGTAGAGCAAATGGCAAGTTCTACTCTTAGTGGAAGTGGAAGTGTAGCAGCTTCATAAACCGAAGCTTATGATCCGATGAATGATCCCGCTTGCAAAGCAAAGTCCGATGATCTGGGTTGAAAGCATGCATGTTACAAGAAAATCGGCTGCAATAAGTACATCCTGTGCAATCTTTGTAAATAGAATATAAGAGGTGGAATCTCAAGGGTGAAACAACATCTCGTGGGAGGTTATGAAGATGTGTTCAAGTGTGACAATACTACGACGACCATCATGAGGGAGATGCGAGACGCTTTACAGAAAGGCAAGAGGGGTAGACCGATATCAACTGATGAAGATGCAAGTGAGTTTGAGGAACAATATCCTAGTGTGAAGTTAGAGTCAGCAACAACACAATCAATTGGTCCAACTCCAAGTTCTGGTACACAAGCAAAAAGAATGAAATCAGCCTCCCCATTCAAGGTCCCACAAGCAAAGATGCCCGTTGTTGTTATGCTTAGGTGAACACCCCAAGAGGTTGTGGAGGAAAAGCATGCAAAGGGTCCAAGTTAAACTAGTGTTCAATCTTGTATGAGACCTAAAGAGGAAAGAGAAAATGTATGTTTGGAGAAAGCAAGGTGGTTCTATGAGTGTGGCATATCTAGTGTCGCAAAATCAAAACAGTTTGAGATAGCTGTGGAGGGCATTGCCCAATATGGCTCTGGTTTAAAGCCTCCTACTTACCATGAGCTACGGAAGCCATTGCTTTAAAAGGTAGTAAGGAAACAGATGACTTAAAGAAGAGGCATGAGAATGCATGTAAGCAATATGGCTGCATACTCATGTCAGATGGATGGACAGATAGGAGGGGTCACCATTTGATTGATCTTCTCGTGAATAGTCTTGAAGGGACATTCTACTTATAGTTGGTGGATGCATCTAGTGAGACGCATGATGCCCTGATGCTTGCTGACTTGCGAGAATTGAGATAGTTGAAAAAGACAATGCCGTTCAAATTGTCACATACAATGGTGCTAATTACAAGGCAGCAGACAAGCATCTTATGGAGAGGATTCCTACACTGTTCTAGACTCCTTGTGTTGCACACTGCTTGGACCTTATGTTGCAAGCCATAGGGAAGCTGGAGGAATTTAAGAAGCCGATTGCTCATGCTCGACAAATCACCACATTTATCTACCGGCATGGGAGAATTCTAAGTGAAATGAGGGAAAAGACATGTGGGCAGGATCTTGTGAGGACTGCGGCTACTAGGTTTGTCATTGCATTCCTTACAATGAAGTCTTTGCACAAGCATAAGGATGCATTGTGATTCCTAGTTCAAAGTGATGTTTTTGTTGGGAGCAAGTTGGCTAGAACGGAGGCAGGAAAGAAAGTGTATGACATTGTCATATCAACACAATTCTAGAAATTAGTTGAAGATTGCATTAGAGCCTCGTTGAATCTTCTCCGTGTGCTAAGGCTGGTTGATGGTGATGAGATGCCTACCATGCGGGAAGTTGCAGCGGCTATGAACTTAGCAAAGCAGAGGCTTGCCTCATTCTTCTGCACCCAAAACAAGCAATCTTTGCTTAACAAGATCAAGAAAATTACTGAGGATCGTTGGACAAGGCAAATGGACACCCCATTATATGGTGCTACCCTCTACTTGAATCCAGGAAAGTTCTACAAGATTAAGGAGCTTGATGCTGATGCTGTGTACGTTGGGGGAGTTAAGGGCTTGATTTAATGAAGTGCTTGTTAAAATGGTACATGACGAAGCTCTGACAGATAACATTGATAGCCAGACTGTCCCTTATGAGAACCAAAGGGATGTGTTTGCAAACCCAGTGGTAATAAAGCATGCAAAAGATAGGAATCCAAGTAAGTAAACTAAAATTTCATCAAGTAAACTTTCATTTTTCAGCAAGTTGACCTCAATGTATTTGCATTTTCTAGTCGATTGGTGGCTTGCATTTGGAGGTCAAATGGTTGAGTTGCATATGTTTGCAAAAAGGATTGTTAGCATTTATGCTTTATCTCCCGGATGTGAGCGGAAATGGAGCACATTTGAATTTGTAAGTCAGTTTATTGAAATGGACGATCAGTTGTAGGCTTGTAGCTCTAGATCCTCCTATGCTTTCCTTGTTGATATTTTATTGTCTTTATCGTCTCACTTGTAGATCCATACCAAGAAAAGGAACCGACTACAGGTCAAAAGCTAAATGACTTGGTCTATGTCAAATACAATAGGTAGATGGTTGCAAGGTTCAAAAAGTTACGTAAGGAAGGCAAAAGCTTTGATCCTTTGGTTTTAGAAAAAAATGTTTGGGAGGATGAATGGGTCAATGCATTGGCTAATCCATCTCAAGATGGTGCAATGAGAGGTGAAGGTGACTTGACATGGAAACAAACTGATCAAGCTATTAGTGGATCAATCAATCTTCGAGGCCACAATTTTCATAGAAAAGCACATAGTGGGCAGCAACACAACCTACACTACACACAACGGTATGTGACAAGAGTTGAGAAAGATGACTTAGGGGAAGAGGAGGCACATTCGGACTCATCTCACTCAAATCATGAAGATGATGATGAGCTTATACTTGATAATCTCAATGTGGATGATGATAAAGACTCAAGCAACTATGGAGAGAGTGATGAAGACTTGGATGCCTTTAAGTCTAACCACGATGATTTGAATGATGGCTATTAAGACTTGAGAGGCGGGGCATAGGGCTTGGGGCTGGAATTTTGTTAGGCCTTAGGCTTAGGGTCCTATGTTATTTCCGTATTTGTGAACTTGTCACTTATGTGTACCTATGTTATGGGAACCTAGTTGTATTATTATGTGCTCATAGTATTTCGTATTACAGCTTATATTATCGTATATACTCTAACAAGGTAGCATGTCGTATCGTACTTGTATTGCATATTAATAACCATGTATTATCTGCAACAAGTTTATTGTGCAACCACTGTGCAACCGAACTATCAAAAGTTGTAAAAAGATATAAAAAAATTGTATATTACTGCATCGTTTACTCTACGTATGTATGAAGTTTCAAAGAAAAATTTATATCATATTAAGTTATAAAAAAACTGACAGATTTGACGGGTTCAAAATTGATAGAATTTTATCTTTTTTGTAACTTTCAATATAGGATGATTTGAACTTGAAATTTTACATAGAGGTAGAGTAAGTTGAAGAGTACATCTACAAATGGTTTTAGAATTTTTTTTGACTTTTGATAGTTCGATTGCATGGTAGTTGCAACGTAAGCTTGATTGCACATGATATGTTCTCCAGCAAGGTCTAAATAGTTCTCGACAAAAAAAATTTCTGAACTAGACGTGATAATTCGTCGGGTTTGGATGGGCTTGGGGCCGGCTTTTCAAAACCTTACCAAAAGTTCGTTGACTTGAGCCCGACCCGACCCAGTGCACTGGGTCACAAATTCGAGCTCAAACCCGACCCAAAACCCAAAAACCCGACCCACCATAGGTAATTTCATATTTTTTTGGGCTCGAGCCCAACCTAACTCGACCCAACAGTCGGGCTTCAAATCACGGTCCGAACTCACCTAGTGCACTGGTCGGGCCGTGTCGGGTTCGTCGGGCCGGGCAGCCCATGCGCTGGTCTATTCTGAACACATGCCGCATGGACATACGGTCAGATGTTTGTAATTGATTTTATCTGCTGTTATTTTCGTTTGACAGGAATTTTCTTCGAATGTAAAAAAAAGCATGGAAAAACAAAAGATATAGTAGCAATTCGGAAACATATGGGTATAACCACGAAATGTTCGTATTCACTCCATTATCATTTCATCTCTTCTTTTACGGTGAACAAATTAAATGCTCAAGACACTTAAACTGCTGATTAATACTGTAAATGCAACGGTAGCTAGCTAAGGAGTGAAGCGTTTGTCCTTTCCAAGGCGATGAAGACATTGGTGAGGTCGTCGAGCTTGCCGCCATGGGCGCCGCCGCCGTAGTATGCGTCGAGCCGGAGGCGGTACCTGCGGAAGAGGTCGTCCATGGCGTCCCACCCGAAGTGCCCTCCCAGCATCGGCTCCGCCGCCGCCCGGACGGTGCTCGCCGTCGCCGCCGCCAGGCTCCGGGCGTCCCACCGCTGCCGCCGACGGCGGTGGCGGCGGCTTGTCTCGAAGAGCTCCAACCTCTTGACGGTGAAGGAGCCGTCGCCGTCGATGGCCTGCCTGAGCTCCTCCGGGCAGGGCGCGTAGAAGGGCGCGTCGAAGCTGTCCACCTTGGCCTCATCGACGGCGCCGGCGGCGGCCATCTCCATGAGCGCCTCCGCGAGGAGGTCCCAGAGGTAGCAGTCGTGCGCGGTGGGGAGCGCGTTCCGGCGAGCGACGAAGGTGAGGACGAGGACGCCGCCGGGGCGGAGCTCCGCCGCGCGGCACGCGAGGAAGGCGGAGAAGTCGCCCATGAACTGCTGCCGGTACGCTTCCAGCACCATTGCCGGCCCGCGCTCCGAGAGGTAGATCCTGCCCTTGTTGACCTCGCCGGCGGCCATTGCCGGCGGCCGGGAGAGGAAGTGGAGGCTGGACGACGACACGGCGTAGTCGAGGCTCGCCGCCGGGAAGACGCGGCCGTAGAAGGACCCCGGCCACGCCGACACGAAGCAGCGCGACGGCGCCGACTCCGGCAGGAGACGGAAGACGCTGTTGAAGTCGTTGGTGGGGAGGTCGTTGAGGAAGACGTGCAGCTCCGGCGGCGCCGCCGCCGTCAGCCGGGCGCACTCGGCGAGGACGGCCTGGACGGCGTCGGACGCCATGAGCAGCGCGTTGGGGCCGGTGGCGCAGCCAAGGTCGGCGATGGCCATCACGGCGGGGCGCCGGGCGCGGTACAGCGCCGCCGCCATCTCCTGCCGCTCCTTCCTGGTGACATTGGCAATCATCCGCTGCATGCAAGGTAAACATAAGCATGCAGCTAATTAACCTTTTTATGATATTGATGCACTCTCTATATTCTTTTTATTTGCTTCTATATTCTTTTTTATTTGCCGTTGATTTTTAAACATGTTCTTTAACATTCTTTTTATTTAAAAATTTAGTGCAAATATATAAAAACGGATGGCTACACTGAAATGAATACAATCCTTCGTTCCATTGGTGCCTACGCTAAACGGATAGCTAGATAGGCCTTAATTTATTTTGATGTTGTGTACCTTCAAAATGCTCGATTGTTATCATTAAATATATATATACTCTCTGTCCACTTTTATACGGTGTATTTTGATTGAATTTCTTTTATTATCAATTTTTAATTGGAAAAAAAATAACATTATATGGCTTGCCGATGCAAACATATTTTTACAAATTTTATACCAAAACAATCTATATAAATTGACTAATTGTTATCAAGATTTATAAAATCTGATTTTTTTAAAAAATAAATATGCCTTATAAAAGCCTATGAAGTAAATATGCATGCACAAGTATATATATACCTGGAAGTCGGAGTTGTTGGCGTAACTCAGTTCTCCGGCCTCTCCACTGTTCATGCCCACAACTCCTCGGCCGCCATTTCGCAGCACCTCCATGTGCATGGCTCCTGGCTATACGATGGTGTTCAAGATGAATATGCACGTAGAATTTTAATATTTAAATGCACATATCTCAGTATTAAAAACATATAGGTATCACAAATTTTATGGACAATATTTATTCACATAGCACTTCGAAGCACCAAAATTCCAACCATGTGTAGAAACATAGAACCGAGTGCTGTTTTTACGGATGGCTGAAGTGCTATGCGAGTAATTTTGCCAAAAATTTTACAGCTCGACTGAAATGCAGGTACCTTGAATGGCAACCTTTGATGATCGAGTGAGCACCAGTTAGACAACAATCCCTTGATCTCTCTATGACAAGTGTATATGAATCACATATGTATTTGGATCCATTTTATAGCCGGCGTCGGCGAACTCTCGTGCCATTTTCAGTTCCGAGCTTGACTCGCGGCAGGCATTCGCACGTGTGCTTCTAGCGACAGCTTCGTGTGGCATTACGTCAGATTTTTATGTAGATTTCTCGCTGCGTCGACCTCAAGTTTGGCCTTGTACAGAATTTTAAAATTTGAGAGAGGTTTGAATATTATAAAAAAATTTAAAATAATTTTAGGATATTCAAAGGTACTACTAAAAACCTGAGAAAAATCATTACACCAAATGGACTATATAAAAAAGATAAATTTTGTTACAGTGAAACGCTAAGCTGAAATGTGCAAAGGCCTGCGCGCGAGGTCACACTCAGGTACCAACCAACCAAATAGGGGGAAATCAACTTCGCGAATCCGCATAGAGTTTTTGTCGCACGTACGGATCGATCCCAGAGCACGCCGTTCTGATTCTCGTTTCGAGTTTTTTTTAAGATCCTTGTTAATTGTACTTATGCACCGGTCCAGTTACCTACTAATTACCTTTGTAGTATCATACAAGAGTTGACATTCGCTCTTTTGCTTGTCGATCGTCTCGGCAAACCAACGATTTTTTTTCTGATGTCGGCGAGGAGCACCTCAAGGCATCAAACAGTATAAAATACAGAAAAGTGAGTCAATCAGTAGAAGATAGGAGCTACTCACTCGATTTGGAAGAGCTGCTTTTTCATGGTTTGACGTTAAATTTTAAAAAACCATGTTATTGCCAAAAAAACAATGAAAATACTTTGCTTCCAAATAGCCCAGCATGTATAATGATATACGTCAGCTATCTTTAAGCTTTATACAAAGGCTTGCCACGAAGGATAGATGATGATGTAGATGAGGAAGAGCGTGCATAGAACTTTGGACCGTCTCCAATGCAAGAGCCAATTGTACACAAGAGAATTATAAAATTTTATGTGTGCGCAAGCTGTTTAAAAAAAATGCGACAATCCCTACTACTGGTATAACTTGTCTCTAGTGTTATCTATAAGTGATATGATATTGACTAGAAAATGATGTCTCAAACCATTTTACAATGGGTTGCCATTAGTTTTCATGTGATTCAGCTCTCTCCGTTTTCTAGCACATCGAAGAGAGGACCACTGGACTAAAAATCGTGGACACAAAGGACCTGCTGTTTTTTGTGGTTCCCTAGCACGGGAATACAAGGATGTAGTGCTAAGCAAATAAGTGCTCTTCTTTACACACGTGGGGTAGAAAGAACATAGTACTATGTACATAATGCTGACATGTAGCCGACAAAAATAGATAAAAAAAAATAAAAAAATGCAATCCTCTTACAGATGTCACCATTGAGTTTCGTTGTTTCATTAAGAGCAGGGCGAATACAACAAAGAAATAACAGGAGAGGCCGAAGTTTAGCTCAAAACCCATGTCTGAAGTTTACCCCTTCTTGCTTTCTACTTTACACTAAAAATTACAGATGGGTCTAAGATGGAGCTCCACTGTCATAGACAACGTAGGTGTGGTAGAACCGTCCTAACCTGGTGCTAGATCTGCCCTGGTCATTCATTCTACCCTAGGCCAACCCGGCGAATCCTTTAATTGTACTCGAGCTAAGAGCATGGAAACATATTAATTATTGTTAGTCCTTGAAGTATCAAGATCTCATAAAATTGTTAGTTCATATCAGCTGTTAGTTATCCACTGATTCCCCTATGATTTCCATCACATGGAAGAGACACTACAGGAGGCGGCAGCAGTATCGACGGCCCAAGCCGTCGATATACATGAAACAACCGTCGAGTTTAATATTTCTCGACGGACAGCCGTCAAGACACGGCCGTCGAGTGAAGGTCGTCGAGAGAGGTGACTAGTATCGACGAGCTAGTACTGGACCAGAAATTGTGCACAAGGACGGGCTATGTTCGATCGTGGCTCCTTGGTGCTGCAATTCGAGGTGGTACTAAAACGTGTGGACTTTGTACAAGTGTGGCGTAGAAAGAAATCCAATTCCAAGGGCAAGCTAATAGTATGATGTGTATATTCATCGCGTGACACGTGGCCGAAAAAGATAGATGGAAAAAAAAAACTTGCGTTCGTATGTGCCACCTATTCAGTTCATCGGTTTGTTAAGTGGTCCGACGAAACTGAGTTTACAGCCTTCATTTCGGGTAAAAGTTGTTGAAATTTTTAATCCAAAAAAATTGTAATTTCTCGAGAGAGGCTTTAGTGAGCCTAAAAAAAGAAAAAAATTATTTTAGAAACTATATGAAGACTGATTTAAAACACTACAAAAATGACTACAGAATATTATATTATTTGGCTTACATAAAAATATCAAGCTAAATTTTAATATAGTTTAAACTGAAAAGAACCAGGCCTATATTCGTCGGCCCAAGCCGACCTGATGAAATTAATTTCATAATGTGGTATTAGTTCTTGGTCAAAACGTGTGGGCCACATGCCGTGCGGTCCAATGCTAGGCTGCCTACTTTAGGTCTTTTTGGGTTCACGGTGCGGTCCAATTTGATTTGGTTGAGTTAAAAATTAAGGGTTTTAAAAGAAGCTATGAAAGACTAAAATGTTTTTTAAAATTTTTTTAAAATTTTTGAGAAAAACCTCATGAGACTAAAATAAATTACAAAATGCTACATTGAATGATTCGTACAAAATAATAGATTTTCGCTCAACCGAGAATAAAACCAAACTAAACCACCACAAATCAAATAGGAAAATTTCAACTCTCCGGGACAGTGAGAGAGATGTACAGTGCACCGTGCTTCACAAACGTACCAATCGGCGATTACCGTCACGCAGCACGTGACCACAAATATAACGTGTGGAGCGAGAGTGATCATCTCCTGATTATATAGCTTGCCTTCTTGTTTTGCATCTCGTTTTCTCGTACCTTTTTGAATTCGGACAGCGACACTGTATGACAGAGATCGATGCATATATATGTATACGCATACGTCCATGCATACAGGCTGCAGCGGAGACCATCTGCTCAACGTGCGTTAATTCATACACGTCGATCGATCCATCGATCCATGAACCATCTATATCGTCGTAGGTTAATTATACCTGCTTGACTTTTCGTGATCGCTCGGAGGACAGCGAGACTTAAGAGAGAGAGTTTCATGCACATGTGATCATGCATGATCGAACTCGGGACTTTGGGATTGGAGGTGATATCCATCCCAAGAACATAACTTAAAAAATATATAGCTTTATATCAACTGTAATAACAAACACATATTCGAAATGATAAAAAGAGTTGTTTCAGTTATAAAACTAGCCACGCAAATACGTGAAAGACCTTGCCTGTGTTTATATTAATGTATGTATTTCACTATTTTTATTGGTCAACCAACCTAGAACCTACGGTATTCTTGCTTGGCCTGAAAGATCCTAACACGACAAAAATGATTTTTCGTGGGCTGCCTACAATTCACGTGCATAAAAGCGAGACCCAAAAAACACAGTGGATGACCGCCTAAGATCCAAACAAGAAATAGGTCAAAATAAGAAGGAAAAAAAAAGCCACGTGTTACTTAGTTCTTTTTACACACCATGAGTAATAATTATTTGCACTAATAAAAAAGTTGGAAGATTGCAATGTTCCAGGACTTTTTGTAAATTTGGCGGAGTGCACAGTTGTGCTGATTAATTGCACAGGAAACGGAGCCTTTCCTCCAACTTCCCCATGTGGCCATTTCCACTTTGCCAGATCCTAGCCGTCCAACTACGATCTAAGGGCCACGAGCTAGTGAATACCTGTTTTGGATGGCGAAGCAGACCCAGGGGCATTAATTCAAGGGTAAGATTGCAATGTGGAGAGGTAAGTTTGAATGGTACTCCCTCCGGTTTCAATTTTCCTGTCGCTGAAGGGTTTCTGGCTTTGGATGGAAATTCTAGTCACTGAAGTGTGTTGCAGTTAAAGCCACCATTTTCCAAAGCATGCATGCGTATCTCACTGGTGCGAAAAAAGCGAAAACCCCTAGAGAAAAGGAGCAAGCAGGGTTCGAACCTGGGAACCTTGGCTCTCAGCCAATGGAGTACGCCATTGAGCTATAAGCTTTTATTGCCAAGTACTCCTATTTACCAACATTTAATCGTTCTTGGTATCTGAGATCCTGTCAAAAAGACAGAAAATATGAAACCGGAGGGAGTAATTACGAAAGAGCTACTTCTTCCTCCCCCAGGAAGATGGGCATAATCATATTCATTTCATTTTCAGGCGTAAAATTGGAAAAGAAATCACTCAAGAGTCCATGCAAGCTTTAGGCTGCAAACCATTTTTAAGCCTCCATTTTGTCAATGGAATTGCAGTAGTACAATCAATTTCATAACCATTGCCATACAACAAGTTTTTAATTTGCTGGCCAGATCAGGTCAGGCATCAGCGTCGGTTCGTGTTACGAACCGGCACTGAAGGGTAGAGCATCAGTGCCGGTTCACCATATAAACCGACACTGATGTGGACTGAACCCTACCCACACAAATTTATATATAAAATCACGGCATTTAGAAATATACGGAACTCAACATATCACCACAATACTTCTTCACAGTCAAAAGACATCACATCATTATAAATAACCACAACACATCACAACATTAATATAATGAGTTCAAAGCACTTGTAGCAAAACGATAAAACAATCCATTTAAAATAAGTGTCTTCGAACAAGTCAACGCGAATAAAACAGATTATGCCTTGATATGGCATTCAAGATTCCCACAAGTACTAGCAAAGCGATCAAATATTGTGATCCTTCAAATTAACCTAAATCAACTGCATATGTGAGTCTTATAAGCTGCATCAACTGGGCCGGTTCCAACTGAACATGCTATCTTCTCCTCTCCATCTGGAGTTATCAGTTTGACAGTTGCTGTAGATAAATCAAGTGTTCCACATGTTGCCTGCAAAGGGAATACATAATATTAGAAGTTTAAGATGGCATTAGTGCCATTAATCGAAAGAATTAATCGCGGCTCAATTATACCTGCACATCAGCAAGGGACCAAATAACCTTAGGTTGAAATATCTCATCAGATAATAATGCTTCAATATCTTCATCAGTTACACGCTACAGAAAGGGAAACTAACTGATTAAAAACAGTGCAAAGCTGATGTCTTAAGTTTCAGACATGGGGCACATTTCAGATAAAAAAAATTGTGTGTAGAAAATAAAAACCAAGCATTCAAAGCAGTAGCCCCTCAAGGATTGTGTGTAGAAAATAGAAACCAAGCATTCAAAGCAGTAGCCCCTCAAGGAAATGTAGAATCCAGTAACAAAACATAGAAAAAAAAGTGCTAAGAAAATAAAAATAAAAGCAAGGAACGTGAAGTTAGCAAGCAATGCCTGCAATTTTCGAAAGAGTAGAATGAAACGATATAAAATATCACAGAAGCAATAGTGCAAGTACTCAAGAAAAATATCACCTTCTTCTTCTCTGCAACCTCTTTGTAGCGTTTAAAGAAATCCTCAAATTCATTATCACCGATGTCATATCCAAGCTACATGTTTGAAATGCAATGATGTAATGTTGGTAGTTATAAAAACTACACAAGGCTGCATTTTGTTGTAAATAAAAAATAAAGAAAGATTATCAGAGCAATACCTCCACTAGTTTAGATCTAACAGCATGCCTTCCACTGAAAAAAAGGGAACCAGATTATGGTTAGGAATCTCTAATCTAAATAGATGAATAAAAAACCAAACATTTTAGAGGTTTCCTCTATTACAAATAATCAAGTTGTGTTCATGAATAAAGTAAGTCAAAATAAGAAAAGGTGTGATTAAAGAGGAGTGTAATAGTGAATGTAGTCCTTTCATAGTTAGCACAACACCTTTGAAGGAACTTAAGACTAGTTGGTAGTAGTCATATTGTATAATAAATATTCAAAATCTAAGCATATGTGGTTCAGAAAGTTCAAGCGAGGGAGAAAAATCCACCGAAATACCTGCCATATGATTTTTTGCAAATAATAATAAGAGTGAGGTACGGTTGCATGATACCTGAGCTTCCCAAGGACAATTCCAAACTCATTTGCACGTGTCAAACCAATATCATCAGGTGAAATTATTTCATATGTTCCTTTGTACTTAAGCATCCCATCCTGCAAATACAAAAAGAAAGAAAAGTGAGCATAAAAGAACCATTCCATTCTAGGACTAAAACAATTATCAATATTAAACCAGTAAAGAAATATCAATGAGAACATCGGTAGGAAATCAAAATTAGCATAATTCAGAGAAAAATTCAAGACACAGCTTAAACTCAAGCAAGATTGGTCCATCATAAATAAGAATATGATTTAAAAACTCATACAGACAAAAATATTTTCCTCCATGACTAATATACATTATTAAGTGTGTAAAATATTTTCATGGCCCAGATCCTCAAATGTGAGCAAAGGGCTAGTAGAAACTGTTCCAGACTCAAAAGTCAATTCATAAAATATAGATAAGTGGTAAATTGATAGTTGAGAAATCAAAACGCTATGCTACAAAAGTAGTTAGGAACTTCGATTGTTATAAGAGAAACTGGAAATCTAGTTACCTGATGAATTCCACTTTCATGAGCAAAGGCATTAGCGCCAACAATAGCTTTATGTGGTTGTACATGAAGTCCACTATGCTCTTGTACCTAGAAAAGTTTTACAGCATTTTTGAAAAGAAATTAAGTAGCCTAAAAAATGTGAAAGATACAAAAACCAAAAGAAACAAGACAACGGACAACAATTTGTACCATTTTGCTCGCCATTGTGATATGTTGGGTCCTAATGCCAGTATATAGACCACCTAAAAGTTCTCGACGGCATTTAATTGCCATGACAACCTGGAAAGGTGCCGACAAATATTTGATATGTGGCAAGTAGCAATACCATTGGTAATACCATGTCAGATCGCATTCATATATATTTTCATAACCCATTATTAACTTGTAAGTTAGGCCTGCAAGTAATATGAATATAGTGAGATGAGCTCACCTCCTCCAAAGAAGCATTTCCGGCTCTTTCACCAATACCATTGATAGTCACCTCTAACTGCCGTGCTCCTGCATAAGCACCCTAAAGGTAAGTCAAATTAGTAACATGATTAGACCAATGATACCATACAATGAACAGGGTAAAGGTAGTACCGCTAATGTGTTGGCAGTTGCAAGACCAAGATCATTCTGGCAATGAGTAGAAATAATTGCATTTTCAATTCCAGGAGTATTTGTTTTTATATCAGCAATTAAATTCCCAAATTCATAAGGAAGGGTGTATCCAACGGTGTCTGGGATGTTGAGAGTTGTTGCTCCGGCTTTTATGACTTCCTCTAGAATATGATACAGGAATTCTCTATTTGACCTGGATTGATAAGTGAAAGATATCATGCAGCACACCAAAAAAGTGAATAATTTGTTTTTGAAAACACTAAAGATAACTCAGCATGGCTAATTTTTTTTGTATTTCTTTTGCACCAACAAAGTGGACCTAGCCAAAAAATAATATTCAAATGCATAAATAAGATGACATGTGCAAACATAAACGACCACAAAACATTGGTAGCTGCGGTTATGAGCACGTAGGCCCCAAACCCAACACTGTTCATCTAATATTCAATCATCATTAACCTATTTCCCTTTATACAATATCTATGTTTCTCTTTCTTATATTTTTACTCCAATTCTACTACCATAGTATTGAGGACGGAATTTGGTTGGGACCAAAATAGAGCTATCATTACACATGCTTTTATTAAGCTATCATTACACATGTTTTTAGGATTTGATCAGCATACCAATGCACGTGGTGAAAATACTGTTCACACGTGTGAATAGTGTGGCGTGTGTGAACAGCACCAGGTACTGTAGCACAGATCTTATGTTGATGAGATCGCTAGTTAGATATAAAATGATTAATTGAGATAAGGATACTTAGTAATTTTATAATTGAGCATCCGTGTGCTATTTTCTTACTATCTATTAGGCTGTTAGGAGAGTGTGTCTAACTAAGCAAGCAATAAATAATCAGTTCTTTGTCTGCTTCTTCAGCGAATCAGCGTCATGTGCTGCGCCATCCCCTCATCGGCATTCCCTCTCCTAGAATAGACCATAACAGAGACCTCTTTTGATTTGCTCATAGAAACCCTTTCAGGAAGGCTGAAGATTTGTTGAAGATATAATATGCTGTCTGTCACTCTCAAGCATACCAGCCTCAGTAGTTCATAGAAAGCATGCACTTCACCTCAAAATCAATACATACCACTACATTAGGACATAGTCGATGCATCCTAAAATACCTCTAATTTGGAATAATTGATGACAAATCAGATAGCAATTCTAAACCTGATTCTATTTTGATGAAGGTACAAAAAATCTTGGACCTTTTTACAGTTACAGTTCAACTTCAAGCAAGCTGAGCTTAGAGATCAATCAGATTTGCTATTAGGGGTTTTCTCCCCAAAAAAAAAAAAAATGGAGGCGTACCTGCCGGCGTCCTCAGGACTGAACTCGACGTCGGGACAGTTTGCTCATAGAAAACCTTTCAGAAAGGCCGAAGATTTGTTGAAGATATAATATGCTGCCTGTCACTCTCAAGCATACCAGCCTCAGTAGTTCATAGAAAGCAAGCGCTTCGCCTCAAAATCAATACACACCACTAAATTAGGATATAGTCGATGCATTCTAAAATACCTCTAATTTGGAATAATAGATGACAAATCAGATAGCAATTCCAAACCTTTTTACAGTTACAGTTCAAGTTCAAGCAATCAGATTTGCTATTAGGGGTTTTCTCCAACAAAAGAAAAAAGTTTGGAGTCGTACCTGCCGGCGTCCTCAGGACTGAACTCGACGTCGGGACAGCCGAGGCTGCGGGCGTACGCCACCATTTCCCTGGCAATGGCCACCACCTGCTCGGGCGTCTTCCGCAGCTTGTGCTGCATGTGGATCTCGCTGGTGGCGATGAAGGTGTGGATGCGCGGGCGGCGCGCGTGGCGCACGGCCTCCCAGGCGGCGTCGATGTCGCGCCTGTGGCAGCGGGAGAGGCCGCAGATGACGGGCACGTGGCCGTCGTCCCCGACGGGCGTGTTCCCCACCTCGATGGCGATGGAGCGCACGGCGTCGAGGTCGTCGGGCGAGGAGGCCGGGAACCCCGCCTCGATGATGTCGACGCCGAGGCGCGCGAGCTGGCGCGCGACGACGAGCTTCTCGGCGCTGGTCATGGTGGCCCCCGGGGACTGCTCCCCGTCGCGCAGCGTGGTGTCGAAGATGCGCACGTAGCTCGGGTCCGCGATGCGTTCAGGGACGTACTCCGGCCGCCGCGCCGCCAGGGACGCCCGCACGGCGAGGGGGCGGGCGCGGCGGGGAACGCCAGGGTTCGCCGCCGCCGGCGCCGCAGCGCGGGCGGCGGCGAGGCCACGGCAGAAGCGGTGCTTGGCGGAGCAGAGCGCTGGGGACGGCGCGCGCCTGGAGGGGCAATGGGGCTGGGGCTTGGCGGGGGAGAGGAGCGAGGAGGCGGCCATGGGCGTGGCCGCCGGCGCCGGGGAGAGAGGCAGAGCCGGCCGAGAGCCCAGAGAGAAGTCAGAGGATTCCGCTTGGTCTGCTGATTTGGAAAGGCTAAAGGTGTGTGTGAGTGACGTGTACATGTACATGTCTGCGCGAACTTATCTGGAGCCATGCGCGAATGGAGTAGCCACGCGGGGCAGAAGAAAATTGGGAAGACCCAGGTCCTTCTCAAATACTAAAAAAAAAAGATCTAGCACGTGTTCTACCAATCGTAAAGCATTTGTCAGCTCTAGCAAACAAAAAAATTCCCCAAATCCCGTCTCAATCTCCCGTGTCTCCTGTGGAACGATGCCGTCGCCTAGCCCGCCGGAGGGTACACCGCTGTCGTCCAGCCCAACGCGGCCGGGTCGACGATGAGACCAGGTCTTTCTTAATTTGGGAAGGACCCGGGTCCTTCCAAATTTTCTTCCCATGTTTTTCATGTTTCTGGTTCGGATTGAATTGGAAACAATTAACATGGGTCAACAAAGTAAGTTCAAAGTTTAATGGGCTAAGTGAGAGACCTTGCGATCTTTAAAGGGATAACAATGAATTTTAGTTTGGCTAACTGTTTACAAAACAGTCTTTTGAGTTTGGCCGTTTCTTTTCTCCAAGCTAAACATACGAGCTTCTCAAGTTGTTTCTCAAATATCCCAAGCATTATGGTTTTGCTTCTTCAAGTTTCTTCCGGTATGTTAAAACTTTGGCAAGCGCCGGGTGTCGGACGTCCGTCCAGACACACGCGCGCCGGACCAGCGCCGACCGTCCGATCAGCCATCCGCGCACGCCGGCGTTGGCTATATGTGCTAGATATGCAGTTGATCATTTTTCAATTAAACTTTCGATTTTTGTATAAAATTTCAAACAGTGTTCAAAATGCATGGAATAAATTTCATAATTCTTCTAAAATCGAGAGCAACCCATTTTTAATTTTTTAATTTTTTTTTTCACTTTTTCAATCTTTTTGATGTGAACCTAGGAGAAGTCACTTATGAAACTTACATGTATACTTGCGAAACTTGGCCGTGTGCTGATGAACATTGGCCCACGTATTTGTTGGTGATCGATAAACGGCCAGTCCTAAGACGGGTCTTGGGCCGCTTACCGTACGGGCCCATCGCACGAGAACCCTAGAGACCGTTCTTGGCCGTACGGGCGGAAGTATCCAACCCGCCAACGATTGCCCCGGGCTTGACTGGGTCAAACCGTGCGGCACCATGTCCCTCCCGGGCTATCCCTTAGCCCGGGAGAAGGTCCCTCGGGTGATCCGCTCACCCGTGGCCCGCACGCTGGGGCCTGGTCGCCCGCCTGACGTGTGGGGCCCTCGTTCCTTACCGAGGGGCTCGCCCGCACGCTGGGGCCTGGTCGCCCGTCTGACGTGTGGGGCCCTCGCCCGGCGCTCAGAGGGGCTTGCCCACACGCTGGGGCCTGGTCGCCTGCCTGACGTGTGGGGCCCTCGTACTCGCCGAGGGGCTCACCCGCACGCTGGGGCCTGGTCGCCCGCCTGACGTGTGGGGCCCTCGCCCGATCTTCTTTCGGACTCTTCATACTCGGTATTTATTATACCGACAGACCACTTTTGTGATGTTTTTTCGGAGTATTGCTCATTTTAAAGCTTTCTATGTTATTTGGTGGGAAAACAAACTCCGTAGTCCGTTCTCTAGTGCTATATTTTGGATGCTTCAAGGGATGAGGCTCATTTGGATTATACATATGCATGCTTGTGATCTATGCTGTTGGTTAGGGGTACAACAAGTTGCTTGTTACACTGTAATGCCAGAAAAATACTCTGCAACGGTTGGCACACAAAACACCTTCTAGTCCGCTACTATAGTATTGAGATCATCTATCGTGCCATAGTAGTCTTTCCTCCCTTGCACACTGAATTCGATATATGTGTAAAAGTTGATGGATCCTCTAATCTATGCCATGAACTTGGATGTAATAGTTTTTTCCACTGAGTTTGTTATTTCTTCTAACATATATCACTTTTCAAATAGTTTGAAATTTTTTTGGCAAACATTGACATGAAATGCCTATTATTCCCCTTGCTTCCTTCCCCTTCACTTGCATGGTGCTGCAGAAGTCTCTTATTTGATTTCAACCTCAAGGCTCAAGGTCCCTGTCTCCATCCTCCAAGGTGGCCCCGGCCTCTGTCACGACCCCCTGCGTCTCCACAGGGAATCCAACACCACGATCTGATACTAGGCCCAGATTAGTACCTCATGATGGACAATTCAATGGTTATCATCACTGGCATTCCGTAATTATTTAATATAACGGAGTACTTCAAGGTAGTATCATATGCTATTACAATAAGACAGGTAGTACCAAATATTAAAAACGAGTAAAAAGAACAACAAAGCAGCAACAGCCGTCAGCGAATCCAAGCTATTGACCTAGACACCCACAGCTAGTCCTGCACACTTGCGGTCGGACCCTACTGGTCCTGATCAGACTTGCAACCTAAATAATAAAATTATCCGCGATAGGTATAGTGAGGAAGCGGCTATCCAGCAAGAAATCCTTAATAAATGTATGCCATGGCAAATATGGGGGGAATTGGCTATTTTACACAAGACCTATCTACTAGCCAATTTTTAGTAGTCAAGTTTTAATTGTTCAATGCATGATCTCAAGATATTACCAACAATCATTAAAGTAAGGTGCATCATCACACCAGGCCAGACCCAGCCTACTCTAGTCAGGTTTAATTATTAAAAAGGTGGGACTACATGCGAAAATATCTCGCCTTGTCCATAACCATGGACACGGCTATTATGATAGTTTTCACTCTGTAGAGTGGGTACACGTTCCCCAGAAGCCCCGTCTCATCCGGAAGGAGATACGGACCAGCCTACTATGCCTACCACTTCGCCTGCCCTTTCTTTTGGTTTCCCTGGCCCCGCCGGTGTCCGCCGCAGTAGGGCGCCTACTACTTCTGGACACCACCAGGGGCGTTCCACAATTAAACCATTCGGTCTCAGAGATGCACCTATTCCTCAGGTAAGGTTGCGAGCCTCACCCTAGGGCAATAGTGACAAACTGTAACCATACAAGACGCGAGCAAGTGGTTAGTAGGTTTCGTAGGGTACTAAGCCAGTGCCAAAGGCACAAGTGGCTGTACTGTATAGTTTGGTCTAGTAATTCACAAACATGAGTCCTTAGTAGAGGAGGCCTTCATACCTTAGCCACAACCCCAGAACCATCTCATCTGAGTCTCCTCTGGCCAACCACACATTGACTTTAGTTGATTAGGGTTTAACCAAAACAATCGTCGAAGTCTCGGCTTCACCATCTCATTTTAATAAGTGAATAACCAATACAAACCTAGCATCTAGCCAAAGGATAGGCCAAGGAAATATAAATTGACATAACAATCGATATTTAGGTTTAGGACATATTAGTAAAAGACTAATATGGGTAGGCACTCACACACTAATCTAATCATGTATGCAATCAATTTAGGAAAGAGTAACTGACAGTTCAGATTATAAAACTAGGAAACAAACATGTAACTATGCTTGCATGGTACTACGGTCGCACGCTTTTCAAGAAATTGTCGATGATCTCGGGCCACCGTCTTTAATGGTGACGTCTCAGCTAGAATCCGGGTCTTGATGATCCTCCGCGAATTCGTTATAGCGTACGGCTCTGGAGTCTTCAATGGCAGTGCCCTACCCAATGCTTGGTCTTGACCATTTTCTGAGGGTTTATCGATACTCATGACCCTGGTAAAAATACCGGTACGGTTTACATGCAAAACGAGGTACAAATAAATAAACATCAAACAAAGAAGTTTATAAAATTACTAAATAAATATAGTAGCTAAAAAAGATTAAAAGAAGACTAATAAAATTGATCCGGAGTGATTTGGACAAAATCCAGAAGGCATGCTGTTCATAGTGAATAGTAATGGCCGAATTTTTTATTACCTGTTCTGGATAGAAGTCATCCAACGCCTTCTAGATATGGAAAGTATTAGAGAGGGAGTTTGTTGCCAAATCAGAGTCCAAAGATGGAACTCCGGCAAATCAGGCAATGGAAGGGGAGCTATTCGGTGTTGGCAAGTGACTATATTTCTTGTGAAGAAATCGACAAGGGCATTAGGCAAGGGATTGGTTTGGGCACGAGCTTAATGGGACGTAAACTCGATGTCTCGGTGTCTTAGGTTAGAAATGGTTCGTCCCGAAAGGTGTATCGATCTATGAGGGACCTTGCCCCGGTGAGAGGGAAGGTTCGGCCACCCAAAGTCACAAGAGAGAGGTCGGTTGGGTTTGGGTTACAACGGATTGGAGTGGAGTCAGGGTTCTAGAGGAGAGAGAGGAGGATTGACTGGGTTAGGGGTTGAGGATCGAGCTATGGTTCCGATCGAGAGAGAGAGAGAGAGAGAGAGAGAGAGAGAGAGAGAGAGAGAGAGAGAGAGAGATGCCTCCCCGCCATATACTAGCGAGTAGGTTGGCGTTCCGCCAGGAGATTAGGGTTCTGCTCGAGAAAAGATCGAGAGAGAAAAGAGAAGAGAGGAAAAAGATTTTGTAAATTGTAATAATAGTAATTATATGGAATTTGTTCAAACTTTTGGGGTCTTTATTATAGAAAAATAATAGAAATTATTTTACCTAGTTAATATAAAACATGTGGCGCCTAATATATTTTTTTTGTGAATGCCTAATAATTTTATTAGGATGTCACAGCCCCTCTAGGGCCTCGCCACCCTTACCAACACCCTACATGCGTCGCCAGCTTCTCGGCTGCAACACCCACATCTTCCAAAGCTCCGCCATCGACCGCGACGTCGTCACTGGGGTGTGCGAGGCCTCCTTGTTGTCTTCCTCATGTTCGTCGGCCTCCGAAGACCACGAGCACCGCGACCTGGCACGCATGTCGGCTCTCTTACTCTATTAGATGTTGCCGAAGGGCCATTCCTACATCATGTACTCTGCCGTGTGCTTGAGAACAAGGCCACCACCATGCAGAGAGCCAAGCGCCAAACTAGGCAAGTCGCTGCCAAGCAGGAGGAGGAAGCACCCCCCTGGTGTCGCGCCCCGATGCCCCTTGTGCTGATCCACCAACATGACCTTCCCATTTCCTCCCCCTTCTTCCCCTCTCTCTGTATCCCTTTGTGAGGAAGATGCTTGACTTGTGGCTCCAATGAAAGGTAAAAGGGATATTTCAGATCATAGTTTGATATATTTTGTTTACACAATTTGAAAAGTGGTGTCTGTTAGAAGGAAGAGCAAACTCAGGGGATTTTTTCACTCATACCAATATAAAGTCATGATTTTTCGGAATTGCCGTTACAAAACGCGAAATATTTTACACGTCATTCTTTTTACAACAATATTTCACCCTTGCCATTCCCTAGGATTTTTTGGCTTTTCCAGATTATACTTATCAAAATATACGAGAAAAATACGGGAATACACGTCCCGACGAGTGCGCCCCACATGTCATTCTCAAAACTTCTTCTTCCTCACCTCCTCTCTCTCTCCCATCTACCTTCGACGGCAACCTGAGCTCCGACGAGCTCACGTGGCGGCGACCTACTCCCTCCGGCAAGCTCACACAGCGGCGAGCTGCGAGCTCGTGCGGCCGCGAGCTTGGGCTGTGGGCGAGCTCGCTTGGCGGCGAGGTGGCCTCCTTCTATGACGCCGGCGGACACCGCTTCCTCATCCAATGTCACGGGCACGCCAACTCCTCCAATGCTGGCGATCACCACAGCCTTCTCCGATGCCGACACCTCCTCCTCCTTCTTCCCCCTCCTTCACCGCTCAGATCGATGACATCTCGTCGGTCACCGCCGCCGCCTAGCTCACTGCAGCTCGCGGCCGCCGCCGCGCAAGCTCCAGGCCGAGCCACCACACGAGCTTCTCGCCGGAGCCACCGCCTTTCGCCATAGTTGGGGGAGATTGGGAAGCTTCTCGCTGCCCTCTACGGAGGCTCCACCACCTCTCGCCGGAGTTGGGGAAGATTGGAAAGGGATTGGAGGAAGAAGAAGGTGTTTCGTGTATGACGTGCGGTCCTAAATGTCAGGTGATAATTTTTTCCCATCTTTTTATTTTATATACGTCGTAAATCCTTCGGAATCCCCCCCGCAATGGTATGGGCGAAATATTGTTGCAAAAAAATGGGGTGTACAATATTTTATGTTTTATAATGGCAATTTTGAAGAATTGTGACTTTATAATGGCATGAATGAAAAAATCCAAAAACATTATCAGATCCGGGGATTACATAACCGAGCCGAGCGCAAAAACCGAGGGAGGCCCGGCTCGGCTAACCGACCGGTTTTCGTGGTTAACCGGAAATTTCGTTGGAAAACCGGTCAGATTCAAATTCATATTCAAAAAACAGCTCGGTCGGTTAACCCACCGGTCTTCCCGGCTAGCTGACCGGTTAGCTCGACTAACCGGTCTGTTTTAGCTAAAATAGAAAAATTAGAGAAAAAATAGAAAAATCAATTTAAAAATAGAAAAAATTATTGGGACATACAAATGTCAATTTGTCTATAATTTAGAACTAATTTTACTGTCGGAAAAATTATAGGGACATACAAATGTCAATTTAGCACTAATTTGGCATTAGGGACATACAAAATTTATAGAAAAAATAGAAAAATTGCTACTAAATCCTTTATTTCTACAAAATTTCGATAGCACCTCCCTATAATTTGGTCATCCACTCAGCAAACAAAGAAACATAATTTACATATTTCATAACATATATTATATATCCACCATCTTATTATTTCATCCATAGTATTTACATATCTCATAACATATATTATATATCCACCATCTTATTATTTTATCCATAGTTCACAACCCAAGATGCCATATGCTGAACTTTTCACCAAAAGCTTACCTCAAGCGTATTAATCAGTAACGATGAATGGAGGGAGGCAGTGGCACGCAGGCACCTACAAATGAGACATATAACGTCTAATTACGTGTATTGAGATCAGGCCGGAAATTACATCCATTGGTAATAACAAGAAATCAATCTTAGACGTAGGGTGGAGAGAGATGATTGACACGCCACCGCGAAATGTTCCCTGATGTGTGCCCAGTTGCCCGCACATGCATGCACCTGACTCTTTTCTAGGCGAACGAAGAAACCGTGTGCCACAGAGCCGGAGTTGGCTCCCTGTCTGCAGCTGGAGCTAGCTAATGGGGGCTCTGAAGCCTGAACCTTGTGGTCAATTTGGTGCCTGGCTCCATGATCGTTCGATCACTGACTCACTGTGCTATGCTATTGGGGACCAAGTGGCAAGCCGTTTATTCAGACTTGAGAGACAAGCTTCGGCCGGCAAATGTGCAACGCCACGGAAGATACGATCATACCATCTCTTTTGAAAGAAGAAGAAAGGAGAGAGAGAGAGAGCGAGAACTCTTCTTTCCGTTCCGTCACCCGGACAGACGCAGACGGTATCTGCCTTTCGGTTTCTGGAAAAGAAAAGCAGGAGAGCCCCGTTGATTTCTTTCTCCCGCAGTCAAGTGTGAATCCGACTGTGTGTGAGTGTGCGTGTGAGGTGCGACTAGACGAGGGCACGAGCGAGATGCATCGAAGCGCATCATGCATGCGTGCATGCAGCGGCTAGCGCGGCCGGCGCAAGCAAAGACGGCCGGCCACCATGGTGGCTACTGGCTTCTGTCTCGAGCTTCCTCGTCACTCTCTGCACGCACTGCATCTGTATCAGCATCAGCAAAAGCTAAATCCTGTGGTCAAGGCATTGTTTTGCCAACTTAGATATAGAGTTGCATAATATTCTGGTATTTCCCATTCATATACCTTCCTGATATGTGGATTAATTGGTTGAGGGTATGGGGGATGATAAAAAATATAACCCGTAGAACTCCCACTCATAGAGCTTGAGCTATCCTGGTCTTGCGGGTTGTCTTGCTTGCCCCTTCTAGACGTGGAGGACCTAGGCTTAGTGGCTCCCTGCGAGATAGGGTGTGAACCTTGTGAGTAGAATTTGGTCACAGGATGGAAGCTTGGTTCGTTACCACCCTCGTTATTACCCCCGTCATCAGCGCCACCCTCACCATCACCGCCGTCATCACCGCCATCCCGATCATCATCCTCGTCATCATCCTCCCCATCATCTGAGGAGGAACTGTCGTTTGATTCTTGGTACAGAGGACTTTTCGCAATATCTTCCTCATTTTCATCACTATCCTCTTCATCATCATCTTTTGTGGGCAGCCTCTTCCCCTTTGCCTTCTTCGATAAATGCGTGATAGGAGGAGGCAAGCGAGTCTTTCTCTTACCAATGTGGGTGTCCCCCACATTCTCCTCAGCCCACTCGTCCATGCCTTTGCCCTTGGTCTTTTCCTGGATTGTAGCTGGATCTTCTAGGTTAACGACAAATGTTGATGGCAGTGGGTTGTCAGTGTCAGTGCTGTCCTCATCTAAAACTGAAGTGGAATTTGACCTACAACAAAAATAACAAACATATCATGCAAATTAGATTTTCATGACCTATACTAGAAGTTAGACAGCATGTTGGCATATGCTAGAATTTATGCTAGAATAATTTGACATACGGCCGTACCTTCCATTCTTTAACCAATCGAACATTGGGCTGTTCGTGCCTGCAATTGAAAGATGTAAGAGTAGATCTGCAGGGTTATATTCTACCTCCCTCGTCTGACTTTTGACCCGCTCAAGACGCAGTCTTGAGTTGTAACAAACGAAAACAAGCTTGTGCAGCTTGTTATATCCAAATTTATTGCGGGGCCTCGTGTGAATGAAGGTGAAGGTGCTCCAATTTCTCTCACATCCACTAGAGGACGCGCACTGGCTCATAATCTTTTTGGCAAGCCTTTGAAGCATTGGCGTGTCCGTGCCAAACATGCTCCACCATTGACCTACACGTAACAATATACATTGGTAAACAGTCTGCTCCACCACTATTGTATCATGGTAGATCGCAAATCATAATTACTTAGGTTAATTTTTTTATGTATTGCCATTTGATACGCACTCTGCCCACCAAAAGAACCACCCTTTCTCCTCCATACATCTGCTTCCACCAATGCTTGGGCAGCGGTAACACTGTCTGTCATTCTATCAAATGCCCATCGCAGATCTGCTACCATGGTTTCAGTAGTGCCCCTAATGTAGTGGAGGAATGGGCTCAAAGCCGCAGCTGCATGGAAAAATAAACAATTCAATAAAACAATTTAATAAAACAAATCAATAAAACAATTCAGTACTAACCTGCTCCAATATAAGTATCATACGCCACATCTCTAAACCTGGTATCAAGAACCGTTAAGTAGTGCGTACGATCGGGCTCTTGGATGTCTCTGAACATCCATCCACGGACATCATGGTACATTGGTAACACGTTGCATATGGTTGGAATCTTGTCTTGCTCGGCCATACGAAGAAAAGCATACAGGTATTCCACTGAATCGACACACTCTTTAACCCTAGCCCACTAACGTAGGTCTGACAAATTTTGATGTGTATATTGTCCGTCCTCAGACTGGCAGTAAGAGGTAGCTTGTAACTCTGTACTTGCCATCCACCTCATGAAGGCACTCTTATGCTTCAAAAAGCTCGCTAAGAAAGTGTAGTTGGTGCCAAATCTAGTTGCGTTCCATTTCGCTAACTCTCCGCCAATGGCTTGTTTCATCATAGCATGAAGCTTTCTAGAGTTATATAGCCATCGGCATATCCTCTTTGCACTATCAATGATTGCTTTATTTTTAGGGAATTCCCCAATATCTTTCAGCATCAGATTGATAGTGTGAACCAAACAGGGCTACCAAACGATAGACATGTATTTCTTACTTAGTTTCAAACACGCTGCTTTGTAGTTGGCACCGTTGATCGTGACAATCTGGACAACATTCTCCACCCCTACCTCCTGTACCACCTTATGTATTGTCTGCATGAAAAAATGTTAACAATAAATAGACGGTAATAGAGCGTAAAACAACAACAAAATAGACGAAGTATACCTCGACGAGGAATTTAGTGTCCTGCGTCTGGTTCGTTGCATCTACTGATTTGTAGAAGTAAGTTGTGCCATTGCAGTACAACATAAAGTTTATAATACTCATCGGCCCCGTCCAATAATCACACATTATAGTCACTCCATAGTGACCTCAATCTTGTTTCCATGCCTCCATCTCTCTTTTGAACTCTGCCTCCTCGTCATCTAAGTATATTCCATCAATATCCCAACCAGACGGTGATTGCACCTCTGATCTCTGCCTCCTCGTCATCTAAGTATGTTCCATCAATATCCCGACCGGACGGTGATTGCACCACCTCTCCTACAAAAGCAATATATGACATAATATGATTAGTTGGCAACAAAGTAGTGCATAAAGTAGAAAAAATAATTTAACTTTTTTTTACCTAGTCTTTGTGTCTCCCTTACGGCAGCGACAAAGTAAGGATTATTGGCTTTCCTCCCAGGAATGCCGGTCGAGTGAAACCATCTGGCCCACCCCATGCCAAGCAAACGTTTCGCCTTTTTTCCTTCCTGTGAGACTGAGAACCTCATGTGTCATATCTTGGCTGAACCATGGTACCGGCATCGATCGGTCGAGTTTCCCTTTGTGAGCTCGATCACGATAACATTCGCCGCAGCATCCCTTCTTTAGGCTCAGGTTCACGAGCACCACGCCCACTGCCACCGCCATGCTCATACCTTTCTCCTGCTCGCGCCCGAAAGTCTGACTCCATCCTCGACGCAGCCATGGCCCGTTCATATTGCTCTTGTTCGTTGTAACCTCCGGTGTACTGCTGCTGCCATCCTTGTCTACAACTCCCAAAAGCACCGAGATCAGCCCTCCCGAAACCCCCAGTCATTGGGTGCGACCTGGGGCGTGGTGCACCACTGTCATCACCCGGTGTGTCCTGCCAACCATAACCCCCCATGTGGTGCCCCTGCTCCTGCCAACCCCCTCCACCTCTCCCTGCTGATGCTGCGGCTTCTTCCAATCTAAGCCGCTCTCTAGCTTTCTCGGTCTTTTTTTCGGCGGTTCTATCCAGGTACCGTCGAAAGAAGTCCCTCACCTCAGGAGGGACTGATTTACAAGGTTTCACATTGCTGCCACGACCGGCCAAGTGGTGCTTAAATCTGCTTGCGCCGCCTCCCGCTTTGGTTTCTTTGCAGAAATTGCATTTGAATCCCGCTTTCACTTTCAGACCATACTCCCAAACCGGATCGCTAGATTCATCCGCCATTCGTTCAGCGTCTCACTGCATGGCAACTCAAAACCTTTTCGTAATAACCCTAAAACAACACTAACCCTAACCCTAACACTAGCAGTGCATTTATCAAATAAAAAATATGCAAAAATCCTAATCTTTACCTAATCCTAACACTAGCAATGCATTTATCAAATAAAAAAAATCACACGGGGGGTGGGCGCCAGCCGGCCACGGCCATAGCCACGGCCACACCGGGGGGCTAGCCGACCGGCTAGCTCGGCTAACCGCTGGCGCCTCGCCGGCCAGCCGTCGGCGCGAGCCCGGCCTTGTCGCTCACCTCGGCTAACCTCCAAACCGCGTCGATTAACCACCCAGATCTCCGGCTAGCCGCCCAAATCGGCCGATCTGCGCCGGCTAGCCGCTGGATCCAACGGTTAGCCGCTCGGTTTCTCCGGCTAACCGCTCGATTTCCTCGGCCACCGGCTAACCGGTCGGTTTCACAGAGAAACCATGCGGCTGGCGGCGGCGCTCGGAAGGGGAGAAGAGCAGACTAGCAGAGGAGTTGGGGGAGTGGGGAGGTTCGCTGGGCGCTCGGGAGGGGAGTACGGGGAAAGTGTCGGTCACGGGGTAGGGAAAGTGTCGGTCACAGGGCATATATATGGCATATTCTCATATTCTTCCTTTATTTTTTTTTATTTTTTCATTTATTTTCAATCATGTCAACCGAAAAACACATGAAAATTTGAAAATTTTAAATTATGTTTCAGCCAATACTCATATAATAACCTTTACTATTTTATGGAATTTTTTCAGAATTTTTCATGGATTTTCAAATTTGAACCAAATTTGAATTGAATTCAAACCTAACCGGCCGGTTTTTCTAAAACCGACCCCCACCGGTTAACCGAGGTTTTCAACCGGTTAACCGCGGTTTCGTTATCCCTGATTGGATGCCCACAAAGCTCCTGAGGCAGCGACTGTTGCCTGGGCAGGCTTATCCTCTGCCACGGGGCACTGTTCATGTAGTTGGTATGCTTAGCAGCATGATTTAGCATGGTTAGGCAGCAAATGACAGTGTACTGCACACTCGAAAGCGTCAGCTGAACACCTGATTAAACAGATCTCTGCTCTGCCCGGCGATCGGGTGCTTTGCCTTTGCCTGCTTTTTCTCGGGATAAAAAGTCCTCGTAAAATTGCAGATGGGTATGGATGGAGACATGGATGCATGGTGCACGCATGCACACGGTAATCGTATATGTGACAGCCAGTGAAACATCTTCCTATTTTTCACTATTGAGCTCTCGCGGATATGCACTCCGCTAGCCCTCCTCAGCTAGCCCCAGCTCACGAGCTTGCGCCACCAACCCCTCCTATCCCTAGCATTGCTCCAGCTCGAAGGAATTGACGGGAGAAGCTCCGGGCTCGCCGGAACGCCGATGCCACCGTTGCAAGCCTGGAGCGCGGCCACCGGCATACACCTCAGAAATATCCCTCTACGGTCGGTATTTAGCGAAGCCCTCGCACCATGGAACACCTCCTGGCATGCTCTAACTCCATTATTTCTAGTTTACCCGGTGGTTTGCCACTGAAGACGAATAACGAAGCCTCGCTGTCGTGCCCTGCTTGGCCCGCACGTCGCCCGTCCATCCAGGACCCTCTCCGACCTCTCTATCAGCTTGGTGAGCTCCCTCTACATATCTAGTATCTCATGCACGTCTCAAATCGCCTCGAGTTGGTCTAGGTCGTCGTTGCTTCATGCAGCCGTAGCCGCCGCCGCTAGGGCTCGTTGCGTCGCCGCCCTGGTTCGACGCTGGCCTCCATGGCTACTGCCCGTCTGCGTTGAGAGGGAGAAGATGACTAGCAAAGAGAAGCAAGGATGAGCCAATGCCGTGTAGACCCCACTTGTCAGTAAGTGGAAACGTATTTCTAAAATACGCTTTCAAGGCCCCCCGCCACGTTCGGCCCAATAAAAGCCCATTTGTCAGCCGAAGCCCATAAGTGCATTAAACTCTGAAATTCCTATTTTTCTTATAAAAATAGTACACTTGTATGATTTATTTAAAATAGTAAATGACTTCCAAAAGCTATGAAAATTTCTACATAAATACTAGAGAGTGAATAACCTAGGAAAAATGCTAAACAAAATATTACCTGAGAAAAATAAAATCCTAAAAGTGCAAGAGTTCCTAGGTATCCTTTTTCCTATTTTTACAATAAGGCTTTCTGATTTATAAAACAAATAGGTAGAGATCTTTATAGATCCTAGGAAGATTAGAGTATGTACCTTAGTTAGTGCTTGAGCTAAGAAAAATATATCTACATGTGGTACTATAGAGAACTTTGGAATAACCCTAGTTCTAACTCTTTTGGGTATTTTCCATTTAGTGCTAACCATGTTGCATCTTTCAATTTAGATAAACTAGTAAATCAATTCCAATGGCTATGAAACTTGTTATATAAATACTACAGTAGGACTAGCACATAAGAAAAATATAAAAATCAGTCTTTCTGTAACATTATTACACAATAAAAATACTAGAAGCCTATAGGGCAATACTTTTCCTATTTTCTAAAGACTACTAAGAATTAAGGAATAAATAGATAATTACATGTATAAAGCCTACAAAAATTATAGGAATTAGTAGATCACTTAGTAGAACCATAATAATGTGATTATATATATATATATATATTCGTATAACTTCGTATAATGTATGCTATACGAAGTTATTACGACCAACGTATAACCAAATGTAACCCTTGATCAAATTTATCATTAAGTGACAATGACGTCGTCTTATGGAACCTTTGGCTTCTTCTAGTTATTTTTCGTAATAACTTCGTATAGCATACATTATACGAAGTTATACGAACGTTCTTATGTTTAATGGATCTAAAAATGGGAGCCCACATACTCTGAACTCTGAAGTTCGAAAAGGTAAGCTGAGCAAGTGGAACGGCAATGTTGCTACTAGGTTCACAGGAATATTGGCTAGTGGCATTGCTGTCATACAACATAAACTAGATTGGTTCGTTATTAAGTCGGTAAGTCGAGTCGAATCGAGTAGGGACCGACTTGCCGACTAGTCGACTAGTCGTCAACTTGCCAATAAGAGAAAATAATTAAACTGTTGGACCAATTCAATCTCCATTCTCCTCCCTAACATTGCTCAATGCCTCAATCTGTAACTGGGCCAGCCCAATAACCAGTACCAATTACCAAACCCTAGCTTCACATATACTCCCGTTCCTCTCTCCTCTCTCCACCCATCCAGCCGTCACTCTTCCTCCCCACTCTCTCCCTCTCAACGACGCACAGCAAGACTCGATCTGGAGGGCGCGAGCATCTCCTTCCTCCCTACGCTCGTGTCCTAGTCCCCGCGCCAACTTCCATCTCGAGAGCGGCGGCGTCTTCCTCAGGTACACTGCTCTCCTGCTCTCTCCAGATCGGGGCGAAACCCACCTCGATCTAGACCTCTCCACGGGATCCCTCCCCTTACGGCGAGCACAGCCGGACACGCATCTGTCCACGTCCGACATGGGTTGGGCCTTGACTTTATCCACCGCTTTGATCAGCAAGCCGCTCGCCTAGCCTTGCCAAGTCGACGCCTAGCCGACTCAAGTCTCCAAGTCAATGGCAAGTTGCCCGACTTGCTTGCTAAGTCGAGTCGCCAGCATCAGTCGCCAGCTCTAGACCGACTGGACGGCTAGTCACTGACTAGTCGACGACTTGATAACAATCCCATCTGTCAGGCTCATTATGGTTGGACTTTGGATAAGTTGCAATGTTATGTGTGTAAACCTAGAATTAAGTGACAAGCATGGTCCATGAAGATTCATAGAGCTTAGTGATTTTCTCTTAAGAGCTAAGGCTCTTTGAAGTCAAATCTAAAACAAGGGACTAGAACGGCCACCGCTTGGTCACTTAAAACATGCAATCCACATTTAGTCAAGACAAGTAAGGGACAAAATGGGAAAAAATTAATTTCAGTTGGTTCGTGCAAACCTACCTTGTTTTGAGTGAAAACTATAGGTGAAAGAAACAAACCTCTTTTTTTTTAGAATGATGACCCTTTTGTATTATACTGTAGATAATCGTGTTTCATGCATGACTTTGTTACCTTGTAGTAAGATATTGAACCAGAATTAGTTATGTACCCTTAATAGGGACAATATCATTTTAAAATACTACTAGTATTTTAAGACTAACCAAATGTAACCCTTGATCAAATTTATCATTAAGTGACAATGACGTCGTCTTATGGAACCTTTGGCTTCTTCTAGTTATTTTTCGTAATAACTTCGTATAGCATACATTATACGAAGTTATACGAACGTTCTTATGTTTAATGGATCTAAAAATGGGAGCCCACATACTCTGAACTCTGAAGTTCGAAAAGGTAAGCTGAGCAAGTGGAACGGCAATGTTGCTACTAGGTTCACAGGAATATTGGCTAGTGGCATTGCTGTCATACAACATAAACTAGATTGGTTCGTTATTAAGTCGGTAAGTCGAGTCGAATCGAGTAGGGACCGACTTGCCGACTAGTCGACTAGTCGTCAACTTGCCAATAAGAGAAAATAATTAAACTGTTGGACCAATTCAATCTCCATTCTCCTCCCTAACATTGCTCAATGCCTCAATCTGTAACTGGGCCAGCCCAATAACCAGTACCAATTACCAAACCCTAGCTTCACATATACTCCCGTTCCTCTCTCCTCTCTCCACCCATCCAGCCGTCACTCTTCCTCCCCACTCTCTCCCTCTCAACGACGCACAGCAAGACTCGATCTGGAGGGCGCGAGCATCTCCTTCCTCCCTACGCTCGTGTCCTAGTCCCCGCGCCAACTTCCATCTCGAGAGCGGCGGCGTCTTCCTCAGGTACACTGCTCTCCTGCTCTCTCCAGATCGGGGCGAAACCCACCTCGATCTAGACCTCTCCACGGGATCCCTCCCCTTACGGCGAGCACAGCCGGACACGCATCTGTCCACGTCCGACATGGGTTGGGCCTTGACTTTATCCACCGCTTTGATCAGCAAGCCGCTCGCCTAGCCTTGCCAAGTCGACGCCTAGCCGACTCAAGTCTCCAAGTCAATGGCAAGTTGCCCGACTTGCTTGCTAAGTCGAGTCGCCAGCATCAGTCGCCAGCTCTAGACCGACTGGACGGCTAGTCACTGACTAGTCGACGACTTGATAACAATCCCATCTGTCAGGCTCATTATGGTTGGACTTTGGATAAGTTGCAATGTTATGTGTGTAAACCTAGAATTAAGTGACAAGCATGGTCCATGAAGATTCATAGAGCTTAGTGATTTTCTCTTAAGAGCTAAGGCTCTTTGAAGTCAAATCTAAAACAAGGGACTAGAACGGCCACCGCTTGGTCACTTAAAACATGCAATCCACATTTAGTCAAGACAAGTAAGGGACAAAATGGGAAAAAATTAATTTCAGTTGGTTCGTGCAAACCTACCTTGTTTTGAGTGAAAACTATAGGTGAAAGAAACAAACCTCTTTTTTTTTAGAATGATGACCCTTTTGTATTATACTGTAGATAATCGTGTTTCATGCATGACTTTGTTACCTTGTAGTAAGATATTGAACCAGAATTAGTTATGTACCCTTAATAGGGACAATATCATTTTAAAATACTACTAGTATTTTAAGACTAACCAAATGTAACCCTTGATCAAATTTATCATTAAGTGACAATGACGTCGTCTTATGGAACCTTTGGCTTCTTCTAGTTATTTTTCGTAATAACTTCGTATAGCATACATTATACGAAGTTATACGAACGTTCTTATGTTTAATGGATCTAAAAATGGGAGCCCACATACTCTGAACTCTGAAGTTCGAAAAGGTAAGCTGAGCAAGTGGAACGGCAATGTTGCTACTAGGTTCACAGGAATATTGGCTAGTGGCATTGCTGTCATACAACATAAACTAGATTGGTTCGTTATTAAGTCGGTAAGTCGAGTCGAATCGAGTAGGGACCGACTTGCCGACTAGTCGACTAGTCGTCAACTTGCCAATAAGAGAAAATAATTAAACTGTTGGACCAATTCAATCTCCATTCTCCTCCCTAACATTGCTCAATGCCTCAATCTGTAACTGGGCCAGCCCAATAACCAGTACCAATTACCAAACCCTAGCTTCACATATACTCCCGTTCCTCTCTCCTCTCTCCACCCATCCAGCCGTCACTCTTCCTCCCCACTCTCTCCCTCTCAACGACGCACAGCAAGACTCGATCTGGAGGGCGCGAGCATCTCCTTCCTCCCTACGCTCGTGTCCTAGTCCCCGCGCCAACTTCCATCTCGAGAGCGGCGGCGTCTTCCTCAGGTACACTGCTCTCCTGCTCTCTCCAGATCGGGGCGAAACCCACCTCGATCTAGACCTCTCCACGGGATCCCTCCCCTTACGGCGAGCACAGCCGGACACGCATCTGTCCACGTCCGACATGGGTTGGGCCTTGACTTTATCCACCGCTTTGATCAGCAAGCCGCTCGCCTAGCCTTGCCAAGTCGACGCCTAGCCGACTCAAGTCTCCAAGTCAATGGCAAGTTGCCCGACTTGCTTGCTAAGTCGAGTCGCCAGCATCAGTCGCCAGCTCTAGACCGACTGGACGGCTAGTCACTGACTAGTCGACGACTTGATAACAATCCCATCTGTCAGGCTCATTATGGTTGGACTTTGGATAAGTTGCAATGTTATGTGTGTAAACCTAGAATTAAGTGACAAGCATGGTCCATGAAGATTCATAGAGCTTAGTGATTTTCTCTTAAGAGCTAAGGCTCTTTGAAGTCAAATCTAAAATGAGGGACTAGAACGGCCACCGCTTGGTCACTTAAAACATGCAATCCATATTTAGTCAAGACAAGTTAGGGACAAAATGGGAAAAAATCAATTTCAATTGGTTTGTGCAGACCTACCTTGTTTTGAATGGTACCCTCGTAAAGCTCGGGTTGTGAAAACTATAGGTGAAAGAAAAAAAACCTCTTTTTTTTTAGAATGATGACCCTTTTGTATTATACTGTAGATAATCGTGTTTCATGCATGACTTTGTTACCTTGTAGTAAGATATTGAACCAGAATTAGTTATGTACCCTTAATAGGGACAATATCATTTTAAAATACTACTAGTATTTTAAGACTAACCAAATGTAACCCTTGATCAAATTTATCATTAAGTGACAATGACGTCGTCTTATGGAACCTTTGGCTTCTTCTAGTTATTTTTCGTAATAACTTCGTATAGCATACATTATACGAAGTTATACGAACGTTCTTATGTTTAATGGATCTAAAAATGGGAGCCCACATACTCTGAACTCTGAAGTTCGAAAAGGTAAGCTGAGCAAGTGGAACGGCAATGTTGCTACTAGGTTCACAGGAATATTGGCTAGTGGCATTGCTGTCATACAACATAAACTAGATTGGTTCGTTATTAAGTCGGTAAGTCGAGTCGAATCGAGTAGGGACCGACTTGCCGACTAGTCGACTAGTCGTCAACTTGCCAATAAGAGAAAATAATTAAACTGTTGGACCAATTCAATCTCCATTCTCCTCCCTAACATTGCTCAATGCCTCAATCTGTAACTGGGCCAGCCCAATAACCAGTACCAATTACCAAACCCTAGCTTCACATATACTCCCGTTCCTCTCTCCTCTCTCCACCCATCCAGCCGTCACTCTTCCTCCCCACTCTCTCCCTCTCAACGACGCACAGCAAGACTCGATCTGGAGGGCGCGAGCATCTCCTTCCTCCCTACGCTCGTGTCCTAGTCCCCGCGCCAACTTCCATCTCGAGAGCGGCGGCGTCTTCCTCAGGTACACTGCTCTCCTGCTCTCTCCAGATCGGGGCGAAACCCACCTCGATCTAGACCTCTCCACGGGATCCCTCCCCTTACGGCGAGCACAGCCGGACACGCATCTGTCCACGTCCGACATGGGTTGGGCCTTGACTTTATCCACCGCTTTGATCAGCAAGCCGCTCGCCTAGCCTTGCCAAGTCGACGCCTAGCCGACTCAAGTCTCCAAGTCAATGGCAAGTTGCCCGACTTGCTTGCTAAGTCGAGTCGCCAGCATCAGTCGCCAGCTCTAGACCGACTGGACGGCTAGTCACTGACTAGTCGACGACTTGATAACAATCCCATCTGTCAGGCTCATTATGGTTGGACTTTGGATAAGTTGCAATGTTATGTGTGTAAACCTAGAATTAAGTGACAAGCATGGTCCATGAAGATTCATAGAGCTTAGTGATTTTCTCTTAAGAGCTAAGGCTCTTTGAAGTCAAATCTAAAATGAGGGACTAGAACGGCCACCGCTTGGTCACTTAAAACATGCAATCCATATTTAGTCAAGACAAGTTAGGGACAAAATGGGAAAAAATCAATTTCAATTGGTTTGTGCAGACCTACCTTGTTTTGAATGGTACCCTCGTAAAGCTCGGGTTGTGAAAACTATAGGTGAAAGAAAAAAAACCTCTTTTTTTTTAGAATGATGACCCTTTTGTATTATACTGTAGATAATCGTGTTTCATGCATGACTTTGTTACCTTGTAGTAAGATATTGAACCAGAATTAGTTATGTACCCTTAATAGGGACAATATTATTTTAAAATACTACTAGTATTTTAAGACTAACCAAATGTAACCCTTGATCAAATTTATCATTAAGTGACAATGACGTCGTCTTATGGAACCTTTGGCTTCTTCTAGTTATTTTTCGTAATAACTTCGTATAGCATACATTATACGAAGTTATACGAACGTTCTTATGTTTAATGGATCTAAAAATGGGAGCCCACATACTCTGAACTCTGAAGTTCGAAAAGGTAAGCTGAGCAAGTGGAACGGCAATGTTGCTACTAGGTTCACAGGAATATTGGCTAGTGGCATTGCTGTCATACAACATAAACTAGATTGGTTCGTTATTAAGTCGGTAAGTCGAGTCGAATCGAGTAGGGACCGACTTGCCGACTAGTCGACTAGTCGTCAACTTGCCAATAAGAGAAAATAATTAAACTGTTGGACCAATTCAATCTCCATTCTCCTCCCTAACATTGCTCAATGCCTCAATCTGTAACTGGGCCAGCCCAATAACCAGTACCAATTACCAAACCCTAGCTTCACATATACTCCCGTTCCTCTCTCCTCTCTCCACCCATCCAGCCGTCACTCTTCCTCCCCACTCTCTCCCTCTCAACGACGCACAGCAAGACTCGATCTGGAGGGCGCGAGCATCTCCTTCCTCCCTACGCTCGTGTCCTAGTCCCCGCGCCAACTTCCATCTCGAGAGCGGCGGCGTCTTCCTCAGGTACACTGCTCTCCTGCTCTCTCCAGATCGGGGCGAAACCCACCTCGATCTAGACCTCTCCACGGGATCCCTCCCCTTACGGCGAGCACAGCCGGACACGCATCTGTCCACGTCCGACATGGGTTGGGCCTTGACTTTATCCACCGCTTTGATCAGCAAGCCGCTCGCCTAGCCTTGCCAAGTCGACGCCTAGCCGACTCAAGTCTCCAAGTCAATGGCAAGTTGCCCGACTTGCTTGCTAAGTCGAGTCGCCAGCATCAGTCGCCAGCTCTAGACCGACTGGACGGCTAGTCACCGACTAGTCGACGACTTGATAACAATCCCATCTATCAGGCTCATTATGGTTGGACTTTGGATAAGTTGCAATGTTATGTGTGTAAACCTAGAATTAAGTGACAAGCATGGTCCATGAAGATTCATAGAGCTTAGTGATTTTCTCTTAAGAGCTAAGGCTCTTTGAAGTCAAATCTAAAATGAGGGACTAGAACGGCCACCGCTTGGTCACTTAAAACATGCAATCCATATTTAGTCAAGACAAGTTAGGGACAAAATGGGAAAAAATCAATTTCAATTGGTTTGTGCAGACCTACCTTGTTTTGAATGGTACCCTCGTAAAGCTCGGGTTGTGAAAACTATAGGTGAAAGAAAAAAAACCTCTTTTTTTTTAGAATGATGACCCTTTTGTATTATACTGTAGATAATCGTGTTTCATGCATGACTTTGTTACCTTGTAGTAAGATATTGAACCAGAATTAGTTATGTACCCTTAATAGGGACAATATCATTTTAAAATACTACTAGTATTTAAGACTAACCAAATGTAACCCTTGATCAAATTTATCATTTAAGTGACAATGACGTCGTCTTATGGAACCTTTGGCTTCTTCTAGTTATTTTTTAGAGCTGATTTGTTGAATTAAACTTATTTCAGTCGTATAGCTTGCCCAGCACATGGTTTGAGATTAAGGACAGTGGAGCTGCTGGAGGTGTCACTCCAGGAGGTAATATCTATTGGTCACAACATCAACAACGGCTACATTATAGATGAGGTACGACTGTATTCTTTTCAGTGTATATGGAGCTCATTGAGAATATATACACTGTTTACTTTGGTAACATTGTAATTATTTTTTATCTATCTAGGTATCAGTTGGTTCTGCTGCCGAGAAGCTTGGCATTAGATATGGAGATGTGATTGTTTCATTTGATGGTTTGTGTGTGCACACTCTACCTCAGGTGAAAATCTCTAATATTTGTGCATCATTTGTCATCTAGAAGATATACCTATGTTCAATATGGTCAAATTTTGCGTGCAGTTGGAAGATTATCTTCTTTCTCTTGGTTGGCGATTCTTGCAAGGAAGCATTGGTTCAAGCTCCAACGTAGATATCAAGGTATGCTTGAAATTATTTGCAATTTAAAGGTGTTGAATATGCATATATAATTGAAACTAACAAAAAGTATTGATATTTGTGTTCCATTGGTTCTTTTAGCTTGAAGTTTATGATCTCCTCCAGCGTAGTACAAGAAGAATCACCTTGCCAGTTGAATTCTGTGATGCTTCAGAATGAGAAAAAAAAATACTTAACTAACATAAACAATTTCTTTTTCTTATTTCGCCCCTGACCGCTTCATTAATCATAAACAATTGAACTTTATTGTTGATATTGTTCTTGGTGTTGCATGCCCGCTGGGGACAAGTGACACCAAGGCGCCTGAGCTTCTGTGATGTGCATCCATGTTCTATATTGTTGGAATTATGTTGGTTGCAAATTATCTAGTTTTAAGACCGGCATTGAATTACTTCACATAATCTGACATGTGATATTTCAGGTTTAAAGCTGAGGACATCATAAATTGCTGCAAGATTACGATGGGATGGGTGGGATGGGATGTTCTCTTTGCGCCTTGTATTTAGTTGCAACAAGTTTCTTGGCTCTTATTTATCTAGATATATGGATAAGGATATTAGCTTGTTCATATGCCTTTTCAGTATATTTTCGACTTGCTTGAGTTCAAATATGAATTGGATTCGAAAAAGCACTTGTCCTCCTTTCTCTTTACAACAATCAAACAAAACCACATGGAAAAAGAGGGGTACATGAACAAGATCACTCGTTTGGTTTGCCAATTGCCATCCCGGTAGCTGCACTGCACCAACCCATCACGCGACCGTGCTCACGACGTGTCCACGCACGCATTGGCGATGGGCGAGACGGCACAAGGGCAAGGCCACGTCGTCGCTCGCTCACACATTCAAATTCGATGACGCACCGTCGGGACCAATCAAATCAAACGACTGCCAAATTCTACATCGAGCCGAGCGGCGACACAACAAAGCGTCGCTGGCTGTAACAACCCCGTTGTTATTTCCAGTTAGACATGCATATTATCATCATGTTAATTGGTATTGTCGTGGCTTTCGAAAACTTTTCATGAGGTTGCATTCAATCGGCATGTTATATGGTGAAAACATAGAGTAGTGAGACTTAGCTCGTCAGACATGTTTTTTAGTTGAACCAAAACTCTTGGTAAACGAATTGGTCGAGCCACTAGAGTAGTGAGACTTAGCTCGTCAGACATGTTTTTTAGTTGCCCGAGCAAGTATAGCTTCCCCGAGCAAGTAGGAGCTCGGCTGAGCTCTACCGAGCAACATATTGCTCATATTGAGCTCCCCCTAGCTTTGCCGAGCTAGGTCATAACTATCAGAAGATCTGTCGGGCTTCACCGAGACCTATCGAGCTTCCCCGAGCAATACTAGGCAAGGTGCTAACCCTATCGGGCTCCACCAA
Organism: Raddia distichophylla; assembly: GCA_005191435.1. NCBI lineage: Eukaryota > Viridiplantae > Streptophyta > Magnoliopsida > Poales > Poaceae > Raddia > Raddia distichophylla. The sequence goes on from SPJY01013140.1 coordinate 381,962, forward strand.
GCTTGGTTATAAGCATCCGAAGTTTTGTCGAGCTTCACCGAGCCCTGCCAAGCTTTCCTGAACTTTGCGAAGTAAGAGGATGTCCGGAGCGAGCCAACCTGGCAAGGTGACACTCGTTTGCCCGGAGTACTTCGAACAAGGAAATGATGTCCCCTTTTCTCTTTGGTCGTGGTGCGGTGCTTCAGACAGCAACCCAACATGGCCTAGGTTGACTGCGCTCTACGACCAAGTGGCAAGGGATGACCGCGGAGTGATGCTAAGTGGTAGAAATTCGTGTAGCAACAGCACTTCACTTTTGTCGCCCTTTTTCTTACCCAAAACTTCTCAATTACATGTGGAACCAGGCCCCACTTCTCACTCCCTCATGGCAGCCCTACTTAAGGCCCTAACCAACCTCCTTCGACCTCTCTACACCCCTATTTCTGGCCCATTGTTCTGCTCGAACTAAAGAGGGCAGCAACAGTTCATCACTTCTCCACCCTCAAATCCACTCAAATCCTTGGAGAGAGCTTGTGCATGTCAAGATCCAAGATCTTTACCACCTGAGCTACCCACACCTTCGACGACATTCACATGCATGAAGGATTTGGTGAGTTTCTATCTCATTTCTTTCGCCCTCCATTTTTTGAACTTGCAGCAGTAAGAACTCATTTTGTTCTCCTCCTTGACACCATCTCTTGCGTTCTCCAAGCTCATAGAGTACATTGGGATCTTATTCATCATTGGAAAGAGTGGAGCAACAATAGGAGACACCTCGCAAAGGGAGAGAAAACAACAGGGAGGAGCAAATTCATCTATCAGCAGGAAATTCCTTCTACTATAGTTACGATCTTCTAAAACAAATAGCAAAAATGGGTTTACGATAGGAAATTCATCACAAAGGTGGGAATTCGGGATGGGAAAGACTTACTCGAGCTTGAACACGAAAGAAATATAGAGGAGAGTTCTCTCTATGTTTTCTTCCTATTTCACGTGAGAAAGGAGGAAGGGGCTGAGGGGGACGCCGGCCTTGGGGCAGGGGGAAAGAGGCACCGGGAGGGGAAAGGGGGAGAGAGAAAAGAAAAGTGAGGGAATAAAAAATAAGAAATATTCAATCACCAATAACGGACATTAAATTGAAATTCAATATGGGAAAATTAAGGTAAGAGTTTCCAAATTTTGAGGAAGGGTAGACAGGAGCAAGGGAGATAAGGGGGTCGGCAAGGGATGAGAGAGGCACTAAGAGGGAAAAGGGAGAGGAAGAGAAAAAAAGGAAAGAAAGAAAAATAAAAATGGTTCGACGCAATAGAGAAATAGCAATAAATTAAAAGAATAACTTTTGGAATTTAATTCTAGGCCATTAATGCTGGCAGATTTAAAACTCAAAACCAAATCGAATATAAATTAACTATAAATTATTTGGTATGAAATTAAGATGTCATAGGAAAATATTGTTTCAAAATTAAACTGAACAGCTATTCTCTCTTGGGCAAAACTTTTCTCCTCCTGTCCAATCCTTAATTGCCTCTCCTTGATCTTTAAGTGGATACTTTTCTCCTCTTTCCTCTGATGAGTAGTGCCTCTTACCCATCCTCTTCATTCAAAGTGATACTTCCCATCTTCCCGGCTAATGTCTCCTGGTAAAGCCAACAAATTCTCCAGCTCCACAAGTGATGATTGTGTTGGCCATCCTCGCACTGTAACCATAAACCCTCTATACTCGAATCTTAGGCCATGCATAATATTCTTCTTCATCCATTTTTTCTAATGATCAGGCCGAGATATCTCACGGCAAATATTCTTTACCATAGTAAAGAATTGACTTATACTCAAAGTGCCTTTTGTGATACCTGTGAACTCATTATCTAAGAGCTTGAGTTGTTCTCTTCTTAAAGAATGACCCGCTCGGCCCCGGAGCGAACTCTAAAAGAAGAGCCTGCGCAGGAGCCTCCCAGGCACCCACACGGCCCCGGAGTCAACCTCGGGACAAGAGCCTGCAGAGGGACCTTCCGGACAAACACGTGACCCTAGAGCCAATTCTAGGAGATGAACCCTCACATAAACTTTCTAGGAACCAGAGTGGCCTCGGAGCTAAATTTTGGGGAAGAACCCGCGTTGAGACATCCCGGGCACCCACTCACAGTGGTTTTGAAACCACGGTTAACCTAACGAAAACCACGGTTAACCGGTAAACCGGTTCGGGTTGGTTTTTGAAAAACCGGTTCGGCTAGATTTGAATTAAATCCAAATTTGGTTCAAATTTGAATATTTGTGAAAAAATTTGAACAAATTTCATAAAATAGTAAACATTATTATATGACTATTGGATGAAATAGAATTTGAAAATTCAAAATTTTCATGTGTTTTTCTTTTGAAAATCTTTTTTTTTTTTCCTATTTTTCTCTAATTTTTTCTATTTTCTGCTAAAAAAACTCGGTTAGCCGAGCTAACCGGTTGGTTAGCCGGAAAAACCGGTCGGTTAGCCGACCGAGCCGTTTTTTGTATTCAAATTTGAACTCTGCCGGCTTTTGCTCGAATTTTTCGGTTAACCGCGAAAACCGTCTGGTTAGCAGAGCCGAGCCTCCCTCGGTTTTTGGGCTCGGTTCGGTTATGTAATCACTGGCACACATCCTGAGGCCATCTCGGGGAGAAAACCCACGTGGAGATCTCACGGGCACCCATGCCCAGAAAACCTCCACGCACTAGGAAACTGAATTCCCACCCAAACCAGTAAGAGAGGCAACAACCAAATGCACGCAGTAAGAGAGGCCAAAAGCCAAATGCACGCAGTAAGAGAGGCAACAACCCTCCTGACTCCATGAAGAAAAGTCGAATAAAGAAACGTATGGAAGGAAAAGACAGGCAGGCGCCTACTTTGCACACCCGATAAGGGGCAACCAAGGAACTTATAGGTGATTTACCATCCTGCCGCTAGGATTCCTAATACGGTTTGGGCCATTCTAAAAGATACCGTTTGCTACCCACATTGTATATATTCATAGTACCGCTTCGAGCTCATTGTAAGATCAGATCAATCATTCACAATACATTGCACACAACCACTATCTTCTCAACTCTAAGTCATTTTTCCCCTACTCCAAGCACCCCTTTCCGGTTTCCTCTAGGAGAGGGGGGTTCCCCGAAACTCGTTGTCTAGGACGCCCCGACAACACCTAGATACCAAAATTCTATCAACCCTAGATCCTAAACCAATCCCACATCCAATTCATGTACTAGCGCCCCAAAATCACAAGGAAAAAAAAACAAAATCCCTCAAAATGGAAGAACCCTAGGGCCAGTGACACGCAACGCCAACTTCCACCCCATCGTAGCTGCCCCACCCCTATCGTTGTCCTCTCCTAGGTCGCTATGCCAATAAAAATAGGGAGAAAGTTAGGCCTAATCTGATCAGTGGCTACAAGAGAAAGATCTATAGGGACGAGCCGAGGGGTGTATTTGCAAAATAGCAACACGTTTATAGGAGACATGGCCCTCCACGCTAGAAAAATGCCCAGCTCATGGTGTTTGGAAACAAGTCTGGGTATAGTAATCTGTAGATTATGTTCGGGACAGCACATGTACCGCAATTTTCTCTTAATAATATAAACGGAAATAATCTTTAACTAAAAATATGTATGTAAATGAAGATTTTGCATTGGGCAGGTCCTGCTAGCCTGCGTTGGTTAATTAGCTCGAACGGCTTGAATTGACTCGAGATGCATGCCAATATGCTTGGACCACAATAGAGATGACTTCATACACTACAGAAATCGACCTTAGTGTCGACGGCCTGAACTGTTGACAACAACAAAGAAGCCGTCGAGAAAGTGTGTTCTCAACGGCTAATCATCGAGAGAAGGCCGTCGATTGTACTCTATCGAGAGAGGTACCCATTCTCGATGGTATAGCCATCGAGACAGCATCTCTCGACGGTCGTGGCATAAGCCGTCAAGCTAAGTGCTCCAAACGGCTAAACACCATACTCTCAACGGCCACAACCGCACCGTCGAGATCAATGAGATGTGGGCCCCACACAACGTAAGGGCCCGCGCGTATCCGGATGACATCTCTCAACGGCGTCTTTATAGCCGTCGAGAGAATGTTTGTTCAATTGTTGACATCGCTCGACGGTTTATTTTTAGCCGTCGAGACTCGCTTTGTTCAATTGTTCACATGTCTCGACGACCTTCTCAGAGCGTAAGGCTGTTTAGAAAAAAATTGTTTTAAATTTTGCAAAAAAAAATTCACAAAACCGTAGCAGCTGCTGCTCCTAGCATCACCTGCACCTGCAAACCCAAAATGTCCATAATTTATGCATACATACATAATAAAAAGCCACAGCATACACATCGATAACAACCAAATATATGCATATATAACATCGCAATTCTTTTCACTCCACAAACGTACATACGGATGTAAGTTTTGCAACGATATTATAAGCTAGTCACCTAATACTCGCTAGACGGAGAATCACCTGAAGGTGGTAAGGAGGCGGTGCATCGTAGGGACCATGTGCAGCAGACTAGTGCGGTGGGCCCCCGTAATATCTTTGGTAGTGAGGCGGGGCCCCGTATCAACTACGATACGAAGGTGAACTCCCGTAGAACCCCGGACTGCCACTAATCCCGCTCGGGACGGCGCATGCGACATGGCGGTAGGCGGCGGGTGGGCGTCGCTGGCGATGGAACGGCGAGGAAGACGTTGCGGCGGTGGCAGCTCGGCGTGTGGGGCTTAGGCACAAATGTGCCTAAGTCCCCAACAACCTAAGGTTAAAGAAAGATTGCTCTCGACGACCACGAAAAGGCCATCGAGAAAGATCAACTATATAAGATCTCTCGATGGTTCTAGGTCAACCATCGAAGCTTGGACAAGTCTATCTCGACGGCAAAGAACAAACCGTCGAGACAGATGGGGTGGGTGTGGTCTATGCAGGGCCTCTCTCGACGGTTGCATATAATACCGTTGAGAGAATTCCACTTTTCTATCGACGGCCATTTACTAGTTAGCCGTCGACACTATATACACTAGAGGGTTTTGTTTCACTACACTCGAGACAACCGCTCTGTCTCGACGTTTTCCTTCATAGCCGTCGAGAGAGCTTCCTGTCTCGAGGGTTTTACCCTTTTTAGCACTCGACGGTCAACCCAACATATTTGGATTTTTTAAATACAAAAAAATGTTGTTGTTCGTATACATTTTGTGGACTTTTATGTATCAAATAACATCATTGGTGAAAAAATAAAAAATTTCCTAGCATCTAATGTGACGACCGCTACATAAGTGGGTGTTTTCCAGATAAGTTATAAGTCATCGTACGGTATCATATGTTTCGTTAGTTACTACACACAATATTTCAAACCAAAATTTCCAACATCAAAGAAAATTCAATATTTCATTACAGATTGAAAAAACAAATTCATTAAATATGTTTTTCTACTTTCTAAATAAATAAACATCCATTATACTCTAATTTATATGAAGAAAAGTAAATATTAAAATTCTACTTTCGACGACTAACGGTTGGCCGTCGCGACAAAGTGATGTCGTCCACTGGACCTGGCAGACGACGTAGTACACTCGACGGTTCAGTACGTAGCCGTCGAGAGTAACGACCCTACGCATTGAATATCGACGATGTTATTCTGGCCGTCGAGAGTACATAATGTGTGTCGACGGTTTTTATTTGGCCGTCGATACAAGTTTTGGCACTCGACACTACGGTGATACATTTTATTTAATTGTTGACGAGACTGTCCTGCCTTTTAGATTTGCAATATCTATCGTAGCATTGTACCTGCCAGCTACCTATAGAGAATTGGATCAGGGATAGCTGATTTTATTTGCAAATATTTAAATTAAGGTTCTCGTTTGATGGTTAGTTAATTGCATTGTCGGCCTGATAATTGAGGGTCAAATGAGGATGAGGAATCAAATCCTGTAAACAGGGCAGTAGCTGCTCATTTATTTGGCCCTGTGCCTTGCATCACATGGCTATGCAAGATCTTGTTCTCAGAACTGGTGTAATATATGTTGTAGGGCCTATAGGTACGCCCTTTGATTATGTTGAATCAAATCTTCTAGAAAGGCACTGACTAACCATAATCTATGCTACCTTGTTATGCTTTGTTGTGCAAAATACCCACTACCTACATAAATCAGTGCGCCTGGCCACGTCAGCTAAAAAATCCTAGCCATCCGTTCCCGTTAGGATGGCACGTTGTCTCAAATCTGGCCGCCCATCCAAGCTAAATAGTTAAAAGCTTTTCTCCCGCCTATAAATTAACAAAGTGAGTCCCACCCGAGGGGCTATCTAGCTCTTAGGGTTAAGGTCTCGGGTTCGAATCCCGTTTTGATGTTTGGATGTTTTCAGATATTTTTCAAGTTCAGATTTAAAAATAGTTTGTTATTTCCTATTTACATCATATTTTTTATATTTTTTATGTCCCAAAAAATCTGAAAAATAAGAAGTTTTTGAGAAAATCTGAAAAATCTAAAAGTATCCATAAAAAATTTGAAAATTTTCAGAATTTCAAAAAAAGAAATTTCAAAATATTGTTGTTTTGCTTTTTTTCCCTCCTTGTACTTCTTCCTAAGACAAGTTTAACCAAAAAAAAAAGAGAAAACTTGAGAAAGAGTCACAATGCAACACTATAGGGATAGAAGTGGTATTACACCTATAAATTTTGACAAATGTTGAGAAAAAACATGAAGAGGGGCAAATATACAATCAACCCATCGGCTATGGGACATAGATGCAATTACATTGTATAGGGGGGCATATATATATTCAATTGGACCTCAACTATAGGGCATATAAGCAACTATCTCTCTAGTTCCGAAAAAGGGAAAAACACAACGTGTTAGACTTGTACTGAGTCAAAAAAATGATAATAAATAAATACACACACACATATATATATGAAAATATTTTGAACTATTTGGGTTGGCCTTATGAAAACGGAAAGGCTTGTGGCCGTACGTCCGGCGCGGCCGGACTCACGACACGCGCGCACTGTGTCAGCATGCAGGTGGGTCCCATGATATTTTTTCTTTCGGTGATCATAATTTTTGATTGGGTGCTCTAATCCACAAACCGTTTGCACCAACATGTTCCTCGTATTTTTACGAACAAAACAAGATATATGTTGCCATATAACTCTTCAAACTTACCTGATGAAACTTGGGTTTCGCCTACTGAAACTTGGATTTCATATTCGTTAAACTTGCTGAACTGTCAATTTTCATCAGGTTTAATGCAAGTTTCATCAAGTTTCAACCGATCTCATACAAGTTTCTTCAAGTTTCATCAGGTCAATTCAAGTTTCAACAGGTTTCATCCAAGTTTCATCAGGTTACATCCAAGTTTCATCAGATTTCATCAGCACACGGCCATGTTTCGCTAGTATAGGTGTAAGTTCCATAAGTGCCTTCTCATAGTTTCACATCAAAAAAATTGAAAAAGTGAAAAAATCAAAAAAATTTAAAAGTATTTAAAATGGCTTGCTCTCTATTTTGAAGAATTATGAAATTTATTCCACACATTTTGAACACTGTTTGAATTTTATACAAAAATCAGAAGTTTAATGGGAAATTTAATCAACTGCACTGCTAGCAACGACTAACAACGACGTGCTCGCTCGGGCTGCGTCGGATGCGTAGAATTGGCGTGGTGCTGGTGATCGGATGGGCGAGGCTGGTCCAGTGCAAGCGCTCCAGCCGGACGTCCGACGCCTGACGCTCGCCTTATGAAAATCAGACATAGATTCACCTCAAAAATCCCTTTCATAATACCATATTTTTTGTGGGCTTCATAAATATTCTCCATGTTACAACATTGTCACAGTATGTTGATATCTTCACCAAGGGTCATGCTTACTCGGTTTTCACCGAGTGTTGCTCCAGTATAAACGTCCATGCCTTAGACGTTCGAACTGCGGGTAAGCCTTAACTTGTTCGGTCAAGTAAGAGTGTTTCTCTACTGTTCAGACTATGTGGGAGTGTTAGATACATGTTATATATACCATGCACGGTGGTATTACTGTACGCGTTATATCCTATGATCACACGTATCATTACCCCTGGTGGCCTTTTATATCTTCTCGATAGCGTTCTATAAGTTGAGGTCAGAGATATGGAAGGTTTTTGGGCTATACATATTGTACCTCTACTCTATTTGCAATACATCAAACAAATTGTTCTGTCTATCAAATTCAATAGCCCCAATTCTAAAATCCTCTCACAACAGCCAAAATAATTTAGTGAGGAAGAGGGCAAATGGCCAAATCAGCTAATCTTGGGTAATGCTCATTAGTTTTGAACCAATGACAAAAGGACAAATCAAATGCGTACGCGCGAAGAGATTAATACTGACACCTATAGTAAGTAGTGTCACTTATGGGTGTCGCCATTGGTTGCGTCTAGCTTCTTTTAGGATTGGTAATTCAACAAACATTTCGCCATTTATTGTCGGAAGGCTTGCCACCACAGTACGTCCCACCGTGTGTTGCCTACCTCAACATTTCGTAAATGTGTCCATGCTGGAATTGGAATGAGACGATTTCACGAGTTGCAAAGTTCAAGGGGAGAGTCCCTGAACAAGAGCCTGTAATGATCTAGAAGATCTAGCATTGCACTCTTTTTTCCTTACATGAGTTTTTCTGAAGTTTCTCATAATAAGGTTTTTAATGAGGCAATATCGCAGTGTGGCATGCGTGTGCGGTATACTCTTTTCTTCAATCCTTTTTTCCCACTGGGTTTTTGGATGGAGTTTTTAATGAGGCATTCGCATATCGCGGTTTGGCCCAAGGGGAGTGTTATAACCCAAGGAGGTTTATGGGCTAGAAGCCCACATCAAACCCTAGGGATATTATGTGCGAAACCGAATTTAGGCTAGGCTATATATATGAACCCCTTGTACACAAGAGAGATTATCAATAAAGATCATTGTGCCTGGCTTTGTCTCTCTCTCTAGATCTATCTCCTATCCATTATGATTGTGTTTGCGTGTGTGTGCGACAACGGTTTTACAACATGTTCCATCAGATGATGTGTCGTACTAGACTACTAGTTAGGCTGGCTGGCCTAGTCCAACACACTACCCCCACCCATCCCATTCCACTACACCTCCTAAGGCCTGGCTCTTTCATTCACCTTGGCTGCCCATCTACTGCTCGAAGCCGAACATGTTTTGTGACATCATTTTTGATTGGTCAAACCAATGTTGATTCAACCTTGGTTAACGGTTTTTTTTTTAGGTAACGGACAGGAGCACTGCCATTTCATTAAAGCGGAAGAACGAACTGTACAACATATACAAACCACTCTTATCTGGTTTATCAGTTTAGAGACCAAAACTGTCCACCGAAAACAAAATATAATATCTATCCAATCCAAACAAAATAAAGCCTTTTGCATGATACAGCCTTTACACAATTTCATAGTAATACGGATTTGCATTTGCAATAACTATTACGGATTTACGGTACAACATGGCTAGGAAAATCACACATTATTAATGGGCGCCTTGCTTTGCTTCCCATAAACTGAAAATAAGTACCCAGCAAGCTCCAATATCTTGGCTTTACATGAAGTCAAGAAGCCAGAATTCTTCTTCCAGCCTCTACCGCTTCCCGTCACCGCAGAGAATGAGATGCCTATATACTACGCCGCGCCGCCGCCAAGGTCACGCGCTCATCCGGCTTCATCTCACGCATGCTCCACGTATACGATATCGGGCTCCGTACGTCGTGCTCGCCGTCGGCGCTGCTCCATGTGAGCCACCCGAACGCGGCGTCCATCGGGCCACCCGGCGCCGCCGACCTGAAGTCGACGGTGTACCTGAGCTTGTCGCCGACGTTCTGGAACGCGAGCCTCGCCGGCTTGACGGCCACGCTGACGCCGCTGGGGCCGGAGACCTTGACGGCGTACACCGCGCCGGCGCCGCCGACGTTGGTTAGCTCGCGGCGGTACTTGACACCGCCGCGCGACCTCCTGCCGAACACGACGGAGAAGGACGGGTAGTTGAGGTCGCCGGGGCTGGACAGCTTCCGCTGGCATGTCGCGTTCGGCAGCGCCGCCGTGACGGCCTGGATCTGCTGCGGCGAGGCACCGACGGAACACAGGAAAGCGACGTAGTCGTCGACGGAGGCGTCGTAGACGAGGCCGGGGGAGAGGGCCCGGACGGGGTCGACGTGCCCGGAGCCGACATTCTCCGAGCATCTCTCTAGGCTGGAAGGCGTGGTAAACACATAACCTATAATTTTTGCTAGATAATAGAAGTACAACTTTCGGTCTCCGTATCAACCAGGATATATACGGCCAACACATAAACACAAATGAAACATTTATTACAAACCACAGCAAAAAAACAAAAAAGGACACGACAAATAAATTGTGACCTTAAAGATACCCTATTAAAAAGAAATAAAAGTAAATCAAATCTGATTCAGAAGTAGAAGCCCTAATCAGCCTTGCACATCTCGCTGGTTTAAAGTTTTCCTCATCCTTCAGAGATTACCACCATCTTTCATGGCATTTTATACGGCTTCATAGAAAACGTCAAATCCTCGTATTTCGAAAACATCACACATTACCCAAACAGGGAGAGCGAGAGAAAGAGGTGAACAGTTAAAACGATTGGTACTGAGGATCACCCACTAGGCCACTACTGATCAATTAACACCAAGCATAAAATCCCAATATATCCACCGCTCAGCCGTCCATAACCATCGGATCAGCAAGCATATAATTCAAATAATCTTGAAGGATTCAAACACGAGTAAACTGAAAGTCTGGTGGAAAACAAGACATATACTTCTCATTGTTGCCCCACCGCTGCATTGAGATCTGATCAGGCCTTGACCCTGAGCCATCTGCCCGGTGGCTACTGGCTAGGAGAGCCGTCACAGCCTCGCTCCGCCATTTAGCAAGCCGCTGTGGACGGCCTCGTGCTGCCTGCACACAGCGAGGCATCCGCCTAGAGCAACACCAGGACCTATGCATCCCTGCCGCATATCGACGAGTCCTATGGGCCGCCGCCGCCGCGTGCAGGCAACGGCGGCGAGGAATGGGCGGCTTGTGCGAGCAAAATTGCTAGGGTCCCTATAGCTATACCCTATAACTGATGTAGTCCCCATACCCTAAGTCGTCACCGACGGTTGGAGACGGAAGACGAATTGACAAAGGCCCGCTAGGAGCTTGATACTATCATACACATGATAGATAGCAAACTCGAGGAATAAAACCTTTTTGTTTTTTAAAAAGGAAAAAAACAGCCAACACATGTCAGAATACCGTGCAACTAAAAAGCCCGTGGACGGTCGAGAATATCATGGCATTTGTATGCATGCCACCTGCGGATAAAAGCTATCATGGCAAAAAAAGGCAAGCTACTGCCAGGGGCGAAGGGCCCGTTATGGCAATGTATGGCCCGCACCATACCTTGGCCCAGCTAGCCTAGAGTACCCACAAGTAATTTTCGTGCATGGACCTTTGCAGTCATAGCCGAGCCGGCCCACTTTGCCTCTAGCTCCACGCGCCAGGCGCCCCAGCAGGCAGCAGCTAGAGAGCGAAGGCAGAGGCGGCGCTAGCAGGGGCGGAGGGCCCGTTATGGCAAGGTATGGTCTGCACCTTACCTTGGCCCAGCTAGCCCAGAGTACCCCCTAGTAATTTTCGTTTATGGACCTTTGCAACTGTAGCCGAGCTGACCCGCTTTGCCTCCAACTCCAAGCGCCCGGCGCCCCAGCAGGCAGCAGCAAGAGAGCGAGGGCAGAAGCGGCACTAGTGTCCCTATGCCTCCGTCCGCTACTCCGCCGGCCGCTGCCTCGGCCTCACGCACTCGTCTCGCGGGCTCGCGGCCTCGCCGTCGCCCGGCCCACTGCCGCCTTGCCGCTCCCCGCTCCCCTCGCCGGCCTCGGCCGTCGCCTCGCCTCTCCTTGCTCCCTTCTTCTGTTCTTCAGTTCTTCCACCGTGAGTGTGCGGATGTCAGAATGTTTGAAATGTGATTGAGTCATTTGAGTTTTTGAGTGCTTGCTTGAGAGTTGAGAGTTCAGTGCTTGAACAGGCAGACATGCAGTACAAGTTTGATTTGTGATTTATGAAGTGTCCATGGCAATGAGAAGTCAAAGGGGAAGAGGAACGGTAGCACGAGGAAGAGGAAGAGGAGGCCGAGGTGGTTTTTTTGTTTCAAGTCTCCTATGGGAATTGTAAATCGAGAAACCGATTTTGTTGAATGGCATTAGCTAATGGTTCATTGCTTTGCTTGTTTCATTTTTTGCATATTTGAAGAGCTATTTTAGCCAAGATCCTAGCGGCACAACAAACCCTAGTACTTATGGAAGCGGAGTTGGTCAAAGAATGCTATGCCACCGCTAGCTGCAGTGCCTGCAGAGGTTCGAGGGGATGTTACAAACGAAGGGGATGCTATGCCAGTGCCAACTAAAGAGGTCCAAAGTCCACAAGATGCAAATGTTGAAGGTATAATAACTAAGTTCAATCCGGATCACGTTATCTCTGATCCGGGACTTCGCATTCCCATTGATCGGTTTCATCCTAATATTAGAGATGAAGTTCGGAGGGCTTTCATAGTTAAAGGTCCAACCCAACCAACTACTCATAAATTTTCTCAAGGACCAGATAAAAAGAGCTTTCAAATAGCTTGGTTTAAGCAATATCATTGGTTGGAATATAGTTTGAAAGGGCATATTGTATTTTCATTGGTCTATCGTCTCATTCAGTTGGCATTGCTACTGCCAGTAGCGACTACATAAGTTGAAAGGGCTTTTTCAGCGATGAAGATCATCAAAACCGAGTTGCGCAACAAGATGTCCGATGGTTGGCTTAATGATTTAATGGTGGTCTACATTGAATGGGAGATATTTAAAGGACTTGACCTTGAAAATATTAAAAAGGCATTTCAGAAAAAGAAAGATAGGTAGATGCAATTGCCTAAGTCTCCTAGACGTAACTAATTGCATTATCTTATTGGTATAACTTCATAACTTGCAATCCATTTCTATCTTTTATATTACTTATCCCCAAATGTTTAACTACTAATTTATTTATTGATCTTTGTTTGATAGGTTATTTTTGTAATTGTTCATTTCATGTATCCTCTGCATTTTGTAAACTTCGTTCGAGATACTTTTCGATAATCTTCTTGTCTTAAATTTTTTTTTTACCTGTGATTGTGTTGAATGCTGCCTAAAGACGATCGTCGGTGTCAACACACTCGAGCACGAGGGCCGTAAACTACTTTCGGTGCAAGCACGCGATACCCTGATTAAGCTTATAAGCCACACTGTCACAGTACTCAGTGTCTCAGTGCTACTGATAGTCTGATACATCCTACAAAACAATTACTGTACAGATCGGACACGTATCGAAGGGCGCACTCACCTGACAAGATGTTGAACGGCGAGCGCCGGTCGTCGACGGCCAACCCGGTCGGCCCGACGGACCCCATCCAGCCGGCGAGGATGTTGACGCCCGGCCCGATCACGTCCGGCTTGAGCAGCTGCGGCACCTGCCTGTTCGGCCCGCGGGAGCGGAACGCCGCCACTACCGGCGCCCCGGATGCACGTCGAGCGTCGTGCCGGCGAAGCTCAGCCTCACAGCCGCCTCCGCGTCCGACTCCACGTACCTCCTTGCTGCGTGGCCGCTCTCATAAAATGATCAGTAATATGGTTTATACGGAAATTTGTATCTTTTCTATTATGACATAATTCAGATAAGAACAATGAACAAACCAACCACCGGCCCCCAAACAAATGTCCCCTAGTCCACGACTAGAGCGACTCAGCATGCGTCTCACATTCGCATTGTTTGTTCATGTTAAACTTCCAACAACACCAACAACATACCAACCTTAACACGACTAAAATCTCAACAACTCAACTTCTTTCCAACTCAACCAAAAGTTAAATTAAAATGCAACAATCATGATCCTACATGCGTACATGAGACATTGCCATTATTATTGCTAGATTAAATTCCTAGGGCTTTCCTATAATCTAATAGGGAAGCTAAAATCTAAATGGGATTATGACTACATGCAATCATAAATACTTTTAAATCAATTGGACAAAAATTAATTAACTAGAAAATAAATGAATAATACAATATTAGGGAACAGGAAACCTGCCTGGTTAGACTAGATCTTCGATGTTTGCACTATTGCCCTGATAATCCTGCTCGGCTGATCCGAGGGCAATGAATTCGTTTTCTATACGTTGGAGAAAGGGAAAATAGGAAGGGAATTTAATAAAAATAAAAAGAAAAATACATGGAGCATGAATGCATGAAATCATTTTTTAAAAAGGATATTTTTAGGAAAAAGGTTGGGTTGACTAGGATGGTGATGGTTTGTATGATTTGAATATTTCTAGAAAATTTTCTTATAAAAGGGAATGGGGATGGAGATTTTTGGCATTATTCCGGATAGAATAAAATGGAGCATTGATTTTGACATTATTTTGATAGATCACCGGATAGCAAGAATTTATGCGTGTGTACGTGGGAAAATATTTGGTGTGGATCAATAAATTTCCAGAGATCGAGGTCAACGACAACAAAGTTATTAGAGTTCCGAAATGGAAATTGTCGACGGTTGAGATATCGATCTCAAGTCGCTAAGGTTCTTGAAGATTGAGATAGGAGACACGCCAAACAATGCGAACAGCAACGAATAGGAGGCAGGGGTTTTTATCCTGGTTCAGGCCTCTCGGGAGAGATAATAGCCCTACGTCCAGCCTTTCTTATATATCAAAGATGAAATACAAGAGGTGGCTCGTCGAGACGAACAAGTCTCGGCGAGATTATGGTGTATGCGAAGTGCTAAGGCGCTAGAGCTCTAAGTCAGAGATGTAAACTCCAGCCAGGTCCTCCTAAACGCCTTAGGGGCCCTGTTTATATAGTGCGGAGCAAACCGACCTACCGAGGAATATCGGGCCGGGCTAACTACGAGATCGCAACGAACTCAGTACATGCCAAATATATCCCGAGGCAGATAAGGTAGCTACCATAAGGGAGACACAAAGATTAGGTAAATAATTTAAAGTTGTTTTTTCTTACTTTATGTACTAGTTTGTTGCCAACTAATCATATTATGCCATATGTTGCTTTTATAGGAGGCGGTGCAATCACCGTCTGGTCGGGATATTGATGGAATATATTTAGATGACGAGGAGACAGAGATCAAAAGAGAGATGGAGGTGTGGAAAAGAGATTGGGGTCACTATGGAGTAACTATAATGTGTGATTCCTGGACGGGGCCTACTGGTATGAGTATCATAAACTTCATGCTGTACTGCAACGGCACAACTTACTTCTACAAAACAGTAGATGCAACGAACCAGACGCGGGACACCAAATTCCTCGTCGAGGTATACTTCGTCTTATTTGTTGTTGTTTTACGCTCTATTACCTTCTATTTGTTGTTGTTTTACTCTCTATTACCGTCTATTTATTGTGAACATTTTTCATGCAGACAATACATAAGGTGGTGAAAGAGCTAGGGGTGGAGAATGTTGTCCAGATTGTCACGGACAACGGTGCCAACTATAAGGCAGCGTACTTGAAACTAAGAAAGAAATACATGTCTACCGTTTGGCAGCCCTGTTTGGCTCACACTATCAATCTGATGCTGAAGGATATTGGAGAATTTTTCAAAAATAAAGCAATCATTGATAGTGCAAAGAGGATATGTCGATGGCTATATAACTCTAGAAAGCTTCATGCTATGATGAAACAAGCCATTGGCGGAGAGTTAGCGAAATGGAACACAACTAGATTTGGCACCAACTACACTTTCTTAGCGAGCTTTTTGATGCATAAGGGTGCCTTCATGAGGTGGATGGCAAATACAGAGTTCCAAGCTACCCCTTACTGCCAGTCTGCGGACGGACAATATACACATCAAAATTTGTCAGATCTACGTTGGTGGGCTAGGGTTAAAGAGTGCATTGATTCAGTGGAATACTTGTATGCTTTTCTTCGTATGGCCGATCAAGACAAGATTTCAACCATATGCAACGTGCTACCAATGCACCATGATGTCCGTGGATGGATGTTCAGAGACATCCAAGAGCCCTATCGTACGCACTACTTAACGGTTCTTGATACCAGGTTTAGAGATGTGACGTATGACACTTTTATTGGAGCAGGTTAGTACTGAATTGTTTTATTGATTTGTTTTATTAAGTTATTTTTATTGACTTGTGTATTTTTTCATGCAGCTGCGGCTTTGAGCCCATCCCTCCACTATAGTAGAGGCACTACTGACACCATGTTAGCAGATCTGCGATGTGCATTTGATAGAATGACATACAGTGTTACCGTTGCCCAAGCATTGGTGGAAGCAGATGTGTGGAGAAGAAAGGGTGGTTCATTCGGTGGGCAGACTGCGTATCAAATGGCAATACATAAAAAAATTAACTCAAGTAATTATGATTTGCGATCTACCATGATACAATAGTGGTAGAGCAGACTGTTTATCAATGTATGTTGTTACGTGTAGGTTAATGGTGGAGCATGTTTGGCACGGACACGCCAACGCTTCAAATGCTTGCCAAAAAGATTGTGAGCCAGTGCGTGGCCTCTAGTGAATGTGAGAGAAATTGGAGCACCTTCGCCTTCATTCACACGAGGCCCCGTAACAAACTTGGATATAATAAGCTATAACAAGATGCACACGCTTGTTTTTGTTTGTTACAACTCAAGACTTCGTCTTGAGCGGGTCAAAACTCAGACGAGGGATGTAGAATATGATCCTGCAGACCAACTCTTACATCTTTCAATTACAGGCACGAACAGCCCAATGTTCGATTGGTTGGAGAATGGAAGGTATGTTTGTTATTTTTGTTCAGCCCAATTCTAGCATATGTCATGAAAATCTAATTTGCATGATATGTTTGTTATTTTTGTTATAATAGGTCATGAGAATCTAATTTGCATGGTATGTTTGTTATTTTTGTTGTAGGTCAAATTCCACTCCAGTTTTAGATGAGGACAGCACTGACACAGACAACCCACTCCCATCACCATTTGTCGTTAACCTAGAAGACTCCGGCACTAACCAAGAAAAGACCAAGGGCAAAAGTATGGACGAGTGGGCTGAACAGAATGTGGGAGACACTCACTTGGTAAGAGAAAGACTCGCATGCCTCCTCCTATCAAGCGTTTATCGAAGAGGACGAAGGGGAAGAGCCTGTCCACGAAAGATGATTATGAAGAGGATAGTGATGCAAGCGAGGAAGAAATCGCAAAAAGTCCCACGTACCAAGAATCAAACGATAGTTCATCTTCAGATGATGGGGAGGATGATGATGGGGATGATGACAGGGATGGCGGTGATGAGGGCGGTGATGAGGGCGGTGATGGTGAGGGTGGGGGTGGCGCTGATGACGGGGGTGATGACGAGGGTGGTGACGAGGGTGGGGGTGGCTTGCAATCTGTGACCAAATTCTACCCACAAGGTTTACACCCTATCTCGCAGGGAGGCACTAGGCCCAGGTCATCCACGTCTCGAAGGGGCAAGCAAAACAACCCGCAAGACCAGGAGAGCTCAAGCTCTACGAGTGGTACTTATACGGGTTATAATTTTTGTCCTCCCCCATATCATCAACCAATTAATCCACATATGAGAAAAGTATATGAATGGGAAATGCCAGATTATTATGCAACTCTGTATCAAAGTTGGCAAGCCATTGCCTGGACCACAGGAATAAGTTGGGAAGATTTTAAAATAGACTTAATGAACCACCATGGTCTAATAGTCATGTCTACAGAGGAGTACTACAATGCATACCCTGAATCTGGGCTACAATATTCTAAATATTAGATACAACTTACAATGGTAATATTTTGTTCTCGTTGTATAGTTACATATATTCCTTTATAATATGCATGTGTAATTTTTTTTATGTCTTATTTGTAGGTGCCGGCGTGCCACTGCCTCCCTCCATTCATCGTTCCTGATTGATACGCTTGAGGTAAGCTTTTGATAAAAAGTTCAGCGGTATGACATCTTGAGTTGTGAACTATGTATGAAATAATAAGATGGTGGATATATAATATATGCTATGAAATATGTAAATTATGTTTCTTTGTCTGCTGAGTGGATGACCAAATTATAGGGGAGGTGCTGTCGAAAGTTTGTAGAAATAAAGAGCTTAGTAGCAATTTTTCTATTTTTCTATATTTTTTTATGTCCCTAGTGCCAAATTAGTGCTAAATTGATATTTGTATGCCTCTATAATTTTTCCGACAGTAAAATTAGTTCCAAACTATAGACAAATTGACATTTGTATGTCCCTATAATTTTTCCTATTTTATCTATAATTTTTTCAAATTATAGACAAATTATAGCAATTCTTCTATTTTTCTATAATTTTTGTATGTCCCTAGTGCCAAATTACTGCTAAATTGACATTTGTATGTCCCAATAATTTTTTCGACAGTAAAATTAGTTCCAAATTATAGACAAATTGACATTTGTATGTCCCTATAATTTTTCCGACAGTAAAATTAGTTTCAAATTATAGACAAATTGACATTTGTATGTCCGTATAATTTTTCCCATTTTTAAATTGATTTTTCATTTTTTTCTCTAATTTTTCTATTTTCAGCTAAACCAGACCGGTTAGCCGAGCTAACCGGTCGGCTAACCGGTAAAACCGGCCGGGCCATTTTTTGAATATAAATTTGAATCTACCGATTTTTCAGCGAAATTTTCCGGTTAACCGCGAAAACCGGTCGGTTAGCCGAACCGGACCTCCCCCGGTTTTTGCTATCGGCTCGGTTATGTAATCACTGACTACGAGCATGCATGGATCGCAAAACTGCTTGACAAACCGAGCAAACACTGCCTTTTCCGTGGTTGGTATAGGGACCATACGTCCGTGGTTAGGCCGTACGAATGCAGTCCATCACCGGTTACAGGAGATGGACATGATATTCATGCATAGTACTTTTTCCGTTCTAAATTGTAGTTCACTGTTGATTTTTTGACACGCCTTTTGACCATTCATCTTATTCAAAAAAATTAATGCAAACATGCAAAAATATAAGTCATGCTTAAAATATGTTTAATGATAAAACAAATCACAACAAAATAAATAATATTTACATATATTTTTTGAATAAGATGAATGGTCAAATAAAATATGCAAAAGTCAACGGTGAGCTACAATTTGGAACGGAGGGAGTAAATAGATAAGTAGCCTTATTGATAGAGTTGAAGCTAGTTAAAAATTATATTCTTAAAAAATTAATTGTGACTCATTGAGAGAGGACTCGAAGAATTTTAAACAAGTTTTTTAAAAATGTTTTAGTAACTCTCGTAAAAGCCACTTAAAACCCTAGAAAAAATCAGAAAATACTATATCATTTGGCTTAAAACATTTAAACCGTGGTTAAGCGCGGCCGCCACGGTGTTCGTTGTTGCTGGGAGCGATGAGTGGCGACTAAATAGAGGGAAGAAGGACAGAGGAGAAAGAAAAATAGTTCAATCCCTTTTTTGGCTCGAACTTTCGGAACGGGTTTGCAAAAGAGCATATAAATTGAAAAAGAGGAAGAGGGAAAACTCCATAGGCCAGAGTAAAAACCGTGCTCTTTCTTTTAACATGAAAATCACTCAAAAACCAAAACAAATAGACTTAGTTTTCACGGTTGCTTGCAAACCATGACTACAACTACAAAAATGAATTTCGATCGCATTGACAGATGGCTTCGATAATCCAAAACTAATAATGGAAGCCAGATTGAGAATGCTTAAGATCCAATTCTCTATAGCTTGTCTTGCTTATCTACTTATTTAATTATATCTGTTTACAATATAAATAATTAATTTAGTTTTTTCAATTTTGAAAACATGTCCAAAAACTCTCTAAAAATAAATCAAACAATGGAGACCCGACTCTCGAGTCCACTTTGAAAAGCTATCTAAATCAGAAGATAAGTTAGATATATAAATAAGTGAAATATGATAAAACGTATAGAACTAAGCCTAAAATGGCATAAAAATCAAAGCATCAAAAGGTAGAATCAAATATTTTTCAAAAAAGCGTAGAATTTGCTATTACAAAACATCTCGACCGGGCTGCATGCGAAGCAAACATCGTTCAGCTGCACATCCGTATACGTTCTGGTGGAGACCCCTTTCACCTCCTCGCCTCTCACCCTTGGGCGTCACGTTACAACCATGCAGCATTTACTCGCCAAACCCGTTAGCGACGTTGCCCCCTGGAGCCACTGGTCACGCATCGCGACCCCCAGGTTTAAATTCAAATTCCGAAGCCGCAACCGTCCGATCCGCCCCAACACGTGGCGCCCACCCGGATCGTAAAGGCGGCACGCCGTAACCGCCGGGGATTAGCAGTTTAACACCCTCCAACTCCCTTTCCGTTCCCCTCCGCTACCTCCAACGAGTGCCACCGTCGCGCGCGCCTCACGGAGAGCGTCACGGCGGCGGCACCGGATCTCGCGTCGTCAGCCGTCACCCCCACCTCCGGTACTTGAACGTGCACGCGAGGCCAGGGATTACATAACCGAGCCGATAGCAAAAACCGAGGAAGACCCGGCTCGGCTAACCAACCGGTTTTCGCGGTTAACCGGAAATTTCGTTGGAAAACTGGCCAGATTCAAATTCATATTCAAAAAATGATCCGGCCGGTTAACCCACCGGTTTGACCGGTTAGCCGACCGGTTAGCTCGGCTAACCGATCTGGTTTAGCTGAAAATAGAAAAATTAGAGAAAAAATTGAAAAATCAATTTAAAAATAGGAAAAATTATAGGGACATACAAATGTCATTTTGTCTATAATTTGGAACTAATTTTACTGTCGAAAAAATTATAGGGACATACAAATGTCAATTTAGCACTAATTTGGAACTAGGGACATACAAAAAATATAAAAAAATTGCTACTAAGTCCTTTATTTCTACAAAATTTCGACAGCACCTCCCCTATAATTTGGTCATCCACTCAGCAGACAAAGAAACATTATTTACATATTTCATAACATATATTATATATCCACCATCTTATTGTTTCATACATAGTTCAGAACTCAAGATGTCATACCGCTGAACTTTTTACCAAAAGCTTACCTCAAGCGTATTAATCAGTAACGATGAATGGAGGGGGGCAGTGGCACGCCGGCACCTACAAATGAGACATAAAAAATTACACATGCATGTTATAAAGAAATATCTGTAACTACGCAACAGGAACAGAATATTATCATTGTAAGTTCTATCTAATATCTATAATATTGAAGTCCAGATTCAGGGTATGCCCTGCAGTATTCCTCTGTAGACATGACTAATAGACCATGGTTATTCATTAAGTCTGCTTTAAATTCTTTCTAACTTAATCCTGTGGTCCAGGCATTGTTTTGCCAATTTAGATATAGAGTTGCATAATAATCTGGTATTTCTCATTCATATACCTTCCTGATATGTGGATTAATTGATTGAGGATATGGGGGAGGATAAAAATTATAACCCGTAGAACGCCCACTCATAGAGCTTGAGCTATCCTGGTCTTGAAGGCTGTCTTGCTTGCCCCTTCTAGACGTGGAGGACCTGGGCCTAGTGGCTCCCTGCGAGATAGGGTGTGAACCTTGTGGGTAGAATTTGGTCACAGGATGGAAGCTTGGTTCGTTACCACCCTCGTCATCACCCCCGTCATCAGCGCCACCCTCACCATCACCGCCGTCATCACCGCCATCCCCGTCATCATCCCCGTCATCATCCTCCCCATCATCTGAGGAGAAACTGTCGTTTGATTCTTGGTACAGAGGACTTTTCGCAATCTCTTCCTCATTTTCATCACTATCCTCTTCATCATCATCTTTTGTGGGCAGCCTCTTTCCCTTTGCCTTCTTCGATAAACGTGTGATAGGAGGAGACAAGCGAGTCTGTCTCTTACCAATGTGGGTATCTCCCACATTCTCCTCAGCCCACTCGTCTATGCCTTTGCCCTTGGTCTTTTCCTGGATAGTAGCTGGATCTTCTAGGTTAACGACAAATGTTGATGGCAGCGGGTTGTCAGTGTCAGTGCTGTCCTCATCTAAAATTGAAGTGGAATTTGACCTACAACAAAAATAACAAACATACCATGCAAATTAGATTTTTCATGACCTATGCTAGAATTTAGACAACATGTTTGGCATATGCTAGAATTTATGCTAGAATAATTTGACATATGCCTGTACCTTCCATTCTCCAACCAATCGAACATTGGGCTGTTCGTGCCTGCAATTGAAACATGTAACAGTTGGTCTGCAGGGTCATATTCTACCTCCTTTGTCTGAGTTTTGACCCGCTCAAGACGAAGTCTTGAGTTGTAACAAACGAAAACAAGCTTGTGCAGCTTGTTATATCCAAGTTTGTTGTGGGCCTCGTGTAAATGAAGGCGAAGGTGCTTCAATTTCTCTCACATCCACTAGAGGACGTGCACTGGCTCACAATCTTTTTGGCCAGCCTTTGAAGCGTTGGCGTGTCCGTGCCAAACATGCTCCACCATTGACCTACACGTAACAACATACATTGGTAAACAGTCTGCTCCACCACTATTGTATCATGATAGATCGCAAATCATAATTACCTGGGTTAATTTTTTCTTGTATTGCCATTTGATACGCAGTCGCTCTACCGAAGGAACCACCCTTTCTCCTCCACACATCTGCTTCCACCAATGCTTGGGCAGCGGTAACACTGTCTGTCATTCTATCAAATGCCCATCGCAGATCTGCTAGCATGGTGTCAGTAGTGCCTCTACTATAGTGGAGGGATGGGCTCAAAGCCGCAGCTGTATGGAAAAATACACAATTCAATAAAACAATTTAATAAAACAAATCAATAAAACAATTCAGTACTAACCTGCTCCAATATAAGTGTCATACGCCACATCTCTAAACCTGGTATCAAGAACCGTTAAGTAGTGCGTACGATCGGGCTCTTGTATGTCTCTGAACATCCATCCACGGACATCATGGTACATTGGTAGCACGTTGCATATGGTTGGAATCTTTTCTTGGTCGGCCATACGAAGAAAAGCATACAAGTATTCCACTGAATCGACGCACTCTTTAACCCTAGCCCACCAACGTAGATCTGACAAATTTCGATGTGTATATTGTCCATCCTCAGACTGGCAGTAAGAGGTAGCTTGGAACTCTGTACTTGCCATCCACCTTATGAAGGCACTCTTATGCTTGCGTTCCATTTCGCTAACTCTCCGCCAATGGCTTGTTTCATCATAGCATGAAGCTTTCTAGAATTATATAGCCATCGGCATATCCTCTTTGCACTATCAATGATTGATTTTTTGGGAAATTCTCCAATATCCTTCAGCATCAGATTGATAGTGTAAGCCAAACAGGGCTGTCAAATGATAGACATGTATTTCTTACTTAGTTTTAAGCACGCTGCCTTGTAGTTGGCACCATTGTTCGTGACAATCTGGACAACATTCTCCACCTCTACCTCCTGCACCACCTTATGTATTGTCTGCATGAAAAAATGTTCACAATAAATAGACGGTAATAGAGCGTAAAACAACAACAAAATAGACGAAGTATACCTCGACGAAGAATTTAATGTCCTGCGTCTGGTTTGTGGCATCTACTGATTTGTAGAAGTAAGTTGTGCCATTGCAGTACAGCATGAAGTTTATAATACTCATACCAGTCGGCCCCGTCCAAGAATCACACATTATAGCCACTCCATAGTGACCCCAATCTTGTTTCCATGCCTCCATCTCTCTTTTGATCTCTGCCTCCTCGTCATCTAAGTATATTCCATCAATATCCCGACCGGACGGTGATTGCACCGCCCTCCTGCACCACTTTATGTATTGTCTGCATGAAAAAATGTTCACAATAAATAGAACGTAATAGAGCTAAAACAACAACAAATAGACGCTAATAGAGCGTAAAACAACAACAAAATAGACGAAGTATACCTCGACGAGGAATTTTGTGTCCCGCGTCTGGTTCGTTGCATCTACTGATTTGAAGAAGTAAGTTGTGCCATTACAGTACAGCATGAAGTTTATGATACTCATACCAGTCGGCCCCTTCCAAGAATCACACATTATAGTCATTCCATAGTGACCCCAATCTTGTTTCCAATCCTCCATCTCTCTTTTGATCTCTGTCTCCTCGTCTCTAAGTATATTCCATCAATATCCCGACCGGACGGTGATTGCACCGCTTCTCCTACAAAAGCAACATATGGCATAATATGAATAGTTGGCAACAAAGTAATGCATAAAGTAGAAAAAATAATTTTAACTTTTTTTACCTAGTCTTTGTGTCTCCCTTACGGCAGCGACAAAGTAAGGATTATCGGCTTTCCTCCCAGGAATGCCGGATGCGTGAAACCATCTGGCCCACCCCATGCCAAGCAAACGTTTCGCCATTTTGCCTTCCTGTGAGACTGAGAACCTGGCTGTGTCAATTCTTGGCTGAACCATGGTTAAGGCATCGATAGGTCGAGATTCCCTTTGTGAGCTCGACCGCGAGAATATTCGCCGCAGCTTCCCTTGTTTAGGCTCAGGTTCACGAGCACCACCGTACCGGCATCGATCGGTCGAGTTTCCCTTTGTGAGCTCGATCGCGATAACATTCGCCGCAGCATCCCTTGTTTAGGCTCAGGTTCACGAGCACCACCCCCACTGCCACTGCCATGCTCATACCTTTCTCCTGCTCGCATCCGAAAGTCTGACTCCATCCTCGATGCAGCCATGGCCCGTTCATATTGCTCTTTTTCATTGTAACCCCCGTGTACTGCTGCTGCCATCCTTGTCTACCACTCCCAAAAGCACCAAGATCAGCCCTCCCGAAACCCCCAGTCATTGGGTGCGACCTGGGGCGTGGTGCACCACTGTCATCACCCGGTGTGTCCTGCCAACCATAACCCCCCATGTGGTGCCCCTGCTCCTGCCAACCGCCTGCACCACTACCATAACCCCCCATGTGGTGCCCCTGCTCTTGCCAACCGCCTGCACCTCTCCCTGCCTATACTGTGGCTTCTTCCAATCTAAGCCGCTCTCTAGCTTTCTCGGTCTTTTTTTCGACGATTCTATCCAGGTACCGTCGAAAGAAGTCCCTCACCTCAGGAGGGACTGATTTATAAGATTTCACATTGCTTCCACGACTGGCCAAGTGGTGCTTAAATCTTCTTGCGCCACCTCCTACTTTGGTTTCTTTGCAGAAATTGCATTTGAATCCCGCTTTCACTTTCAGACCATACTCCCAAACCGGATCGCTAGGTTCATCCGCCATTCGTTCAAGGTTTCACTGTATGGCAACACAAAATCTTTTCGTAATAACCCTAAAATAAAACTAACCCTAACCCTAAGTCCCTTACACTAGCAGTGCATTTATGAAATAAAAAATATGCAAAAATCCTAATCTTTATCTAACCCTAACATTAGCAGTGCATTTATCAAATAAAAAAAATCACGCGGGAGGGGGGGTGGCCAGCCGGCCACGGCCACGCAGAGGGCTAGCCGATCGGCTAGCCGCTGGCCAAATCCAGCTAGCCGCTGGGCGCGCGCCCGGCGCCGTCGCTCACCTCAGTTAGCCGCTGAACCGCACCGATTAGCCGCCTGAAAGTCCCGGCTAACCGTCCGAATCGGTCGGCCCGCACCGGCTAGCCCCAGATCTGCCGGCTAGCCGCTCGGTTTCACCGGCTAGCCACCAGGTTTCGCCGGCTAGCCGTGCGGCTGAAGCGCTCGAAAGGGATGGAGAAGAGGGGGGCTGGGGGCTAGGGAAAGTGGGGACTGGGGAGGCTAGGCGCTCGGTCTATGGGGGAAGTGTCGGTCACGGGTAGAGGAGGGATCCAAGGAGGCAGAGGTCAGGTCATATTCTTCCTTTATTTAATTATTTTTATTCATATCCAACGAAAAACAGATAAATATTTCGAATTTTTAAATTCTGTTTCAGCCAATAGTCATATAATAATGTTTACTATTTTACGGAATTTTTCAGATTTTTTCATGAATTTTTAAATTTGAACGTTTTCGACCGGTTAGCCGCGGTTTTGTAATCCCTGGGACCGAGGCGGCGACGATCAAGCTCATCTCCTCCGACGGACAGCGCTTTGAAGCGGTGGCGGCGGCGGCGGCGGCGAGGCTGTCGCAGGTCGTCGCTCGTGTGATCGACGGCGGCATCCCGCTCCCCAACGTCTCCGGCGCGGCTCTCGCCAAGGTCCTGGAGTACTGTAGCAAGCACGCCGCCACCGAGGAGGACCTGGCCGTCTTCGACCGGGAGTTCGTCAACGTCGACAGGAGCACGCTGCTCGAGGTGATCATGGCCGCCCACAACCTCGAGGTCAAGGGGCTGACCGACCTCGGCTGCCAGAAGGTCGCCGACATGCTCGTCGGGAAGACGCCGGAGGAGATCAGGGCGACGTTTGGCATCGTCAGCGACTTCACGCCGGAGGAGGAGGAGGAGGAGATGCGCAGGGAGTACGAGTGGGCCTGCATGTAGAAGCAGCCGCGCGTCCGTAATCATATGCATATCGTTCATGATCTTTAGATTTGGTTACTTTAGAAAAATTATCTACTTTTCATTTGTCCTTGTATATTTGTCCATAAGGGACTACAAACTGATGATGCTGGAACAAAAATCACTGTTGATTAGCCATGCCGTAATCCCAGATTGCAATGCAAATAACCTTTTCTTCCTCTAATCTCCGGTGCAATTCGGACTCGTTGTCTACTGATGAAAGAAAAAGGAAGACATTACCTTAAACTTGGGCGAGCTAAATCAACGTTATGTTAATTTTGCCACACTTTTCTCGCTAATGTTATGTGATACCCAAAAGTTTTTACAATTTTAATTTTCAATTTTTACAATTGCAGAATTTTAGTTTTCGTCTAGCAAGTAATTGTTGGAAAAATAATTCTTTTAAGAAAAAAACCAAAATCAACTTAAATTCTTTATTTGGAAGAAATAAGGGTTTTATGGAAATAATATTTTGAGCATTTATTTTTATCAACGGTTTATAGTAAGTAAGCCAAATTTCAAATTAAAAAGAATATGCTGATTGTTATTCCTTTATTTTCGTCTAGCAAGTAATTGTTGGAAAATAATTCTTTAAGGAAAAATCCAAAATCAAATAAAATTATTTTATGTTGCAGAAATCAGGGTTTTATGGAAATAACATTTTCAGCATTTATTTTTTATCGACGGTTTAAATAAAGTAAGACAAATTTCAAAATAAAAAGAATACGCTGATTAATTGTTATTCCTTTCCCTTCTTTCCAAATTCTCTGAAGCGGGCTTTCGGTTTCGGTCGGCCTAGGAGTCTCTCCCAGCCAATTTTTCCTTAATTCAGACAAGATGTATATTGATTAAAGAAAAGAAAAAAGACATAACCTTACACATGGGTGATCTAAATTAAAGGTGAGGATCCAGTGCAAATGCCCATTTAGTGCTAACATGCTAACAACAGATCTGGACCATCGGATCCAGCAGGAACGACCCAGATCTGAAGAGGTGCAAGCCACTTTTCTCACTTAAACACTTTCACGAAAAATCCCCTGACTTTTTAAATGGAAAGAGGCTTCCACCTTTTCAGATCCGGGCCACTCTTTATGGATCTGATGGACCAGATCTACTGTTAGCATATTAACACTGAATAACCATTTGCACTAGATATGTTGCCATTAAAGGTATGCCCTTTGCGACACTTTTCTTGCTAATGTTAATTTTTTGGATTAGGCTCCCAAATTATTACGAAGAATTTATTTTGTTTGATCTAATGATTGTTGACCTCTTATCTCTATGAGTCTAACGGTGTTAGACGATGAGTGCATATATTAATGCAGTGGTGTAGAGAACTCTTGGATTTTGGTGTAAATTTGAGAAGTATTTGAAAATTTGAGAAGTATTTGAACTTTATATACATTCATGTTCAAAATAATACCATAGTCTATACTACTAAAATGATAATAGCAGTTGATAAGGTTTTTCTGATGGATTCATGAACCCTGACGAACCGATGGCACCAACCACTATCGTAATAAAGCAACTTGCAACAAATGAAACCGAACAAGAATCATACTTCGATCTTTGTCTACCCGATCATGCAAAGGTAGATGTGACATCCTTCTTGAAAATTAGGAGGAATCACAAGAACAATGTACTCTCAAAAAATTCGTCCAATTACCATGAGGCAACATTGAAGCAACATTGTATATTCTGGAAAATAAAATGGTCTAACAATTACAATAGAAGTTGTATGGTAATATAGTAGGGGGGAGAGGTGCTGTTCATGCATGGGTATTGTTCACCGAACAACACTGGGCCCCACACAATTATACCCTTTATATTATGAGCATTCTTGTTTTTCAAAGAATCCAAACAAATTATTGTAATCAATTTTTTTGCTTTGCCTGCCAAATAGAGTTGATTTGTTTTCTTCTTCCTCCTTTCCATGTCCGTAATCAAATGAAATTCTTTATTTGGCAGAAATCCGATTTTTATGGAAATGATATTTTGAGCATTTATTGTTTATCAACGGTTTAAAGGAAGTAAGCCAAATTTCAAAATAAAAAGAACATGCTGATTGTTATTCCTTTCCTTTTCTTTCCAAATTCTCCAAGTGGGCTTTCGGTTGGCCCATGCCAGGAGCCTCTCTCCGCCCATTTTTCCTTAATTCGGACAAGTTGTCCACTGATTAAAGAAAAAAGACATATGGGCAAGCTAAATCAAAGTTATGTCATTTGAGACACTTTTCTTCTAATGTTAATTCTATTTGGTGGATTACGAACCCAAATTTTTACAAAGAATTTATTTTGTTTGTTGTAATGCTTGTTGACCTCTTATCTAGAACTATTTGAACTTTATATACATCCATGCTCAACAGGAATACCAATATACCATAGTCGCTACTACTAAAATGAGCATAGCAGCGGCGTAACATCCATGATAGTGGTGGACTAGTGAACCCGACGAACCGATGTCGTCAACCACTGTTTTAATACAGCAACCTACGACAAATAAATTCAAACAAAAATCAAACCACGCAAAGGTAGACGTGACGTTCTTCTTGCGAATTAGGATGGATCATAAGAGCAATGAATGTACTATCAAAAAATCTGCCCAATTCCCATGAGGCAGCGTATAGCATAGACTCTGAAAGAAGCAACATTGTCTATCTTGAAAATAATATGGTCTAACCATTATAAAAGAAGTTGTATGGTACATATAGCTGAGGGGGAGAGGTATTGTTCATGAATGGG
The DNA here is from genome assembly GCA_005191435.1 of Raddia distichophylla. Classification (NCBI taxonomy): domain Eukaryota; kingdom Viridiplantae; phylum Streptophyta; class Magnoliopsida; order Poales; family Poaceae; genus Raddia; species Raddia distichophylla. The sequence goes on from SPJY01013140.1 coordinate 411,201, forward strand.
TATTGTTCACGTGAACAACTAGAAAAATATACGCGCGTTGCCGCGCTCTAATTACCCGTGAAATATGTAAGGTGTTCCACTATTAAATTCAGTTTCGATTTGACCAAAAGACTAAATCTTTGAATTATCGATACAATAACAAAACTGTATCAGGGTATTAAGTAATGTAGATGCATATGTGCAAGTTTGATATACAAATTATTAGTTGATGCAAGGTTTAATAACACTGAATGTAATAAAACATATGTGCTTTAAATTAACCAGAGGAAAATTACATACATATAAACCAATCAAAAGGAAGATAGGTATACGTAACTAATCTTTAATGTACTAAAAGATTTTAGAACACAATTACATCTCGATAATCAGGAGCTTAATAAGATAATTTAGCACCCTAAACGAAACTGAGATTATTAAATAAAAATACAAAGAAGGAGGAGCCGTGTAATTCTTGGCTTGGGATTACATTTTCCTTCGGATGCAAAGCAATCTGGCAATACGCAATGACACATGAATACCTTTTATTTTTGTGTAGCATTGCATATTGCTGCCAATACCTGTGTCAAAAATAATTTTAGGAGAAGGCCCTTTGCAAATAAGTTGATGTCATGTAAGTTGTTATATTTTTTATTGTTTCTCTATCCACTGATCTTGAAGTGTGATTCTTGATATTTACCAATGATTCCATGTTAAAGAAAACTTACCTAATGCTGACAGAGCAGTAAGAAGAGTTGTCTCGTCTGGTGTAAAATATTTCAGTTCACTATTGGACAAAAAATTGGTAATTCTCCTGACACAGAAATTGAGTGCTAGTTAATAGTGCTTTAAAGTGAACAGAACATACAACATCAAAATTTTAAGGACACCCCCCTTCACATCAATGAAATAACTTTAAAACATCTGCACACAAAGAGTAAACATGCTAACAGCAATATGATGAAACTTTCAATTGAAATTTAATTCTAAAAAAATGTTACCTTCTTGCTGGGTAAATTGGTGTCAACTTATAGGTTGCTACTACCAACCAAATCGGATAGGATATTAGTGGGCATGCCAGGATGGGCCTCCATGTGTTGATTGACTCTAGCATCAATGACACCACACTGCCTCATCATGTCTTCGATGGATACACTGTCATCTTCAATTCTTTGCACAGCAACTGAAAGGGCAAAAGATTTCCAAGTGAAGCTATTTGATAAACAAATAGCAAGTAGTGAAAACCAAATATGATATGCATGCATTTATGTGGTAAAGCTAGGCTGTAAAAATGTGATAAAACATAAAAAAAAAACTTTAGTTGTGACACCATTGTGCTTTGTGCATGGTAAATACAAGGTTATGCATCTACAAATGAAAATTACCTCTTCGTTTGCAGGTTTAGTGTCATCAATGGGTTTTGTTACACCATGTTTTCTTTTATTTTCCTGTGTATGGAGCTTTGGTAGAGGAAGGATAGCATCTTTAGCATTAGCTCGATCCAGAGCAGTGATAGTTCCTGTAAGAAACAATGTTAATGAGAATGGGGCTCAGCCCTGGCGGCGTGACCGGCTGGGAGCCAGGCCAGGCCGCGCGGCGCTGGTAACGGTGCGCCGGCTATGGGGGCGGCGCTGCAAGGCTGGGCCAGCCGCGGCGGCGCTTCGAGGGGCAACGACGTGTCGCCGCCGCTTGATTCTTGCCGATCCGGCGGGGCGGAGGACCACCTACCGACGATGAGGGCAGGGAGGAGCTGCCGGCGACGGGAGAGGCGGGGCGGAGGACCACCTACCGGCGATGGGGGCGGGGAGGAGCCATCGGCGACGGGACGGGGGAGGACCTGTCGGCGACGAGGTAGAGGAGGATCTGCCGGCGACGGTGACGGACGGGGAGGAGCTGCCGGCGACGGCGCGGTGGGGAAGGGGACGGCGGTGGGTCGGAAGCCGCAGTGTGGAAGGGGACGCCCGCCGCGGTGGGAAAGGGAAGGCATGGTGGGGAGCTTTGGATTATCTAGACCGTCGAAAATCAATCGTACGGCTGCTATGAATTTTGCTGACGTGGAAGCACCGGATCCCTGGAAAGGGACCGTGCTTCATTATGTAAGATACTTGGCCCCACACTATTACACCCTTTCTATAATGAGCATTCTTGTTTTTGGAAGCATCAAAACAAATTGAAAATAAACTATGGCAATCAAATTAATTTGCTGTTTGCTGCTTGCTTGTCAAATAGCGTTGATTTTTGTTTCCCTCTACCTCCTTTACATGCCCCGTATACATCTTGCATAACACTCCGGCAAATACTATAGCATGGATGTACTGTAGCATGCGCTACTGGATACGTCACGATGTGACGTGGATTGGTTAAAATCTTAATATCCATATCGTTTCCTTCCTCTAAGAAAAAGAACCTAAACTTTTGTAAGTATCGAGTTAGATCATTGGGGGGGTTCCGTGCTTCTGTTGTGCTATTTTAATTTTGTATACGTGATTGTACTTTGAAAGCATAATGTATCATCACAACATATTCGAATAAGAACTTTCTTATGGCTAATCAATTCCACATTATGTGTTAGGTATTGTGTCGAATATGTGTACGAGTAGGCTACAAGGACTTTGTGTTGTAATAGGCAGGGTTGGTTAGTGTTAGAGTAGGACTCTATCCAGGCCTCCACTATATAAAGGGAGGCATCCCTGATGTAACCAAGACAACGACTTCATAATAGTAGCATAGGCAAGAAGGAGGTCAGCGACCGGCATGTGGTCGTGACCTGGTTAGCCGGTGTGCTGCGGTATTATGGATTGGGGAGGAGCGCCCATAATCAGAGCCTCGCAGATGTAGGCGAAAGCCGAACTGCGTTACCAAATATCGTGTCTCCTGGTGTCGTTCGTGATCTTGCATCGGCGTTAACTCCTAACAAGTGGTATCAGAGCTTGGTTGGCGATGTCCATGCGAAAGATCTAGGGGAGACACGAGGTTTATGCATACACGGGCGCCGCAGAAAATGCCCTATCGGCGCAAGGTGGAGCATGGCGACGATTGACGATTCGATCGGTGGTGTCGAACACTTCGGGTAGGAGGCTCGAACCGTTCAATGGGCTACCGTTGACGGGGATCTATCAAGGCCAGGTGATCAAGGGCTGACAAAGTAGCCGGCGAGGTCGGCAGGCGACGGCGACGACCTCGGCGTTCGCGATCAAACCGGCAGGCGCGGATGGATGCCGGATAGATCGGAACGGCGGGAGCAGTGATGCGACCGGATGTTGCACAGGAGGCGCTGCATCACGTCATTGAGGGCAAAGCCGTGACGTGGATACAGATGGCCAGGGTACGGCATGTTTTGCTGTGCACGGACGTGGTGTACGGTGGCGGGCTGGGAAGCCTGCTTGAGGGCTCGAAGATTGGATCTGGAGTTGGAGGAGTTTTTCTGAGATTTTTCGGCTGGTGACGTGCGTGCATTGGTTCATGTCCAATGGTGGACCATGCATGGCGGTCATGCATGTATTGGCGTGTACTGACGGCGGACTTCAACGGACATGCATACTCTTGCACGTGGTTGAGCCAAGTTGTACGTGCATGTAGCCATGGTGTTTCATGTTGATGCCCGTGTACTAGTACAAAAAAGGTCAATACGTGTGTGGCCATGTGGTTGACTACAGGGCAGAAGGGTTACGTATCGGTGCCAGGGCTGCTAGCTTAGCTTGTGCACAGAGGCGGGCGCGTGCTGGGCCGACGGCTGGTGTTTGCGGGCCCATCGACGGGAGCAGAGGCAGGCCCATGTGCTGGAGCAGTGCTTTGTATGCGCTTGGGCTGGAGCACATGGCGCATGGATCTGGCCGAATTCTTCTCGGGCTTGGCATAGCACATGACAGCGTGTTCTTCACTTAACCACGGTGAATCACACACCTATCAGATTTCTATCTTGCTAGCCGATCAGCCCGAGTTCAGTTCGATTCGAGCATCGAACGCGGCAAGGAGTGACACACAGAGTCTACCCAGGTTCGGACCCCCTCGCGGGTAATAGTCATACTCCTGCCGAGCTTTAGCTCTTTTCTGGTTGTGGTTGTGTGGGAATGATTACAGAATGTCCAACCCCCCTCCTCCTTCTCTCTCTTCTCCTCTTATACAAGCCTCGAACTGGCGGAGAGAGCCGAGGGGGTAGGCAGTACAGTACACTTAGTACATTGATAAGACGTAAGGGACGGGACAGGAGAGACGAAAACGTGCTGCTGCTACTGTGCCGAGCGGCGCCGCCCATGCGCACTTCGCAAGTGGTCTCTGACTCGTGTGAACACGCCGGTGAGAGAATGAGTGGGACCCAACTTACTCCTTCTGACGCGGGAGCCAACTTGATGATGGCAAGCTCTCTCTCTGCCGGTCAATTGCACAGTGCCACAGTGACAATTGATCAGACCTGCAGAGGTCACTGTGGCGGTAATTATCTCTTCATCGGTCTATCCGCGCGTAATGTCGCATTGAATGCGCCTGTCCTTCGCAGCAGTGGAGAGCCTTCGCTTATAAGACTTCCCCGGAACGCTTCCTGCCACGCGGGCCCCACCCGCCAGTGAGGGGGCCTCTCGCATTTGCCCTGATCGCCCGCCTGACGCGTGGGGCCCTCGCCTTATCCTTTTTTAGGATTCTTCATACCCCGGTATTAATTATACCGACAGCACAGATTCCGAATTTCGTATGAAAACTCAAAGGAGGTGGAGGTGGAGCCCGGATTTGAGGTGGATTAGAAGTCTAAAAAGATTAGAATTCACCTGTAAGGGGGTTATCTCATCACTATAAAAGGGGATTCAAGGGAAGCCAAACCCAACAATCCAAAGCTATCAACTGCTGTTTTGAGCGCAGATTTTGGAGGAGTTTTTTAGGCGTGAGATTCCGAACGAGAGTGGCGTTCTTGGAGGGCTGTTGGCGATCTGTTCAAGATGGCGAATAGATCGGGTGGTGATACATCCATCGACAAGCAATTGGCATTGGTAGAATCGCAGGTCGGCAGGATGAAGCCAACACATACAAATTTTGGTACGGTGAGGTTTGACGGTACAGGAAACTTCAGTTTATGGCAAGCAAGAGTTCGGGATATCCTGGTACAGCAGGGTATTGTGGTGGCTCTTAAGGCGAATAAACCGAAGAAGGTGGAGGCTGGTGATTGGGAGGAGATGCGGTTGCAGGCTGCGGCAACCATACGCCTTTGTCTCTCAGATCAGGTCATGTATCATGTCATGGAGTTATCATCACCGAAGGAAATTTGGGACAAGCTGGCCAGTCAGTTCATGTCCAAGACTCTGATCAGTAAGCTGTATCTGAAGCAGAAGTTGTATGGGCTGAAGATGCAGGAGGGGTCAGATCTGCAAGCACACATTGATGTTTTTAACAGGTATGTCACAGATCTATCACATCTAGAGGTGACAATCGCTGATGAAGACAAGGCAATTATTCTTCTTTGTTCGTTGCCTCCGTCCTTTGAGCATTTGGTCACAACGTTGACATATGGCAAGGATAGCATCAAAACTGAGGATATTACTGCGGCACTTATGTCTCATCAATTGAGAAAGAATAAAAATGCAGTGGAGGAACCTCGTTTTGTTGCTTTGCTAGTCTCAGGTGATCAAGGCGGTCATGGGGCCGGAAAGAAGAACAAGAAAAATAACAGGGCGGTGCGGTGCTTCAGATGCAATGAGTGGGGGCACATGAAGAAGGACTGTCCAGGTCCATCAAAGGGAGCAGATGCTAATGTGGCAATAGGCTCGTATGACTCCGGAGGCGACAGTGCTGAGGTTCTTCTATTAGAAGGGGGTTCTGTTGCAGGTGGAGCTGCTAAGCATGTTGCAGGGTCGGCGTCGTTTGTTCCAAGAGGCGGCGAGTTTGATGAGGACTCGTCGGGCGGCCCGCTGTAGGCTGCAAAAGAAGGAAGCAACCAGAGTCCGGGTGCACGGGTTCGCGCAAGACGCTGGAACGACTTCAAGGTGGAGAGACCATATTCTCCAAGGTGGAGTTTGTTAGGTATTGTGTCGAATATGTGTACGAGTAGGTTACAAGGACTCTGTGTTGTAATAGGCAGGGTTGGTTAGTGTTCGAGTCGGACTCTATCCAGGCCTCCACTATATAAAGGGAGGCAGCCCTGGTGTAACCAAGACAACGACTTCATAATAGTAGCATAGGCAAGAGAGGAGGTCAGCGGCCGGCATGTGGCCGTGACCTGGTTAGCCGGTGTGCTGCGGTATTATGGATTGGGGAGGAGCGCCCATAATCAGAGCCCCGCAGATGTAGGCAAAAGCCGAACTGCGTTACCAAACATCGTGTCTCCTGGTGTCGTTCGTGATCTTGCATCGGCGTTAATTCCTAACATTATGTAAATTGAGGAAATAAAATTAAGAACGTTGAATTTCAAATTGGCTACATGAAATGTTACATTTAAGCACCTCATCATGATAAACTTTCGATTCAATACCATTGTTCTTACCTTTATTACTCTACTTAGTCGATTGTTGGCAGTCGCTAAACTCTAAATTCTTCCGCCAACTATTTGGTAAAAAATGGGGATTATACTAAGTTTTATGCAACATTTTATTTTAACTAATAAAGTTTCACAAGTTTTAAAGTTTACTTAGGACCAGGGATGAATAAAGAGAAAATGGAGCGAAAACCATGCAAGTGTGGGACCCGCCATCCCCACCTAGGTGGGGTGGCCCCACCATGTCATCTCTTAACCGCCTCCTTTTATCTGTATACAAATAAGTGCTTGTGGAGCTATGTGAAGCGTTGGATCAACATCAATTGAGATCAAGAGCAAGATGGAAGTGTCACTTGGATTGGATGACCCACATGCATGATGAAGAATTGGTATTATCAAATAATTATCAAACAACCAGTGTAGGGAAGACATCCTAGCCATACACAGGAGTCAAGTCGGTGCATCGGAGGGCCAGGAGGTCAAACCCCTAGGGCGGCCGAACCTATGCAGACCGACCGACTTGCCCTCTCATGCAAACGACTCGGGACAACATGCAACTTTCTCCAGGAGAGAATTTGAGTCATGGGATGCAACATCGATGGATCCAAGGTGTCGGCTGACCTAGCCCTGGTGTTCATTGACTTCACTCCTAGCCTACAAGTACCCCTAAGCCTCTAATGCACTATAAATTAGGGGGTGCTTCGGCCAGATGAGAAGCAACACCAAGAAGGAGCTCATTTTCCACTCACTTTCCATTTTAGAGTTAGGTTAGTGTAGTTGGGAGTTAGAATCGAGTCGAGCTTGTCTCAGGGTTCTGGAGAAGTCTTCGAAAGTTTTGGTACGACTCTTGTATCTTTTCTTCTTCGTAAGACTTATGGAATATAAAAAGAGTATTTCTTTATTTACTCTAAGTTGAGCGTTTATATTTTCGCATTTATTTTAATTATTATATTCTTGTTGTGGACTTGCTTTAGTGTAAAAGTATATTCTTCTTGACGTCTGTGTCCGTGAGGTATCTCGTCTTATATCTTGGTGAGACGGACTTCACTAAGCGAGAGGTTGTTTCTCCAAGGACCCAGGAGAAAAGTGTTAGCTATGGACGCCATGGTTAGTGCTAACTTGATCTACGCCCAACCCTTTGGTTTGTGTGGTACGTAGTAGGTAGTGACAGTACCTATCTATCCCTTGAAATCCACCACGTTCAGGTCGGCTCCGTAGAGCCCAATAGGGATGGCCATAATCATCCAGAAATTCATAAGTGATAGTGGGTGGTGGTGGGTCTGCCAACCTCGAAGTGAACAAAGTTGAACGAGTGATTCTATCCCCCACTAAAGTGACACTGGCTTAGGGCTTTTTTACTGGATCATAGTAATAGAGATCACTTTACCCTAGGAACCTAATCTCGTCTCGTTGTTCTCCTAACTTACTAAACCGCCCTATGTCTTTTGAATCTCTGGTATTTGCCATTAATTATCACTCTTATGCTATCCTTACCCCGCTAGATTTTAGTTAGTATCTTAATTGGTACAACCTATCCTTTATCTTAATATTGAAGCTAAATCAGTATTCGTACACTTGTGGATTAAACTTTGTTAGGTTAAGGATCGCCAACAATGATGTATGTGTTGTAACTACCGTTTTGTCATGGAGATTTATGCATGGAATTGTGAGAGTTGAATATTCACCCAAAGATATTTTCTTAATTTGCTTGTCAGTTGGTGTTGATTTCATAGTGTTTAGTTTCTCCTTTCTAAATCAACCTGTATGAGATGAGAAATAACACTAGAAGTAGACATTAAAATGTTATTTTCAGAAATAATCTCACTTTTGTTACTATCTACTTCACTCTTTTCTTTTGGCATTTATCTCCCAATCTCAATATGGATGCACATAACCTCACGTTTCGTCGAGTCACACAACTTACTTTTTTATCAATCCAGTTAGTTTGGCTTTGTGGTTCTCTTCCGCACTTGGGTGTTGATGCATCTCATCTCTAATGGATTGTTCTGGTGCGCATGTGCCAAAGAAATAGCTGGTTGAAGGGAACATCCCATGCTCAACATCCTCCTCATATATTGGCACTTTTATATCAAACTTAATCCAAATTTTACTAGGTGGTTAAATCAAGCTTCAATATTTGTTGCACTTCAATCATAAGAAGCATACTCCGCTCTCATGATTTCTCTCAACCCTCTAATTTTTGACATAGCGTTTCTTAGGATGTCGCTTCCACATTAGCATGCACATCAAACTCTATTGTTGCTTCTATCACTCTCACTGTCACATAGTTTGAGAAACTCGAGGTCATGTTCATGATTTCCATCCATTTGAGATATTACCCAGGATCTGTACTTTCATAGAATGGAAAATACAAGCTTCTAGATATGCCACGATGAGTAGAAATATCTTTCCATTGTTACTATGTGATAAAAGCATATATATATATAT
>SPJY01013140.1:453235-487507 GCA_005191435.1 Raddia distichophylla
CGCCCGAATCGGTCGGCCCGCACCGGCTAGTCGCAGATCCGCCAGCTAGCCGCTCGGTTTCACCGGCTAGTCGCCCTGTTTCGCCGGCTAGCCGTGCGCTTGGAAAGGGAGGAGAAGAGGGGGGCTGGGGACTGGGGAAAATGGGGAAACTGGCGCTCGGTCTGTGGAGAAAGTGTCGGTCACGGCCTCACGGGTAGGGGAAGGATCCAAGGAGGCAGAGGCCAAGGCATATATATGGCATATTCTTCCTTTATTTAATTATTTTTATTCATATCCAACAAAAAACACATAAATATTTCGAATTTTCAAATTATGTTTCAGCCAATAGTCATATAATAATGTTTACTATTTTATGGAATTTTTTCAGATTTTTTCATGAATTTTCAAATTTGAACCAAATTTGGATTTAATTCAAACCAAACCGACCGGTTTTTCAAAAACCGGCCCGCACCGGTTCACCGGTTAACCGCGGTTTTTGACCGGTTAACCGTTATTTTGTAATCCCTGGTCCCGCATCTAAAGACCTCTTGAACTGCTGACAAGATTCTTCCACATCCGCTCATAGGATGCGGGGTACAGTAGCTCGCTTAAAGGCCTCATGACATGCTGCCTATCGGTCCTCGATTCGTGAGTGGATAGGTAAATAACTCAACCGTGAGTAGGCCTGATCATTCGCCGGGGCCGAAGCCCGAAAGCCCAGCCCAAACTTGGCCCAAAGCCCAAAAGTTCAGCCCGGTCACGGCTTACCTCACTATTTGTTCGAGCCCGAGCCCAGCCTAGCCCGACGGCCGGGCTTCACGGGGAGGCCCGAACCCGACCCGGTTGAGACGACCCTCCTGAATTACCACATGCTAATAACACATTTCGACTCAGAGCCATGAGGTAATTGTGTGGGTGTCAGCATATACACCCGAAGTACATAACACCACCTATGTCACCTCGAGTGCATTGCTCAAGTTAGAGTATTGCAGAAGAACAATAATTAAACCGAGCCTCATGCTTTATTACATCATGAGGCCAAGCAGGGCCGAATGTATTAATGGTACAATAAATTCTACTTTTTACTTTAACGTACATGGCAAGAGTACGATACTTTTTTATTATTATATTCATCATCTAACATTACAGGAGGGTTACTAAAGATAATCTTCCAAAAGGCCCATATCATCAGAATATGGCTCCATTTCGAAGTGTCCATCAGTGGCAGGGTTGTCTTGGCACTCGCTCACATGGTCTTCCGGGTTCACATCGAAGCAAGGGTTTATTAGGAAGAGTGAGTACGGAGTACTTAGCAAGCAGTAATAACATTGAAAATCAGAATAAACCAAGAGAAAACCTATCTTAGACCGAGCATATCTACTCCAGTATTTTCCTTCTACTTTAATAGGATAAATACTATTTTTGTTTAAAAGAGTTGCCCAGTTTTAATTCAAGAAAAACTACTAGCACTCGTATACGAGGCGAACTTAGCCTCCGTAATCTCCATTCCAGGAGACTGGCATGAATTAATGATTTTACCCTGCACAGGTTTGTACCACTTTACCCATAGTCGTCCCGAATAAATTCGGAGCTTAGAGTGTTTATTATATTCCGGTAAGTTACATCTCCAGCCTGGTTGTAGAACAAGCGATGGCGTTTAACTTTAGACGTGCCTTACTCACAACCTCATGCTCCATCACTTATCCTCGTTTCCGTTTTACTCATTCCTGACGTCGGCCAATGAGTAGCATCTTGGCATAATATAGTGATGTCGGTCAGGGATACCATGGGTCCACTCACCCACTCCCTAAGTATCTACTTACACAATGTGGAGAATGTAATCACCAAATAGATAACCTTCTCTGGCCGCTACGCGAGACCAAGGTTGATACGATTTGATACGGCTCGGTATCTGAGTGATAGATAGGTGTCTTTATATGATATCTCGTGAAGGGCCCCGCCTGACCGCTATACCTTTCCAGGGCACCCTTCACCCACCATAATAATTCTACTAACTCGATTGCTCCATCAATCAAGCCGCCACTTTCATTATCCTTAATGCAATTAAGTTTCTAAGTAAAACTTTAAATGCAATATATATATGCTAGAGGAGCATATGTCAAAATAAATGTGTAATAAGCTGAAATACTCTAATCAACATCAAATAAATGCTTGCCTTCTATTTAACCCAGTACCCGGTATTATTCTTCGTTTGATCGCTCTCAGCCGTTAATCGACTTCAGCACGTATTAAGAATAATGGAATAATTTACTAATTTCGAAAAAGAAATAATTTCCTCATTATGGTCTTAAGTTACTACTTGATTTTATAATTATTTGATTTGCCATCGAATTTTTCTCAAAACTTAAAAGAATTGAAAACAAAGAAAAACGTTGTTCGCCTTGTTCGGCATGTCTCCGATCTCTCTCTTGAAGAACCTTAGTTGACTTGGGTCAATATCCCAACCGTCGACACCGCCACTTTCATTATCCTTCATGAAATTAAGTTTCTAAGTAAAACTTTAAATGCAATATATATATGTTAGAGGTGGGTATGTCAAAATAAATATGTAATAAGCTGAAATACTCTAATCAACATCAAATAAATGCTTGCCTTCTATTATTATTCTTCGGTTGATCGCTCTCAATCAGGTGATTTATATTAAATCCTGCAATACCGTTAATTGACTTCAGCACGTATTAAGAATAATGGAATAATTTACTAATTTCGAAAAAGAAATAATTTCCTCATTATGGTCTTAAGTTACTACTTGATTTTATAATTATTTGATTTGCCATCGAATTTTTCTCAAAACTTAAAAGAATTGAAAACAAAGAAAAACCTTTGGGCCCACTGGCCGGTCTATTCCGGCCCAACCGAACCCATCCCCTCCTCAAATCCCTAAAGTCCTAATTCTTCTCTCCCGCTTCGCCCACTTCCTATCTCCTCTCTGCCTCTGTCTTTCTCTCACACGATGGGGAGGGCGGTGGCAGCTGGATGCCGCCGGTCAAGCCCATGGCCGGCTGAGTCCGCGGCCGGAGGCGGCTCCGGCGAAGGGAGATGGCTGGCAGCCAAGACGGCGCCGGTGGCTGGGGACGACGCCCGAGGTCGGCCGTGCCCATGGCTCGCCGAGCCCAAGACGGCGGCGGCGGCGGCGGTTCCGGTGGCTGGGACGGGGGTCCTTGAGGTGGTCGCGCCTGTGGTCTGTCGTGTATGTGGCCGTCTGTGGTCTGAGGTGATTGGGAGGCGACTGGCCAAGCCTGCCGCCTGCCTTGCGGAGGCTGGCGGCCGATCTGGTGGCTCGGAGGCTAGCTGTGCTTGCGGCTTGCGGCGGCGGTTACCTCTCTCTACCCCTTCCTTATCCCCTTTCTTTCTCTTTCTCACTATGCTCTCATGGCACCAGTTAGCATCGGCTTCCCCTTTTCCAGGTGGTCGGACGACTGCTACTGCAGCGATGGTCAATCTGCGGCAGTGGTGGCTTCCGGCCAACAACGGTGGTTGCAGCCACGGCTACAGTGGCTCGGCAATCCCCGTGCCCCTCCTCTCGGTTTCCCACCTTAAATCCCTTCCCTTCCCCTAACCCTAGCTATTAAATTCCCACTTTTGCCTTATGCCCTGGGCTTTACTTCATACTATTGACTGTTGGTTTTAATAGTAATGTTGATTTACATTTGTGGTGTATACCGAACAAACCTGAGATGATTAGCTAGATACACATTGTAGAGATTTTTGGGAACTCTCCTATTGGTACTCTGGATAGTGCTTGGAGCAGGGTTTTGGAGGGGTAGGAAGGTTGCAGGCGGTGCTCGAGGTTGCTCATGCGCCGGGGAGTATGCAGTAGCTTTCGATGGCGCATGTTGAGAACCACTCTGCGATGGCCTGAGTTCTAGCGCTGGGTGGGGTTGTTCTACTCTTTTGCTCGATATCGGTAATGAGGGTGTGACATGCATAGTTGTTAAGGTTGTTGATTCTATAGATTATGATTAGAAAATAACATGCAAGAAGAACATAGGAAGGGGGAAGAGAAGGCTTAAGGTGTGACTCAATGTGCATGCATGCGGTTAGCCTAAATGTTGCTTTGACATGCACATATATCCTTCAAATGTTGATCTGAAATAGTAGATAAAATAGAATACCTTCGGGTTGATCCTTTGCTTACTATACGGCTTTCCTTGTGACTATCTCCCCCTTGCTCCTGGATGCTTGCTATCACCTCCTCCTAGCTGCTCCTCTCCTGCATTCCTCTCCTGAGTTGGTGCTGTCTTCCCCTTGCTATGGTTTCACTGGCCTATGTTGCTCTACCGAAGGGAAAAAGGGTGGAGATGAGAATGGGAAGGTTGGTTGCTGTTTGAGCTAAGTAAGGGATACTTGGCTAGTTGCTTGAGAAGCATTCTCCACATGTCCATACTGTTGCCAAGTGTTTTTTGCTGGTTGAAATGGTTGTTTCCAGGAATGGAAACTATGGGCACGGTGGTTTTATGGCTGGGCAGTGATTCCTTGATGCAGCTCCTGTAGGTGATGCGGCCCTTGCATGCAGGGCAGCTCGCTGCTCTACTGGCTGCTGCTTGGTTTGTCGTACATGATTTTGGTGTTGTGTCTTTAACTTGATAGCTGCTATGGTACACTTCCCAAGCTCCTCCTTTAATACTGGACAACAGTAGGGTAATATAAAAATACTAGATTTGGTCCAAAGGCAGGGTTTGGAATTTCAGGTTTGTAGTAGTCGCCAGATGATGATAATATAGCAGTGAGGGAGACCGTCTAGCCCTGGATGGCCTGGTGTCCCGATGAACAAAGTGCTACTCCCCCGTTCTAAAATGTAAGGCGTATTTTGACCGGAGAAAAGTCAAACTTAGTAAATTTTGACCATAAATAAATCAAATAATAAGCATCATTAGTATACCAAAGTTGTACCAAGTTGTTCATATTTCAAAGCGCTTTTGGATACAATATTATATTGTAACAATTCATAATATATAATAGAGGAAACTAACAGTCAAACTCTATCTTTAAAGACTTTTGTGGAGTCAAAATACGCCTTATATTTTAGAACGGAGGGAGCACTAGAATTCTAATGCCCTGCAACTTCTTTAATGAGCGTTAACATTTTAGTTGGTTTAATGAATGTTGCAGAATTTGATCAAATTATAATATCGTGACTTATTTGGTGTGCTAGTGTTGTGCAAGGAGACGAGGATACAAGTGGAGTTCGAAGATGGCACCACAACGGCTTGGACAGAACTGCGGACACGGAATAATAGATAGGAAAAATATGTTGAGAAAAGAAAACAAGAAAGAAAATTGTAATATATATATATATATATGTATATAAATATGTATATATTTATTATCTTGTAGTGTTAATTGATTATGGTTATTGTAACGAATGTTACTTGTATACGAGACAGCTATGGAATAAACATTTTGTTGCTCTGAAATTTTTAATCCTATCATTTGTGTGATGATTGTGGTTTTATATCTGCGAATGAGTTCATATACGAGTTAATAAGTGGTTATCGAAACGGTGTGTTTCACCTGTACACCGGTCGGGCAGGGTCGGGCCGTCCATGAACAGGTCTAATAGTGAGTAGTTCCACGAAGGGTATGTATGGTGTATTGCTATGAGACAGCTCGCCATTCTTCACTAGAGACATGAGACAGGGAATAGAGATAAAGAGAGAGGGATTAGAGAGATGGAAGAAGAGACATGAAAATTTAGGAGGATGTAGGAGCGCCGGTGACGCAGCTGCCCAACGCTGGCGCCGATGGACGGTGAGCACGCATGCACGAACTCTTGGTCGCGCGAGCGCTGGAGCTGGAGCTAACGCGAGAGCGGTAGAATGAGGAGTTTAGAAGTACTCCCTCCAGTTTGATAATTCCTGTCGTTTTAGACATGATCTCACATATCAAGAAAGTATTAAATATCTCGTAGTAGTAATATGGTCAAATGAATGCTTGTAGCTTAGTGGTTGCTCCCACTTTTCCATAAGCTGCATGCCTAGGTTCGAATTTTGATGCTACACTTTATTTACATGCACACCCAACAAATGGTTCTAGGGCCACGTAAAGTTCTGCTTACAATCAATGCATCCTAGAACGACAGGAATTTTCCAACTAAACGCAAAACACTCCAGCGACAGGAATTATCAAACTGGAGGGAGTAACAAATTTGAGCCCGTGAATCATGGTGTGAGGATGCAAGAAAAAAAAGAGTAAATTGCATTGTAGGTGCATGAAGTTGGCACGAGTTCTCGCTTAGGTACATAAAATCTGAAACTAGGCATATTTATACATGAAGTTGGTTTTTTCTTTCATAACAGATCCAATGTGGTTTCTGGAGGCGGTTTTTTGATGTGGCATCCTAGTCAGCATTTCACACAACAAAATTTGCCCACATGGCATCCCTATTTCCTCATCGGACCTCTCTCCCCTTTCGCACAACGCTTTCTCTCTCTCTCACACACACACTCTCTCTCTTCCCTGTGTATGAAGCGGTGGCGGCGGTGGCAGTACCAAGTGGTGACGCGCGTGGCGGAGGCGACACATGGACGGTCGCGTCTTGGTTGGTGGAGAAGGAACGACACCGGGCTTGGTGAAGAGGGGACCGTGCGGCGCACCGTGGTGGAGTGAGACGGCGTCTCCCAACGGTGTAGGGGGTGGCCGGGCGGCGTCATGCTCGCCACCGCTGGCATGAAGGTTAGGAGGGAAGCGGCGGTGCGTGGCACGGCTCTCCGCACGGTCTTTGTTGGGGAAGAACGGCAAACCTCGGTGGATTGGTGGCGTAGTTGCCAACAAAGTCATGACCTCGGCGGCGGTGCACCCACGCGGCGAGGCACGGGTGACACCCGTGCGTGGCAGATGGTGACGAAGGATGGCTGCGTGCGGCGTGCCTCCATGTTGGTGGAGGATTGGGCCGGCAGCAGCCCCATGTTGTTGGAGGCGAGGTGGTCAGCGGCGGTGGGCTCTGCCGAGATGGGGACGAGGCGGCGGCGGCCCCACGATGCTATTAGTGAAGGGGAGTGGTGCGCCATGGTTGGGGCGGCGAGTGGCGAAGCAGACCAGCCGCGATGGAGTGGTCGCGGTGGCGGGGCGAGGGAGCCCGAGCTCGATCTGAGCGAGATGAGAAAAGAAAGGGGAGGTGGAAATGATTACACGTGAGCCCCATTTTGTAAACTAATAAAAAAAATAAAAATTGCCACCTAGACTTTCTCCATGGCAATGAATCATCAAAACTGCCTTGAACAAACCGCTTTGGACTTACCATGAATTAAAAATCCAACTTCATGTGCATCAATGTCTAGTTTTAAAGATCATGTATTTAAACAAGAACTCGCACCAACATCATGTACATGTGGTGTGATTTACTTAAGAAAGGAAGGAAACATTGCGCCCCATCCACATGCTATGCGACGGAGCGAATGGACGCTCCATCTTCCGTACCTAGTAGAGGTTGCCAAATGGGCCGGTCCAGATGAACATTGGGCCGGTTTGGTTCGGTTTGTATAGTCACGGCTTGGTTCGGTTCTGTGAGCATTGTTGAGCCCAAATTTTTATTAGTGGCATTGATGTCAAGATTATTCAACATTAAGTGCTAGGGGGTTTTTGGATTTCTCGGAACCCTAGCGAAGATTCGGCTTCTCGAAAAACCCTATTTGAAGCCTCGACAAATTTGTGAGCTGCTCCAAGGTTCTAAGTGCATGACCGGGCGAGAGATGAGGTCACGTATAGATTAGGAGTAGTTAGGCTTTTTGTTTTTGTCGGATTTCAAAAGGGGTTTGAATTTCTCGGATCATGCCGGATCTTTGCGTATTCTCGAAAAATCGGTTTCCTTAGTCCACCTCTTCTAAAAGTACCTAAAAATATTTTTGTAAGATTTCTAGAGAGAAAGAGAACCCACCTAATCTTCCACACCTTCTATCACGTTTTTTAATCTCTGTCGGACGGCGTCTGGGAGCAGCCGGACAGCGTCCGATCAGAAAATCCCGTGCACAATGCACTTTGTCGGACGGCGTCCGGTAGTCAACGGACGGCGTCCGATGAGCTAAAAACAGTGACCTTCTTTCTCTATATGACGGCGTCCGGTGGTGACCAGACGACGTCCGATAAGCTGATTTTCAGTGAGCATTGCCGCTGTCGGACGGCGTCCGGTGCCCGTCGGACGGCGTCCGGTAAAGGCCAACGGCTAGTTCTTTTGTCCCCTTCCGAGGGGCAACGGCTAGTTTTCTCTATGGGCTATAAATATTTGTCTAGTGGCTGGCTTCTTTGAGGTTTGCTGCTCCACTTCACCTACCACAACCTATTGCTCATCAATTTGGTGATCTAGAGCCATTCCTCCATCCACCAACCAAACCAAGCCAACATTTACTCATCCCCAATACCGAGCTTCATTGAAGTCCTTCGATCCGCACGATCGGGGCGTTTCGGGCTTGTTACTTTTGAAGACGACATCCTTCGTGGAAGCGTGGGCTTGGGAGTAGGCCTTGGCGTGTGGCTACTCTCACGTCGGTGTACGGGTGACGGAGTCCATCTCGCCGGAGTGGCGGAACGACTACCGGGGAGTAAGTGAGGTGATAGGCTCGAGAGTGAGCCGGTCCTTGTGCGCAAGGGGTAGCCTCAACGGAGAGTAGGAGTTGCGGCTCCGAACTTCGGTGAAACAAATATGATGTACCACAGAGACCTTGAAAAGTTGATGCTTCCAAACAATCAACAAACCTCCCGAATTACCAATCGAGGGAACAAAAGCGAATTTGCCAAAACTTTTTGGAGCAAAAGATCTGATAAAAGAATGGTCAATAGATTCCTTCTTAGTCTCTTGAATGCAGACTATTACACTATTTGAAGTTTTAATTTTCTCGCGCAAAGCTAGTCTCTTATCCAAAGAATTTAGTCCTCTAACATTCCAGCATAACACATTCCAAGCACGGTTTGTATTTCGTATAACTTCGTATAATGTATGCTATACGAAGTTATTACGGACTACAAGATAGTACTTAAATCCAGATATGCTTAACACAGGTAATGTCCACAAATCACAATGTATTAATTCACAATGAAGGGGAGAACGGGAACCGAACATGGCATCCTAGTTGGCATGCATGATAGATATGGTTGTCAACTTCATTGTTTTCTAAAGAAATCGTAGTAGAGGAACATAAACGACGAAAAGTTGGTCACCGATGTGACCAAGTCGACGATGCCAGTTTATTGAGGACCTGAATGACACGGTATGGGCTTGAGGTAGTGGTGGAGGCGACGGCGAGAACATGTAGAGGTTATCAGAACTATTGCACCTGTGAATCACGTCCTTGCTCCAGAGATCCTTAACAGAAAAGCCAAAAGGATCAAATTCAATTGAACATGAGTTGTCAGTGGTGAATTTATGGACGGAAATAAGGTTTTTGATGATGTTTGGTGAAACTAGAACATTAGAGAGAAGAGAGGTTGAGTTTGGGATGGAAAAGATCCATAGCCGATGGCTGTGACAGGGAGAATTGAGCCGTTGCCAACAATGATTTGGGTGGATGAGTTAGGATTGTAGTAAAAGGAAGAGAGAGTTCCATTATTGTTGGTGAGATGACAAGAGGCACCTGAATCCATGTACCAATTGGAGGTAGGTGGCTGTAGGGACATGGCGTTCATCGCCTGGATGAAGGGCGCCTAGTCCCAGGATGGTGAGGTGTTGTAGTGGACCGGGGGCACAGCTTGAGGCGCCATAGCAAGATGGGCTTGCGGGGCTCCCGGACGTGCCCCAAGTCTAAGCCTTGTTAGTGGCCCAAAGTCAGAGGGCAGTACTGCAAAGGATTTGCTTCCATCCAAGTATGCCAGGTCCTCCTGGATGTGGTGTGAAGCCAGTTGGCCACATCTGAAAGGTTCCTATCCAAGGGTTGTAGAGAGGGGCAACAACGGGTGGCTGGCCATAGTTGTTGCGGTTTTTGTTCTTGTTCTTGGACTTGTTCTTGTAGTTCGAAATGGAGGCAGAGTTTGGTGGTTTTTGGTTGGAGTTGGTGGAGGCGACGAGGACCGTCGAGTTGGTTTGGGCAGCAAGGGTGTCGAGGTGATGGAGGCGACGAGAACCGTCGTATCATCAGGTTTGGCAATCTTGAGATCGGCTTCCTCCAACAGCAGCATGGAACGCGCCTTGAAGAAGCTAGGGAGAGGCTCCTTCGTCTTGATTATGGAGGAGATGTGGCGGTAGGTATCGTTGAGTTCGCAGAGGAAGGTGAGAACAAGAGTGTCCTCATTGACCGGTTGGTCAATATCAGCGAGAACATCCGCGTAACTCTTAAACTTTTAAGAGTAAGCAATTATGGACAGATTGCCTTGCGACAAGTTGCGAAAATCGAGGAAATTGGATTTTTGCCCCAAAGTTGATGCGCCTTTGTCTTTTTGCCCAAAGTTGGTGTGCCTTTGTCTTTTTTCCCTGTGTGGACTATCTTGAAATTGATTTGACTACAAGGGGTTTTCTAAAAAAATGCAATTTCTCCTTTCCTCTTCTATCGTGCAGTGTCCTCGCCTGTTTGTTTCCTCTTCCCGCCGCTAGCGAGCAGGCTGCGACGAGGAGCTGAGAGGCGCCGCCCTCGCCTCCCTCCACGCCGCGTGCGCCGCCCTCGTCTCCCTCCCCGCCGCCACGGGCCATGGCCTCCAAGCCGCCGCCGCCGCCGCCGCCGCGGGCGCCGCCCTCGCCGTCCTCCCCGCCGCTGCCGCAGAATCCATGGCCATAGCGTCGCAGGCAGGCAGCTCAGCTCAGCTCGTGTGTGCCATGGGGTGTTCACCTCTGCAGCACGCCCCTGTTTGGCTGCAGGGCAAGTACAGTAGCGCCATGGCCGAACAGCGAGGAGATCGTCGCAAGCTCGTGCAGGTCTCGCGGCGCGGATTGATGTAGAGCAAATCAATTTTTTAGAAAACCCCCTGCGGGCAAAACAATCTTCATCTAATCTACACAGGGCAAAAATACCAAGACATATCAACTTTGGGCAAAAAAACAAAGGCGCATCAACTTTGGGGCAAAAATCCAATTTCCTCCGTACAATGAGGGTCCCCATGTACTGCGTGTGCGGCGGCGGCGCCGCCGCCGAGGTCGCACATCTTGATCCGGCGGCCGCTGCCGACGAGCACGTTCGCCGGCTTGAGGTCCCGGTGGACGATGCCCCGCGCGTGCATCGCCTCCAGCCCTCGCAGCACCCTCAGAATAACGTGGCGCGTGTCCCTCTCCCGCAGCGACCGGTGCCGCTGCAGGAGGTCGGCCAGGCTCTCCCTGCGAGCTCCATCAATCTGTTGCGCCCTGATCTTGAGGTCAGCAATATTTGAGGCAATTTCGCGGCGAGGCCACCATGTCCAGACTTCATATATTCTTCTGACTATAAAGGAGCGCGTGCATCGCCTGCAGCCCTCGCAGCACCCTCAGAATAACGTGGCGCGTGTCCCTCTCGCGCAGCGACCGGCGCCGCTGCAGGAGGTCGGCGAGGCTCTCCCTTGCGAGCTCCATCACGATG
Organism: Raddia distichophylla; assembly: GCA_005191435.1. NCBI lineage: Eukaryota > Viridiplantae > Streptophyta > Magnoliopsida > Poales > Poaceae > Raddia > Raddia distichophylla. Next base: position 464,707 of record SPJY01013140.1, read on the forward strand.
TACAGCCTCTTCGTCCTCGAGCAACACGCCACCTCGTGGAGGCCCACGACGGCGGGGTTGCCGGCGCAGAGCGCGAGGAGCTCGGCCTCGCGCAGAAGGTCCTCTTCGTCGCAGCCGAAGACGGGGGACTTGACGGCGAAGACGTCGCCGGTACCGACGTGCCGCGCCTTGAAGATGGCGCCGAAGCCACCTTCTCCGATCTTGTTCAGGATCTCGTAGGACTCCATGCTCCCGGAGCGCCAAACCTTGTTTCTTGCCGCCGCCGGTGCATCCTCGACGGAGGGAGCGCCTCCCAGAGCATGCCCTGTCGCTTGGCGGCGGCGAGGGTGGGGCAACCTGCTGCGCACAAGGCCAGCCGCTTCCGCTGGCCCATGGCGACGCGCGTCAACGCAGGCGCGGCGAGCTGATCCCTCGCGCTAGCGCTAGGGTTTGGGAGCTCAGCTGTGCTCGGTGGGAGGGAATTGAAGAGAGGAGAAGAGACAGCAATACATCGCGACGGGCGGGCGATGGATCAACGCTGGAGGCGCAAGAATACCATGTATTTATCCACGATGAGTATGACTGCGTGCGACTTGCAACGCGCGCACGAATGGAAAAACAATGGGGCGTCCAACGCTTGCGCTATGCGCCGTCTGTTCTGTGCCGCGTGGCCGTTGGATCTGATGATTACAAGTTGGCTCACTTTGCTCCGCTCCTCACCTTCCTCCCAGCCTTCCTCCCAGCTTAATCCGTGGCTTGACCCCTCTAGGCCAGAGAATGAGGCGGTTCAAATCGGTTTAATGGGACGGGCTTTAGTTCAAGTTGTTCTTAGACGGGTGAAAACGGGCTGATATGATAAACGGGTTGGTTTCGGTTGGATTTACACTTAAATCGGGTTGGTTTAGACTGGGGTGGGGTTGAAATGTTTCGGGTTCAACCCATGGGTTCACCCCAATTCCCCGACTGGGTTCCCCCACTGGACCACGAGTTAGCGTTCCCCGAGCGGCGATGGCACCGGTGGCGGCTCCCCACGCGTGGTGACAGAGCTCCCCACGCGCGGTGACGACACCTCCCCACGCAGCACCTCTGAATGAGCGGAGCGGCGATGGTGACAGTGGCTACACACGCACGGTGCTGAGACGGCGACGACGGAGGCTCTCCACGCATGGCGCTGAGACGGTGGTGATGACGGCTCTCCACGCGGCGGCTCCGAACGCGTGGCGCGGCGACGACGGCGGTGGTGCGTATCACATTTACTGCACTCTTCCCTCTCCCATCCCCTATATTTGAGGAAAGCTCAAATCCCATGATTGTTTTAGATTATTGCTCAGGTCTCAGATTGATTGTCTTGTTTGAGATTCATTCTATAAGCTATTGTTTTTGTTTTAGATTTTGCTTTAGATTTGTATTGGTATTTCATGTTCTTACCGGTTGATTTAGTATTCTGTCTAATAATTTGCATGAATGGTTTAGCGCGTTGTTGCGTGGAGTGAGTAGCCGTGGGATTTTTTTCACTACCAGTGCTGGCTGCCAGTCTACTCCTGTACTTGTGGCCAACAATGTGGACGTTTCTGGAAACAACTCATATACACATGCATGTTCTTCAGAAAAACTAAGGTTACACTGCTGAACCATTCCTAACAAAATTATGTACACATAGATATTGCCTTTCTTATATGAACCATTCAAATTATACATGATGCATTGTTTAGATTTAATACCAAAGCAGATGTGTTCTGAAGCCCTTACACTAAGACTGTGAAGTTATTTTGTAGTCATGTATTAGATATTGACGAAAAGGAAATGGTGGTTTCAAAGGGGAGAGGGGCTTTGAACGTTTGTGGGGATGTATTTTCTTTGATATTAGCAAAGGTTGTGAAGTTATTTTTTACATTTTTTTTCAAGGCTGGCTTTTCTACGCAGTTCTATGTTGGCCTTGTCTAGGCTGGCCTTTCTACGTTGCTTGATTCTCTGTTTCTCTAATTCCTCCTGTCTCTTAAGCTATGCATGGCCAAATGGGGTATAAATGGGTTGGCTAGTTGGGTTCAACCCGATACAGTGAATTGGCTTCAGTTTTATCTAGGTGAGAAGTGCGCATTGAATGGGCTGGGTTGGCTTGTATAGCTCAATTTATGGGTTGGGTTGGTGCAGGTAGCCAGCTCCTTATTTTATGGGTTGGGTTGGGTTAGGGGTGGGGTTCAACCAATTCCCAGCACCCCTCTGGTAGTCTGGCTCGCTCGATCAGCCTTCTATCATGTTGGCGCTGCTCAGTCCCTTGATCCATCACGCCGGCATTGCTATGTGTCTTGATCCATCATATAGCCGCTGTTTTTCCCTTGGTCTATCATGTCAGTGCTATAGACCCTCTGTTTGGTCCATTCATAGTCATGAAAGGCAGATTCTCTTGATTACTGCAGCTGCTCCGTAGTCCCTCCAATTCCTTAATACTTATCGTTTTGGACATTGATAAACACGGTTTTCAAAAGGCTTCACATCTTGCAAGAACATATGGTTAGTGCTGCCTTGACAGGAAAAATGCTAAATCCCTCTGAACGAGGGCAAGAAACTTCTTCAAATAACAAAAAAAAAAAAAAACCTCTGCATGATGACAAGAAACACCTCCAAATACTAAATGCGAAATATCTCTGGATCGAGCTCTGCCGGTACAGTGGTGGATCGATCTCGACGGCCTTCGATAATAACACATCTGGCCCACCTGCCAGCGCTGCCCTTTCCCGCGTAGAAGCTATCTCGACGGCTTCTGGCCGTCGTGAATAACTGGTGGGCTGGGCCGGCCTACGGCCTGCTTAAGATAATCTCGATGGCTCCTGGCCGTCGAGAAAGGTTCCCCCATCACGTCGTGCCTGCCCGGTGCTTATATCTCGACGGCTTTAGTACGGCCGTCGAGAAAGATTAATATCGACGGCAGAGCCGTCGAGAAAGGTAGTCTCTCTCGACCGGGCTTTCTCGACGGCCAAATCTCGATGGCCGGCCGTCAATATTAATCTGTCTCGACGGTTTTGTCATCGGTCTCGAGAATTTCAGCGATTCGCGTGGTGCACTAAGGTTGTGAAGTTTTTTTTACAATTTTTTCAAGGCTGGCTTTTCTACGCAGTTCTATGTTGGCCTTGTCTAGGCTGGCCTTTCTACGTTGCTTGATTCTCTGTTTCTCTAATTCCTCCTGTCTCTTAAGCTATGCATGGCCAAATGGGGTATAAATGGGTTGGCTAGTTGGGTTCAACCCGATACAGTGAATTGGCTTCAGTTTTATCTAGGTGAGAAGTGCGCATTGAATGGGCTGGGTTGGCTTGTACAGCTCGATTTATGGGTTGGGTTGGTGCGAGTAGCCAGCTCCGTATTTTATGGGTTGGGTTGGGTTAGGGGTGGGGTTTGACCCATTCCAACCACCCCTCTGGTAGTCTGGCTCACTCGATCAGTCTTCTATCATGTTGGCGCTGCTCAGTCCCTTGATCCATCACGCCGGCATTGCTATGTGTCTTGATCCATCACATAGCCACTGTTTTTCCCTTGGTCTATCACGTCAGTGCTGTAGTCCCTATGTTTGGTCCATTCATAGTCATGAAGACATAGGCGAGCTTTTCTATGGGGCTCTTGTAATGGCAAAAGAAGATATCATCTTGTGAAATGGATAAAAGTCACAAAACCTAAACAGAATGGGGGTTTGGGTGTGATTAATATCAGAGTTATGAATGTGAGTTTACTTTGTAAATGGTGGTGCAAACTTGAATTGAAAGATGGATTGCGGCAAAGGATTATTAAAGCCAAATATATAAAAAATGGGATGATATCTAACTGTAGCAGAAAACAAACTGATTCAGCTATGTGGTGTGACTTGATGAAGGTTAAGGAGATTTATACCATGAACAGATATAAGAAGGTGGGGAATGGCAAAAAAACAAGTTTCTAGCTGGATAAATGGCTGTTGGATACTCCCTTGGCAGAAAAATACCCTGGTATTTTTAGTATTTGTAATAATCAATTTGTGTTAGTGGCTTGGTGTGCTGAAAGAAGTTGGAACCTTGCTTTCAGAAGATGGTTATCTGAATCTCAATATAAAGAGTGGGAAGACATAAAGATGGAAGCCATGAAGTTTCATATAAAAAATAAGGAAGATTCAGTACAATGGCTTTTGAACAGTAAAGGCATTTTCAATGTCAAATCTGTGTATCAATTTTGCCACAAAAATGAACCAATTAAAAAGGTGGGAGGTTTCTGAAAAGCCAAAATCCCATTAAAAATCAAAGTTTTTATGTGGTTACTAAAGGAAGATGCTATGTTGTCTAAAAGTAACCTGAGGAGAAGAGGATGGATGGGTAACCCCATGTGTGAATTCTGTGATGAAGTCGAAACAACAAAACATTTGTTTTTTGACTGTCATTTGGCCCAATTAACCTGGAGTATCCTTGCAAAATGTTTTGGGATAGCTTGGATACCCAATAATCTGAGTTGTTGCAGAAAATGGGAGAAGCTGATCATTTCCTCCCATAAAAAACTAAATTCCATGGGATTGGTGGCTGTGTGCTGGTCAATTTGGATGATAAGAAATCATTCTTGTTTTGATAAGAGGCAACTGAAGAACCCTCTTAATGTAATATACATAATTTGTTCGTTTCTGAAATACTGGGCAGGGCTGATGAAAGCAGATGACAGGGAGCTGATGGAGATGGGGATCGATGGGATCTTCAAAGTTGTGAATGATCTGCAAAAGTAGCAAATGGTGGTCTGATGTTGTGGATGGATTTTGAATGTGCTGCCAGCTATTACTGTTTCCATGCTTTCCTTTTGCCTAGTTACCTCAGTTTGTGGGTTGTTAAGATACAATGGTTCTAAACCTGTTTTTACTTTAGTAGTTCGTGTGGTATTGGCAGCAAAGAGCTTGGTGCTTTCACCTCCTCTTGAGCTGGTTGTAGTCCTTGTACTAGAAGACTCTGGTTCGTTGTGGCTTTCATTTCTATGAAATGAAATGGAGGTGGGGTTTGTGCCCTTGTTAAAAAAAAAAAGTCATGAAGACAGATTCTCTTGATTACTGCAGGCTCCGTAGTCCCTCCAGTTCCTTAATACTTATCGTCTTGGACATTAATAGACACGGTTTTCGAAAGGCTTCACATCTTGCAAGAACCTATGGTTAGTGCTGCCTTGACAGGAAAAATGCTAAATACCTCTAAATGAGGGCAAGAAACTTCTTCAAATAACAAAAAAAAAACTCTGGATGAACTACTACCGAGTGGAACTTGGAGAAGTGACTGTGCGATTTCATCTATAGCAAGCCTTCTGTGAAAGCAATTCTAGTATAAACAAAGTGGCATTCCAAAACACTTCCTTGCAGTCTGAATAAATGCCACACAATTAACATAAAAATTTCATGCTGATCCCTTCCAAATAATAAAAATGCAAATTGAATCATCCAAAGAAATTGTTTATAAATTACAACATCATTCCTTCCTCTCCAATTTACAATGCACCGGCCGGCGTGGCCTTCAGCCACCAAGAACTAAGGAAGGGAGCCCATGGGCTGTGGCTATTAGGGTTTTAGGGATTGCAATCTAAGGATTGGGGATGGGGGATTGCAGGAATTGGGGATCCTGGACTGTGGACGGATGGGTCACGCTCGAGCAGGCCTTCGGAGGTTGGTGCCAAGAAGATGAGGGCGGCATGACTCCCGCGAGGTCGTCACTCGTCAGTGAGGCGCTCGGGGGTCGAGGGCAGGGGTTCTTGTCGATGTGCGTATCGAGCTTTGAAGCGAGACCGCATGAGCCATGGCCGAGCGACTAGCCGATTGTGTGTTGCACTGGAGGGCCACGATATTTAGTGGGTTGGATCGAAGGGTCAGCGGCGGACGACCAGATTCGCATTGAATGTTCAAGGATCTAAGGGTTCGTCATAAAAAAAACTAAAAAGTAGTACTAATTTTTTTTAGCTTTTAGCATGTAATATTTCTTGAAAAAATAAACAAACTATTTCGTCGAATTTGGAGATCACAGAATAGGGGAAACCAAACGCGCGCGCGCGCGAGAGAGAGAGAGAGAGAGAGAGAGAGAGAGAGAGAAGGCGGCACTAGAGGCAGTGAGGCAACGGTTACCAGAGACGAGCGGCGGCTCGATAAAGCTAAGGAGGCCGCGACCGCGAGGTTTGACGGGAGTGATAGCCTGTTTAGTCCGATGAGGATGCGAGGCAACGACGAGTAGGCGCTAACGAGGAGGCAAGGCACAGCAAAGAGGCGGCACAACGAGGAGGCAAGGTATGAAGAAAGGATCAATCGAGATAGGTGTAAAAATATAATGTTGATGGTCTATAGATGGATTTTTACGATATGGATTTGTCGAATATTATCCAATAAAAATTCGATAATATACACCAAATATTATTTATATTCGTACATATCCGTGTAAAAACATTTGAATATCCACAACATTATCCAAATCACTATTGAGTTGTTTTGGATGCTCGGTCGGTTCGAAATTAGATATCAGGGAGTATGTACCCTCGGAACCCTCGGACATAGAGATCATGAATTCGAATTCATTACTAGAAAGCAATCTTTCTTGCTATCACGTTGATTGCTGCTAGCAGTGTTCTTGATCTAGGCGCTTTTTTGTCTGTGTAATATGTATAGGCTGCTTATGCTTCAGGGAGGAATTCTTGGGAGCATCTCGGACCCTCTCGGTCATGTGCTGAGACACGTACACAAGCGCCATCCTCTCTCACAAGTTTTTTAAAAAACAAGAATATTTCGAAACAAAGTAATATGAACTTTCTTCTCTCCCCACCAGCTTGATGTAGCCAATCTCTCTCCTAGAAGGTGCCCTTGGTGACCGCCACAATTTCGTGTAGCATAGCTCGGCTCGGCTCAGGCTCGGCGTATGTTACTAGTTGACAAGTGTGACATCTCATTCAATATTTGCATGGTTGCTCATAGACGACTACTGTGGTCATCGGCGGTGCTCTCTTTGAGGATGGTTGGCTCGGATCGATGGGCCGGGGGGAGCAGAAAGAAGGAAGGACTACATCATTTTTTTCTTAATTTTGGAGGGGCTTGTTGCGAATAAACAAAAAGTTATGGATGTGCAAGCATACTGTCATGACCCCCTGCATCTCCACAGAGAATCCGGCACCATGATCTGATACTAGCACAGACTAGTACCTCATGATGGACAATTCAACGGCTATCATCGCTGGCATTCCATTATTATTATTCAAAATAACGGAGTTTTACAAGATAGCATCCTGTGCTAATACAGTAAGACGAATATTACCAAGAATTAAGAACGAATAAAAAGAACATCAGAGCAGCAACAGCCTTCAGCGACGATATCCAAGCGATTGACCCGGACTCCCGCAGCTAGTCCTGCACACCTGAGTTCGGACCCTTCCTGGTCCTGATCAGACTTGCATGGATAGAGTCTGACTTTAACACTAACCAACCATATCTATTACAACACAGAGTTTATGTAACCTACTTGCATATTCAACACAATACCTGACATTATCCACTTAAATTTTTCATATTTTAGATATTAAGTTTGCCATAGAATGGGCAAAGTTCCAACAGCTAGCAGCTACAAATCAACATGGCTGATATCAACACATCTTCTATTTATTTTTTTATGAAGGTCTCAATAAGATCTAACCATTTTTAACCCATAGATGTTTGACAGGTGAAACCCTCGCCCACACTCTTAACGCTGATTGGTGGTCCCAACCTCGAGCACGACTGAGAAGACTTGCCATTCCCCGGTGCCTGCATTAATGCAATAGAGCAAAACTCGCATCAGGGACCCAAAAAATAAGGCCCAACATGATTACCTCGCCCGTGCCGCACTCCAGGCCCAACACGAACCGTGCGTGAGTTGGCTCCGAAGTTGACTTCTGTGCTATCCACTCCAGGCATCAAACAGCGTGACATGTCGCCGATCATAGAACAACTGGTTCACAATGTTATAAATCGGAAGTCAGATCCACTTAATCACTCAACTCGATCATCGGTAAATGATGTCAAGCCTGACTAATAGCATAGTGATATAGCTGGAATATATGTTCTTTTTGACTTTTGCTTTCCACGAGGCATTAGACATCACTACCGTTTCGTGACTTAAATCGACAGTGATACTCCACAACACTGTCGGTTTATGACTCAAAATCAATAGTAATAGTTTCCCGAGACATCACTATCGACTTGTGGGTCAAATCGATGTCACCGTCGTTTTCTAACTTAAAACGATAGTGATGCATCGTCACCACCGGATAACCTGTAGAGATGTGTTGGTAGCAAAGTCTATTTGTTTTTCGAGCAGTCAACCGTTTTCCTCAGTCTGTCTACACTATTTTTCCACATATTCGATAGTGAAAATTTAGTTATTTCGTATTGAAAAAAAATATTTACATATATAGGCTAACAATAAATTTATAAAATTTTCGTTTTGTTGTTGATTTTGCTAGAGATTTAGTTTTTAAGTTTTTAGGGTTGTTGTTAACTACGTGGATATATTTTGTAAACGTATGTTTTTATTGTATTTTAGTATATACTATAATTTTTGATAACGAAAAATCTAAAAAGCGACCAAACCGGTGCCTTAAAATATTTATCATCACATTCACGCCTCTATCTCCTGCCCCAACAAGAGTCCAGCTATCGACTGAACTCAGAATATGAATGGGTGCACATTCACTTTCATTTCATGCCTTGTTTAAGTCCCGCATCAACCACCGCCCCCGATGATTCTTTGATTGATTCTGACCGCCATGTCCTTGCAACCATGTCCACACTGCCGAGTCTTCGGAACCGGGAGCTCGTGGCCGCAGCCATGCCGTCCACCGCGTCGCCGCCTAGCCTCTCCGACGACGCCTCGCCGTCGCCGGCGGCCGGGGCGGCGAGTTCCAACTTCGCTCTGCTCTACATCATCATCGCCGTCCTCGTGGCCGTCATATTGTACATGGCCTTCCGGTACTGGCGGGTGGCGCTATCCGAGTGGCGGCTCCAGGTCGCCGCCGCCGGCGGCCACGGCGCGCTTCCGGAAGCGCAGATCGGGCTCAGCATGGACGACATCGCCGCGCTCCCCACGTTCACGTACCGCGCGCGGGCGGCGGCGGCGCCGCGGCTGCACGGCGGCTCCGGCGGTGGGTGGAGGAGCGGCAGCGGCAAGGGGCGGGCGGCGGCGGAGTGCGCGGTGTGCCTGCAGGAGCTGGAGGACGGCGACCTGGTGCGCGTGCTGCCGGCGTGCAGGCACTTCTTCCACGGCGGTTGCATCGACGTGTGGCTGTGCGCGCACCCGTCCTGCCCGGTGTGTCGCGCGCACCCGGAGCCGGAGCTCGCGCGGCTGCGCGAGGGGGCCGTGTCGCCGCCGCTGCCGCAGCTCCGGCGGTGCTGCCTGTCGCCGGAGCGTCCGGGGGCGGCGTCGAAGGTCCTCGCCGACATCCTGGCTCGGTCGCCGTTGATGGGTGGCTGCTCGACCAGCGGATCGAAGTCGCCATCGCCGGGACCAGCGGCGCGGGGTTACATCACGTCAAGGTCTCCATCTCCGTCTCCGGCGGCACCGACGGCGAACGAACTGCGGTCAAAGTCCTCGCCGCCGCCGCCGCCCCGGTTGTTGCAAGAGATTATGGTTTTCCGGTCGCCGTCGCCGATAAGGTCTGATCTGCGGTCGCCAGCGAGGAGCATCGCCGAGTCGGAAGGCACAGTGGCAGAGGTGATCACGTCGGTATCGCCATACACGGTGACAGCTAGAGAGGACGGTGGTGGCTCGCTGTCGAAGTCGCCATCGCCGGTGACACATTACGTTGGCGCGGAAGAGAAGCAGTAACAGAACTCGAGGGGCATTTGATTCTTTTTTTTTTGTGTGAGCTGTTCCTTCTTCTTCACCATTTATTTTCCTTTTTTTTTTACGGTTTTGCTGATCTTCACATTTTCAAAACACTGGTATATAAGGGCAAAATATACATACGCAAATGTGGATAAAACAATTGTATGAAATATAAATCAATCTTTTTGACCTTTTTAGTCTCACTGTCATGTATCACGGTATCACCAGAAAATTTCATATATAAAGCTATATTAGAGTGAGCGATCGGTAGAGGCCTATCCAATTGTCCTGCAGACCGTGCAGTCGTACAACAAGCATTTTTTTTAATTCGCTGCTGTGGTTTAATTTTAGTTGTAATTGAAAAGGTTGGGAGCCACCGAAAAGATACACAGAAATACCAAACAATTGACTTATTTGAGATCTTTAAAAAAATTCTATAAAATCTTACAAAATCATTACAGAATGTTACATTGAATGATCTATATAAAAGTAATAAATTTTACAAACCGAATCAGAACCGCAAATCAAAGAGAAGCTTGAACTCCGCCACACCCACACTGCATAGATAGACATGTAAATCATTGTAAATCTTTATAGCTAGTCTTTTTATAGTTTAATTAGAATTATATTCAGTGGTTGTGGAAACGAAATAACGTAACATTTTAAATTGAAGTACATTTCTCAAATACACCTATACTTCTGACTAGATGGAGTAAGGCCTTGATATTGAATTTTCCCCAAGAATTTCTAGCATTTTTTCCCCCTTTGTCACTTTCCTAGGACATATGTAAACATATGACTGTATCATATCGAGAAAAATCAAGATTTTTTTTTAAAAAAGGAGATTTTCCAGTATAAGTTTTTTGTGGCTTTTGAAAAGAATATCAGAGAAAACTCAAAACTTAAAAATTGTTGAAATCGACAAAAAGATTTTCCACTTGGGTTTTCGAAAACCAAGCGAAGTCTTGGAAAACCGAGTGCGCTACCTTTGTTCGAAACCATTGAAAACCCTACCAAAAAAATTCTTGAAAGAATGGAGCATCCACTAGGAAAATATGAATCTAACATTTAGAATCTAGGTTGTTTTAAGTTGCGGTTTCCGCTCCTACTACGTACAGTACCCGTTAGCCTATGTTTAATTTCGAAGCCATTTTGTGCTACGGCTGCTGTTGAGAACAGATCAATGCCTCGGTTTTTGTTGCTACATAGCCACAGTCAGATGGATGGCCGCAGATCAGGGGAAATGGGCGGCACGTTCCATGTGAGGGTGCGGCAGAGGCTTCGGCTTGAGCAGTTGAGTCGGGAGGTGATCAAGCTCCACTCATTTTGCATACCAAGATTCTCGCAAAGCGTGTGGAAATAGCCATGCGCATAAATGACTTTTAGGCTCAGTTCTTTTCAGCTTATCAGCTTAATGACTTATCTACGTTATGAAAAGACATATGCTTTGAGTTTTTTGAGTTTGTTTTTTCGCTGTTTTGAAGGTGAGCTCTAACGTTTTAAAAAGCAAGTCAAACGAAATAGATCCGAATCTCAAGACTACCTCGAGAAACTCTCGAAGTTCAGTCATTTCAGCCGTTCAGCTGTTCAGCCGTTCAGATCAGTCCAAAAGAATAGGGCCTTATAGTTGGTCTCGAATTTATGTACAAATAGATTACATGGACTCTAAGTTATACTCATAGGCAGAAGAAAATCGTGTTGCTGTCAGACTAGTATCCTGTTTCCATTAGAAAGGAGACACCTTTGGTATAACTTGTAATAACTAAAGTAGAAATGTAGAGCCTTACAAGCATAATAAAACTAGCTGATTAGCCTATTAACCTGCTTTACAATTTACGTAGTGGCTGATAGAACAACCTATTGCAACAGCAATATCCTATTGCTGATTTTTTTTTCACAATTTACAAGCAAGGCGGCGAATTTTGTCACGTACATCAAACGTGCTAATTGCCCACAATAAAAACTTCCACACTCATCGCTTGAAAGTGAAAATTTGCATCGCAATTACAGTCTAACGAGGATCACACTTCTCGCTCATGTTTAATTCGATGCATGGGTAGGAAAGCTTACTAGCCGTTGTTTTCATTTAGTGGTTTTTTTAATTAGCACTATTAGCCACCTTTTCGAATGACTGTTTATGTTCCCCGCCCTTCCAAAGTGTGGAATATCATGTACTGCTACATTCTGTCAATTTATGTGGTGGATTTGGTATGCCGTTTTATTTGGTGGTAATTACTTGTCCAATATTTTCCACCAATTCACAAGGCAGATTTTGCTTCCGATCTTATTTCCACCATTTAGAACAGTAGGAGGAAGTTATTTATTTAAAAATAATAAATATAAATATTTTTTTAAAATTAGAAAAATCAAAATTAAAAGAATTAAAAATTCAGCATGCTACTGGGATAAACCGTGGAACGTGGCCCATATCCGAGCTCACCAGATGCGGCAGATGCAGATATCAGCCCAGCGGTGTGATTCAGCCTTGCCATAGCTGCAGTCTGCAGACCGCACACCAGAGAAGCACAAGTGGTATTGACTATTGAAGTTCGGTGGAACCGCGCATTCCTAATTATTTTACCCGGGTAACAAAGTGAATTGGTGGTTTTAAATTCACTAGAATCAAGGATTTAGTGTGCATTTATTGGGCCTGATAGGCCGGCGCATATGTTCTTGCTAGTAGCGATCTTTTTTTTAGGGCTTTGGGTTGATGTTGTTTGGCCGAGTATGTCGTTGATTCATACGTGGCTTCAGCAAGGTCCGTAGCTGGCGGCGGTTGTCGGTGGTAGTGCAAACTAGGGGTGAAAACGGGTCGGATAGTACCCGACGGATATCCGATCCGAACTGCCATTTTGTGAAAACGGTTTGCTGCGGATTCGGTTTCGGATTCGGATAGTATCCGATATTCTTCTGTCGGATTCGGATCGGATATGGTATGAATGTTATACAGCGGGTTCGGATCGGATTCGGATATCCGCACTTCGGATAGAATCGGATATCCGCATATCCCACAGCCCAACAAGGACCAACCGGCCAGCCCAATACTAATCCCCCCCCACCATCCAACTCCAACCCTCCCACTCCCGTGAACCCAGCCGCCCCCACAGCCGCCCCCTGACGCCTCCCCGCCGGCGCCGCGCGTGCGCCTTGACGCTGCAGGAAAAGAACAATAGAGAAAAAAAAGACAACTTTTTAACTGCAAGTCTGTAATTAAAAGAAGATATGCATACCTTCATTTGCACTGAGACTTGCCAGCCATGTAGAGCAGAGACCATGCCGTGTCCTCTTGAAAGGAGTAAGCCATGATACAATGCTAACGGTCAAGTGTATCTGATTTGGATGTGCTAATGGGGATGATGATATGGAAAAGGCTCTGATTTCGATGCAATGTGTTGATTAAAAACTAGGTAAATTTTGATTATGTAATATGTATGTTATTAAATACACTATTGTAATGAATTATGTGTTATAAACATGTGTTAGTTAGATTATTCTTATCGCATGCTTTAATTGCATATAAATTTTGTGCTAACCGATTTAGTATCCGGTATTTGTTTTTAATCCGTCCGTAAAATAACCGATATCCGTTTTCTACCCATCCGAAAGTAACCGTTTTCGCATCCGTATCCGAACCGATTTTTATGCTAACCGTATCCGAACAGGTATACAATAAAAAATTTAAGGATAGGATACAGTATGACCTACTATCCAACCAGATCCGAACCGTTTTCATCCCTAGTGCAAACTGTTTAGTTCACTTTCCCCAACTCAATTGCTATCTGTGGTGTAAGTTTTCTGTGTAAGGGGAAGAACATTGTGCGGGGCACTCATTTCAGGTGCGTTTCTCTGCTCTTAGCTAGAAGTTGCATCTTTTAACTGCTATATATAATTCACGTGCTATCCTAGTCGAGGGCATTCATGAGAACCAATTATCTGCCACAACAAATTCGCAGGGTATGAGTATGCAATAACCAAGACTATGGATCATGAGAAGATGCAGAAGTAGTAGCATGTAATGAGCCTTAATAAATCTTACACAGAAAAGAGTTCCTAAATAGTCAGGATAGTTCTAGGGAACATTTCATTATATAAAACAGAAAAACGAAAAGTAGTATATAAGAGAATTCCAATTGTCGAACTACATCAACCTCATCGGACAGACATTCATTTCATTATCAGCGCGCTTGCGCGCGCTGGGCTGGAGGGATGGCTGCCGCTGTTATCAGTTGATGGGCATTTGTTTAAGTAGTTGGTTTATAACTGCGCAATGGGGGAAGTAGCATGTGGGCACAACAGAACAACATTAAGTATATCAAGTACTTTACCATAAACAGTGACAGTAACTGGCAAACAACATATGAGAAGAGACCGGTTTGAACTACAGAAATGTATGCATATTGCAAGCGGTGCAGAGAGCAAGATGGAAGACGTGTGTAGATTATGAGTGACTGAACCATCCTGGAAGACAAGGAAATGTTGTAAGCGTCAACAGTACAGAAAAATAGCAGAATAAAACCAAACTGGGAGAGAAAGTGAAAGCAAGCATCGACAAATTAGTAATAAAACAGTATGCATATGAGATAGACAACAGGCAATGCACATACCATGGACGGTGCGAGGTAGGAAGACAGCCATGTTTACACAGAAGGCAAGATCTTATCATAGACAATTTTAGTGGCAGTAGTAGTAGGAAGGTTATCATCATTTTCAACCAAAATCTTAAGATCCTTCATTGATGACACCCTTGAGACAGTCACAAATAACTGGCTGTGAGCGAAGACTGGTACTTTCAGGTAAACTACAACAGCAGGCAATGTTTGTCCCTGCCATCTCTTTATTGTGATGGCATAACAAACTGTCAAAGAAAACTGACGGCGCTCAACTTCGAATGGCTATCCGTGAGAAAGTTATCTAGCAGAGCAACACATAGAGCAGCACGACAAACCCATAACAAAATTTAGTTCTCAACACAAACCATGATGATAAAACTCAGCATGTCAGCAGGCACAAAATTTTGGCCAAATGTGCAGGCTGATGCATGGCAGATTAATAAAGACAGGACAAATTTGATGAACGCATAGTAACTGCACGATTTGTTTCTATAGAAATTTACATAGATAGGTGGAAAGAAAGGGTTCATGAGCTTTCTATAGAATAGATACTTTTGGAAGAGCATTGGAACGGTGAGAAGACCCTCTGCTTTTAAATCATACAATCATTCGCCATTGAATCCCATGCTTGGAGGTCTGCATTGGCCTTCCCCATTGAAACCCCGCGGCAAATTCCACATATTCATATGTCAAAACGAAGCTCTGCATGATGCCTTTTAAGTGTTATGGAGTATTAGTCAACGGGGAGACGCGAGGAGTAGACAGCACCGGCGAGACAAAGCGGCAATGGCGGCGTCGAAACACAAAGGAAGGAGCGGATAGGCTTAGTGGCCGGTTGGAGGCATGTGGAGGCCGCTATCGCAAGCAAGGTACGTCGGCAGGAGCAGCAATGGAGGAAGCGGCCATGAGCGGTGATGGTTGAGGGATGTACGACGGCGCGGCCAGGATGAGGGAAGGGGAAGAGGACGCGGGCAGGAGGAGGAGAGGCGGCGGGCTTGGCGTGCATGGAAGACGGGCTATGACAGGACAAGGAAGACGAGCTTGGGGATATTTCCTTTTTTTGTGAGGGCATGGGGTGGGGGCATTCGGGGTGCGCCCGTAGGATTAGGTGCAGTGGCATTTTCGGGTAATTTGAGGTGATCTACGGATGCAGGGCCGGCCCTAGGGGGGGGCGAGCAGTGCAGCCGCCCCGGGCCCCCAAAATTGTGGGGCCCCCAGCGCTGCGCAGCCCCAGTGCCTGATGCCTGATGCCTGATGGCCCTGATGCCTCGGCCTCCCACCCTTCACCTCGCGCCGGCGTCACCGGAACCCCCAATTGCTCCCCCCCTCTTCTTCCCCTTCTCCCGGCTCCCCCTCTTCTTGCCATTCTCACCGAAACCCCCGATGGCCGTCGCGTCCTTCCCTTCTCACTTGATCGACTGTTCTTCCCAGATCTGGTGAAGGGAGCACACTGGTAAGTAAAACCTTTCTTGATTTCATTTTCTTGTTATTTTTTTATCTTTCTCATTGAATTTGTTCATGTGGTTTTGGCTGCAAAAGGAGAACAAGAAGATTTTGTTCGTTGCATGCACCTGTTCCTCAGCACCCCTGCTTACCTCTGATTTATGAAGAGTTTAGCCATTTAGTTCCAAAGGGAAGGGCTATTAGTATCTTGTTTCTGTTCGATGTAAGGAGGAGCAATACCGGCCACAATTTTTTGTATGCTTTTGAAGATGTTAGCTCCACAATTCAGCCATCAAATTGGTTCTCATTGTTGATTCGTAGCAGTTAGCTGCAGAATTGCATACTGTGTTCATGTTGATATTCTCAGTGAAGTAACAATGCTTGAAATAGTGCAGATCCAGTGTTTTGTTTCCTGCATCTTTCCCTCACCATCCAACCCACTTGCCAAACACCAGCCAGGACAGAATGATGCTAAAGAAACCAAACAGAGACTGAAGCATTGATTGATCCATCATGGCTTTAACCCATCCCGAAAGTCATCCTGAATGATCCAGGTTGATTCAACCAAACAAACCCTTAGTGGCCGGTTGGAGGCATGTGGAGGCCGCTATCGCAGGCAGGGGACGTCGGCAGGAGCAGCAATGGAGGAAGCGGCCACGAACGGTGATGGAGGAGGGATGTACGACGGCGCGGCCAGGCTGAGGGAAGGGGAAGAGGACGCCGGCAGGAGGAGGAGAGGCGGCGGGCTTGGCGTGCATGGAAGACGGGCTGTGACCGGACAAGGAAGATGGGTCAGCGGCGTCGTGGATCCAGCCGTTCCGGTGGTGGATCCGGTCAAGCTGGGGGGCTGTCCGAGGCGCATCCAGCCGTCCCGGTGGCCGCCTTAGCCAGATCCGGCAAAGCGCGGCGGCCTGGTTGCCCAGAAGCGAGCGGACGACGCACGGGAGAAGGAGGGGGAGGCAGCGGCTGGCCAGGAACGGACGGACCAGACAACGGCCAGGGGAGGCGCCGGCAGTCGGCGACGAAGGCGACGGAAGGAGGAGGACCGGCGCCGGTCGGAGGCGCGGCCGTGGAAGTTGGAATACAAGGGAGGACGGCGGCGCTCCGGTGCGGAGGTGGGAGTAGGGGCCGGCGGCGGGAGAGGGGAGAAGGTGAGGAAACCGCGAGGTAGGGCTTGGGGGATTTTTCCTTTTTTTTTTTGTGAGGTCATGAGGTGGGGCATTCGGGGTGCGGCCGTAGAATTAGGTGCAGTGGCATTTGCAGGTAATTTGAGACGAACTACGGATGTAGTTACAAAGATGAAAAGGGCCGTTGTGAGTGGAGCGAGAAACGCAGAGGGCTTGGAGGAAGGTTTTCTCAGAGAAGCCATCGTTGGCAAGAGATGTCCACAGGAATTCTGGAAACTCGGAGGTGCATTTTGAAAACATTTTCAAGGGCAAGGGGGTACGCATGGCGGTGCAGAGGCAGCGCCACGCGCTCCCAGAGATGGCGGAAGGGGGCAGGTGGCGCGGGCAGCGCACTGACACGCGTCCAGGGGGCCGGGCGGGGCGACGTGGCACAGTGTAGTCCGTTCGTCGCGTCGATCGGACGGCTGGGAAAAAACAGATGACGTGTACAGCTCGCATGGAGAGCTATAGGGCTGGTTACGCGGTATAAGTGTTTAGAAAATGTTGAGGATTAGCAGGTGCAGATGTTTGCCACGACCGTGCAGCGATGGATTTCGATCTGCATGGCTTCTCGAATTTAGAAGGGCCAAGTCTGGGTTAACAGCTTAACGACTTATCTATGTTTTAAAAACACATACATTTTGGTTTTTATTTCATATTTTTGTTGTTTAGAAGGTGGGTCTTAGCGTTTTAAAAATCAAGTCAAACGAAATGAATCCGAATCTCGAAACTATTTCGAAAAGTTCTTGAAATCCAGTCATTTCAACCGTTCAGCTGTTCAACCGTTCAGATCAGCACAAAAGAACATGCCCTAAATTAAGCTTCAGGCATAGCTCCCTTGCCGTGCGTCCATCTCCTGACATGGATCAATATCAACTTCTGCGGAAAAATTTATTAAAAAATTATAAAAATAAAAAAATGAATTATATGATTAAATATGGAGAACAGTGGTTTTTTCTACGATGGACAAAAGATTTTGAATCAAAATCTAGTTTCATCAATTTTTAAAGTAGGTTGCAAAATACTTGTTTTATATGCTTTAGAATTTGCTTAGATTAAGATATAGTTCCCATTAGAGATATCGATCTAGCTCAGAATTAGGCTATGGTCCCACGATATTGATGAATTATTTTGAATCTAGAGTCAACTAATTCTTGAAGTAGATTGCAAAAAATATGTTGTGTATTGGTGTTTTCTTACAAGATGTTCGAAGAGGCTGAGCAGAAATTAGTTGTGTGAGAGGTTGAATGGATAAGCTAGCTGAGCGAATAAGATTAAACCACTTTAAATATGCAATCATGTTTGGGTAGTTTGTACTCTTCTTGATCAAATATATCATATGCAATGTTGGATAGTTTATACTCTTCTTTCCTCAATGAGTTTTTGCATTGAAGTTTCCCACGTAAATTTGTAATGAGACAACTCGTGCATGTAAACAAGCGTATGCTATTTATTCTTTTTCTCCTAGCTTTTTCCATTGGGTTTTATAGAGTTTTGATGAGTCATGTGCATCTTGCTAGCAATTTCTAGGGGGAGTGCTGTGGAACCAACATGCGGGCCAGTGCGTTGGGCCATCACGGTGCGCAACGACAAAGTCGTGCCCTGGTTGGCGGGTAGGTCCCGCATTGGACCTAACCTAAAGCATAAACTATACATACAATAGTATAAATAGAGACTCACTGTACTATTGATCTAAAATAAGAACATAATCCACCCCTATATCTCATGTATTCTTTATTACATTATTGTTCATCTACACCTTTAATTACATACAGTAGCAATGGTTTGAAACGTTTAGAAACTTGTCATGACCACTCCATGTACAGGACAAGTGAGAGCCACCTGCCAAACACACGTATCCTTTGGGCTGAATTTTGAGTGTGTGTGATGATCATCAAGTGCGTTATCGAGTTCAGTATGCAATATAGGATGTCAACTCTAGACCAGAGACCACCTGGCGGAAAGCTGCTCATTTTCATCATTGCGACGAGCTGTGGCATAGTTTCCCAATTTTCATTTATATGAATATTATTTAACCAATTTTTCCTCTTCCCTTAGTGAGTTTTTTCATTGAAGTTTCCCACGTAAATTTGTAATGAGACAACGCGTGCACGTAAACAAGCGTATGCTATTTATTCTTTTTCTCCTAGCATTTTTCATTGGGTTTTATAGAGTTTTGATAAGTCATGTGCATCTTGCTAGCAATTTCTAGGGGGAGCGTTGCGGAACCAACATGCGGGCAAGTGTGTCAGGCCATCACGGTGCGCAGCGACAAAGTCGTGCCCTGGCTAGCGGGTAGGTCCCGCATTGGACCTAAACTAAAGCATAAACTATACAATAGTATAAATAGAGGTGGGAACTCACTGTATTATTGATCTAAAATAAAAACAGAATCCACCCCTATATCATGTATTCTTTATTACATTATTGTTCATCTACACCTTCAATTACATATAGTAGCAATGGTTTGAAACATTTAGAAACTTGTCACGACCAATCCATGTACAGGACAAGTGAGAGCCACCTGCCAAACACACGTATCCTTTGGGCTGAATTTTGAGTGTGTGTGATGATCATCAAGTGCGTTATCGAGTTCAGTATGCAATATAGGATGTCAACTCTAGACCAGAGAACTTAGAGGGATTTTATCGATGGGTGAAGAAGTTTTGGAAAGTAAACAATAACATACATACTTTCTGTCTGGCGGCTTTTTGCTACAGTACTTGGATTTATCACAACAAATCTACTTTTGATGGGATCAAAGTCCGATCCCCATTTACTATTATTCATATGATGTGTGCTTTACTAAATTTTTTGTCAGAATATCTGAAAGGAGAGAGGCAAGATATCATTAAAAGTTGTTCCTACCGTTTGAGTTCCTTCATTGCAAGTGTGGCACATGCACAACAGGAGAGAATGCTGAACTGCAATTTGGTAACAGGCAATGAGGCAGTAGCAAGGAAAAAAAAAGCAGGGTGATTGAAGGGGAATTTCAACTATCTTCCCAAGCTGCTAGAGCTTACAGTCAGAACTAAAAAGAATAAAGAAAAAGTTGGGAATGGGGGTTTGCTGCCAGTCACTTCTAGCTGGATTGGTCTGCTGTTTTTTATTTCCATGGAGGGTTGCTGTGCGTGGAAAGTGTTCTAGAGTGTACTTGTGTTAGTTTGGATCTGTTGGAGAGTTATTTTGGTTTAGTAATTTCTGGTAGTGGGATGTTAAGTGGAGCTAATTCCCTTTGATGTTGCGTCAAGAGATATGTGTAATATCTTCACCCTTTTGTTTCCGTTATCGCTTATGGTAATGAAAATTGGGGCCTTACCCTCTTATAGAAAAAAAAAAAAAAGAGTATGTAATATAGGAGTATTTAGAAACTAGACGGCTCCATGTGCAAATGCACGGGCCATCCGCAACGACGCAATGTTTCCCCTTTTTTCAGCTTCCTTCTTTTTTCAGAGCAACAACACGGGTCGAAATTGTTTATGTTTATGAAAATATTCCTATGTTGAACATCAAGCGGTGAGCACTGGCCTCCGTGGCCTAGGAGACCGAGCGTGATGTTGTTTTTCCAAAACAGCACCATTTTGGTAGGAGACCCATGCTTGATCCTTGGTAATGGTGTGGCGTTGTTTTCCCCCATTTTTTTTGAACACCAACAAATATAGCTGGAAAATTAAGCGTTCAATGGGAGGAGCTGGGGTTCGAACCCGCGTGGTAGGAGGTAAAAGTGCACGCTGCTAAACATGTGGCAGTTAATTGTGGAAGAAATAAACTTATACGTCCTCCGTTTTTTTATTTGACGGCTTTGACTTTTTGGCACTTTTTTATCATTCGTCTTATTCAAAGATGTGCTAAAAAGTCAAATGCGTTAAACAAAAAAACGGAGGGAGTATATAGCTGGTAAATACTCCCTCCGATCGTAAAAACAAGTCGTTGTTGACTTTTCGACACACATTTAATCATTCGTCTTACTAAAAAAATGTAATTTATTATTTATTTTGTTGTGATTTGTTTTATCATTGAATATACTTTAAACATGACTTATATTTATACATATTTATACTAAATATTTGAATAAGATTAATGGTTAAATATATGTTTAAAAATTAACGACGAATTATTTTTATGACCGTAGGTAGCATATTGTTTAGACTATCGATCGTTTCATTGACGACGTGGAATTGTGGATGCATGATAAACAGGTAGGGGGGCACGTGTCAGATGGCCACGTCCACCCAATGTTTCATTTTTTTTGAAAGAGGGGCAGGAGAATTACCGTCCTATTTCATTGATAAGCAGAAGAAAATAAAGTAAAAGTCCATGCAAGCACGTGGTACAACCACAACGCTCCGCTGCAACCCTGACCAAAGCCAGATACACCTCCGGCCACCGCCGGGAACACCACCTATAGAGGAAAGGGAAGGGAAACAACCACACCGCTGCACCTGGGCCAACGGCCAAACAGGAATAAGAGATACAGGAAAGGGAGAAGAGAAAACACCACCAACACATAGCGATGAAACGACTCCTGAAAAAGCAAATCCAGCGGAAAACCCATAGCGCAAGACAACGACCATGACACCTTCAACATGGTAGCGACGGGGAGGACCCGCCGCCGTCGCAAGATCGCTAGGGTTTTCACCCAGAGAAGAGGAAGGTCCGAAAAGTGATGCCTCCAACGAGGGAACGACACCAAAGGTGACGCCAACACCAGCCCAAAAGGACTGGGCTTTCGCCCAAGACCTATCCTGCTAGTGCACAAGGAAGAGGCCGCCGAAGGTCGAGACACCAGAAGAACCGAGCCGCCGCTGGCCGAAGACGCAAAGCCGGACGACAAGCACGAACGCCGCCCCTCGACGCGGAAGACGCCGTCCACGCCACCCGACACCTTGGAGAAAGGGAGGGTGAAGACGACGGGGACGGGACTAGATCAAGAGGTAGAGAACGAGGACGCCGTCGAGGAAAGGTCGCCAGCCAAACGCCGCCGAAGAGAGGCCACCATGCCTGGTGGTCTACGCATGGGAAGCGAAGCAGACCGGACGCCACGCTACCCAGACGGAGCAAGGCTAACCCCGCCACTAACCCGAAAAACGCCAACCTAACCACCGAGCACCTCGCAAGGATGGGAGGGCAAGGAGGCGAGGATGGGACTAGGCTAGAGACAGGGGTCACTGCTCCGTCGAAGGACGGGCAACGGCCCACCACACCACCACGGGAGGAGCCGAGCAGCCGCCGGACAAAACTCCCCTAGAGCCCACCTGCTCCATCCACTTCGACTAGCTACCGATCAAAGCGGACCCTCCCAAGATGGGCTTGGGGGAAGGAGAAGAAGGAAGAAGGAGAAAGACGCCGGTGCTGAACTCCGCCGAGCTATGAGGCCACCGGACCCACGCCCCTGGAGCGCAACCGCTCCGACCGCTCCAGCCAAACGCCGCCAGATCCAGGCCTCCTACCCGCGAATCCGACCTCTCACAGAGCGGTCCCCCCGGGCGGTCTCCACCAAGACGAGCCTAGGAGGAAGGGAAAAAGAAAGATGGAAAGCCGGCGCCGAGCTCCATCACAGTGCGCGAAGGTGGGGACGAAGAAGGAAAGAGAACAGCGCTCCAACGAACGACCTTGCGCAGACCGAACGAGGAGCTGCACGAACAAACACTCTTGACGCCAAGAGCCAATTAGCAACCCACAGAGAAGGGAGGTCCTCCGTGGCCGAGGGAAGAGTAGAAGCCGGAAGGACACCAAGACAGGCAGCGACGGCATAGCACCAACGATGAACAAGTCGCCGCCACAA
>SPJY01013140.1:487723-511248 GCA_005191435.1 Raddia distichophylla
TAGATGTACAACACCCTTTTATAATACAGGTTTACATAGAAAGAATTGGAAAGAAGTATAAGCAAACCATTGCCCATTTCCAAGAAATGTTCACCCGTTGTATTTGCCTGCTCCCTCCCGCAAAAACCAAATGCATGGAGTGTGCTTGAAAAATTAGTCATGCATGGCACATGGCATCACAGTGGATGGAAACCAAAGGCGTTCACCTTCGAACAAGAAATTAAATCCAGGAATTGTCAAGGAGAATGATCATTGCACATCCAAATCCAAATTAAATTCTAGTTTTTTTGAGAAACAAATTAAATTGTAGTTTAGATGTCATGTAGTGGTTACTCTATTGTTCGAAGTGTGGAGATATCACCACATTTGACACTGGCATCAACTAAAAATATGCTAAGAATTCATCAAATTAAAGGACTCGATATTACAGCAGTAATATGCTATACATTTAAACATCTGAATTATATGCTACTATTAGCATGATCCATACAGTTGAACAAAATAACACAGAGAGTATAAGGAATTTGAAAAGTAGTATTTCAGTGATCAACACCAACCAATAAGGAATTTGGATTAACTCTATTGCATGAAATAATTAGTTTGGATAAAAAAAGATAGGTGCTCTTGTAACCAGAGAACATGCTTTGGGCAATAAAAAGCATATACATTTTACAGAAGCCATAAGAGCCATTGAAACTTACACTTATGCAGTGCTGACACGTATATCCATGATTTATTGCTCAAAGTTACCACTCTTAACAAACTCATACACCAACACCATATTATAAAATGCCATAAACAGTGAGATCTTAAGAAGAGGCATCATCAAGGAAAAAAATCAAGAAGTCAGACACGTACTATGCAGTTGACATTGATGGCCATCTCATGCAGTGCGACAACTCTCCGTATTTATTTTCCACATGATTGCAAGATCCAACTATGAAAATGATTGCAAGATCCAACTACGAAAGAAAGACAAGCAAATATTATGTAGAGTCCTTGTCAAGAAATAGCTGAAATCATATATGAGTTTCTTACCAATGGGAAAACTGAAAAGTAGAGCAGGGAAAAAGTTCAATTAAAATCAAGATTTGGTGGTAACATAAGTATGCCCTATGAACACTTTATGGGGTGAGTACATATTATTGTCCAGTTTACTTGGTAGCATTAATGGTCCATAAAAAAATCACATCATCATTATCCATGATTCTCCGGTCTAACGGAAGAAAACCCGCCACATTATAAATTTACTATAGAAAGAAGCTTAACACAGATCTAGAATGTCAAACCCGTACCAGATTATAAACCTATATTTTCTATAGGAAGAAGCTTAACACATGTCTACAATACCAAACCCGTACCAGATTATAAACCAATATTTACTATAGGAAGAAGCTTAAATATTTTCTATGGCGAGATGAAGGAACCGTGTCAGATTCTAAGGCTGATACAACACTCAAAACACTGCAAAGTTCATCTCGCATTGCGGCAATCTCAGAAACCTTTTCTTTTCCAATTCTTGTTCAAGGTGCTCTTGCGGTTCTGATGCTCCCAAAACTTCATCTCAAGCTCTCGATGGAAGCCACTAATGCACGTCTGGATCATGATGCTAGACATCTTTTTCTGCAATCCATCCTCCAACTGGTGAAAGGTTGCAAAAAAAATTAGTACTGATGAAGGGAAAAAAATGTAGTCATTCAACATTAGAAATTGCCAAAAAATGGTGCATGCAAGCCGGACATACAGAACGTCAGAACAGTCAGTGGTCGAATGCAAGGAAAACTTCAAATTTAATGTCCAACCTTCTCGGGAACAGGATTGGCTTTCTCCCAAAACTGGTAAGAACCACACAAATGCAGACAAATATTGACCAAAGACAAGTCCAAATGCGCAATGACAGGACACGAAGGTAATTTTTTTCGCCTTGGATTAAAATTGCAGCTTTCTACAGAACCTACCGCATTCCAGAGAAATCCCAACAATTATACCCCAAAATAATCTCTACCTCGAACATGTCTGCAACACAACCCCCTCATTCCGGAAAATTGAAACAAGAACCAATGAACTGAACTGAATCCATCCAATTCCGCTACCCCAAAACCACAAATTCTATGTAGGGGCAGCCGAGCGATTGAAGGACCAAGAAGAGATGAAAAAAAGATGTAATCATCGCTATCGAGTGACTGAAGAACCGCGAATTCTAGGGCGCGAAGGATTTCAAAAGACAGGGGGGTCTCAAGAACTAACGGATTCGTCCGCGTCCATGCTCGCCGCCGGGGACAAATCATCGATGGTATGCATTAGCCAAGTAGTTTCCATTAAAATGCACAGCGATTTATCAATGCTTCAGTACTGTTCTGTAGAATCCCCAAGACAAGTAACTCAAAACTAACGATCGATTTTTTTTTTTAAAAAAGGAGGAAAGCGTAGTAATGGTCTTAGCTCTAGAGTTTAGAATTCCTGCAAGAATACGGCATCTAGGGTTTGGATCAGGGGAGGGGAAACGGCGAGGACCACTTGTTTCATGAGCGCGAGGCGGTCGGCGACGGAGGTGTCCTTCTCCATCTTGGGCTCCTTGGTGCCGAACATGTAGTTGGCGAGCGGGTAGACGTTCACCACCAGCGACGAGGAGCTCACCATCTCCCCCCTCCTCCTACCCGCTCGCAGCGCCCCGGCATTAAAAATGTAATATGAATGGAATTTCCTTCATGTTGCAAGTATCATGCAAAAACAAAAAATCAAGCATTGAAAATTAAATATCAAAAAACATGATATTAAATTGGGCATAACAGGTGTTTTTGTTCATCTCATAAAAAAACAATGTTAACTAAAAGTTGCCGCTGCTATTCTCATACATGAACTGAAGCACAAATCCGTGCAACATTGGGTGACTTATGTGTTTACTTGTATTCTGTAAAGTTTTAGGCCCAAGGCAGATCTAAAGATCCAAAATTCAATGGAAGTTTTTAGTGTACAATGGAAAACAATAGTCATAACATATAAAAAACCTCAAGCAACATTTGAGAGATGGCTAACCCTGGTATCATTGTATCACACACTCTGGATATGGAAACAGTATCGCCGAATCCAGAAGTTTCAATAGAAATAGTTTGCCAGCTTGGAGAGCTTCTTTCCCTTTCCAATCTGTTTTTTCCATTCATCTGTTTCCATAGTTGAAGAAATAAAACAACAACTCAAATGCGAGCATTTAAACTGGCAATAACACTGACAACACATTTAAAATGTGATACAAATCACAAATTACTCATTCACTGGTGTTTTCAAAGGAAATGGTAGAAAGTTCATATAGTTTCACACTAATGCATACCAGTCTGGCTCAAGTATATTAATGTAATCTTGATTAATTCATAAGAGATTATATTAACGTAATCTAACGCATAGTCTAAGTTATATGTGGTAGGACAGGCTGCTTTTGCTTGTATAGCAAATTCCATGTGGTAGGAATGTGGGGCTAGGTTTTTTGGATCAGATGATAAGGTCTAGATAATGCAACTCAGTAGATCTTAAAGCGTGTCTTCTATTCTTTTTTCTTTGTAGTGTTTCATGACTTTGGTCTATAGCTTGAACAGTTCTCTAAATGAAATTGGGCCAAGTCTCCTGCTTCCAGAAACCCTACTAAAATTGTAATAACTCATTATCGAATGAAAATACCACATGGCAAATTATAAGCAAATAGCAAGCTAGATCATAACATATACTGTAATCCAAACAGCGAGTAATTCAATAGCATTTCAAAAATTTGAGCGATCAATCATCATCCACCACAAGGCACAATTCCCAAGAAGGCAGTGTAATAACTAATTACCTAATAAAGTACCCACAAGGTAATTTATACAAGCAAATGTCAAGCTAGATCATACCATATACTGTAATCCAAACAGAGAGCAATTCAGTATATGAAAAGGTTCATCGAGCCAAAGAATGTCTAGAAGCTTTATAAGAAAAGTTTGATGTAACAAAATGAGTTAGCCTAGCTTCCATTTGAAGCGGTTGATCTCATTGATCATTTTGCCGATGTGGATGCCAGCGATTCTGTTTAAATTAAGTTGGATGCATCAGGTTAATTGGTTGTAGCACGAGCTTTCCTGAAAATAATTGTTCAACACAACTTCCACTGATTTTTTGATCACTCATCCACATCGAGGCGCACACGCGCGCGCGCGCACACACACACACACACACACGGGGGGGCTTACCCGGCGGCGCCGGCAACAGGGGACGGCGGGAGAGAGGGAGGCGGCGGGATGAGACGGGGCGCAGGCGCGAGCGCGGCGGAGCGCAGGGAGAGAGAGAGAGAGAGAGAGAGAGAGAGAGAGAGGGAGGGAGGGGGGGCGACCGGGGATTTGCGGCGGAGGGAGAGAGGTAGGGGCGGCGCGGGGGTGGATGAGGCGGGGCGCAACTGGTGAGGACGGGAAGAGGAGGAGCAGGAGAAGAGGAGGCAGGCGCGGAGTCGTGGCGGCGCGGGCGCAGCGGCGCGAGGCCGGGACCGTGGCGGAGGATGCCGGGGCGGCTGCTTGGGTGAGGGAGAGGGAGGGGTCCGACGGCAGCGGGGTCGTGGGAGGTGCAGGGAAACCTAGGGGCGGGCGTGGAGATCGAACGGTGTGCAGATGTCGGTAGTTGTTAGATGGTCCAGATCGCAAGTTGGCACTACCACCACCACGACATAAGGTGTTTTAAGATAGTAGAGATATGTTTATACTAAATATTTAAATAAGATGAATGGTGTTTAGATGATCGATGTTTCATTGACGATGTGGAATTGTAGATGTATGATAAACGGACACCCCCCCGGGGGGGCACGTGTCAGATGGCCACGTCCATCTAAAACACAGAGCTGTATGAATGTGACTACGACAGAGAAGTGACTTGACAGACTAGCAGCATAGCGGGGTCGAGTACTCCATACGATCGTCAGCATAGTAGCAACGCTGACTTGACAAAACTACTGTGCCTAGAACCTAAATCTGTACAGACGCTTCGAAGATTGAGCTATCCTGCTTCACCAAGAACTACACCGGCGGCAAGGGCGGCTCTGGAGGCAGCGCGGCCAGCGGCGGCGGCGGCGACGCCGCGTCCTTCTCGCCCTTGTGTGGCTCGACGTTGCACCGGCAGACAGGGCACGTCGCGTGCGAGTCCAGCCACATGTCGATGCACCCGGCGTGGAACGTGTGCCCGCACGCCGGCAACCTCCGCGCCGCCGCGCCGCTCCGCACCGCCTCCAGGCACACCGCGCACTGCGCCTCGCCGTGCACGGCCGGGTCGTGCAGGAACACCGGCATCGCCTCCACGGCCGCCCGCGAGAGCCCGCCCCGGCCGGCGGCGGAGCCCTCCCGCTCCTGCGCTGCGGTGACCGCGGCCACCGCCGCCGCGCCGAAGCGCCGGGAGGCGCACGTGAGGAAGAAGAGGAGCGCGCAGTAGAGCGTCAGCGCGATCCACACGTACTTGACGAACGCGGCGAGGACGACGAGGAGGAGGAGAACCGGGTACGACGCCAGCACCACCGCGCTCCGATGCCCGGCGTCCGCGTCCGCGTCCGCGCCGCCGCCGCCGCCGCCGCGCCATGGGTACACCGGCGACGACATCCTGGCATGCAGAGTGCGAGCATTGGCGCCATCCGCGGGAGAGTTTTAAGCTGGGGATTAAAGCCTCTGGGGAGCAAACGGATAATGCTTATAAATTTCATGGACAACGCATGCTGGCAGCTGCAACCAAGGCAGGCCGCATTCGGGGTTGCTTTCTTGGGCACAAAAGGTCGTCGCTGCGATTTGGATGTTTTGTATGATCTTGATGGATTGAACAATGTTTATAAATGATCAAATGCCAGTGAGTCAATGCTTGTTTGTGCAAGTAATTAAGGCTTTGTGGATGAACATGGATCTAAGATAATTGATTTGATAGTACTATGATGCAATCCATCTTGAAGGAGTCGTGTAGGTTTCATGGATGAGGGAGTCTGAGATATTTCGGGTTGATTTCATTAAAAGTATGCCACTAGAACTTTAGGTAATAGAATTATTCCGGCCTCTACACTAAATTGTATATACCGGGCATACAAAATGATAAACTTCACTCAACCGTCAGAACTAAAAAATGTCTGATTAAAAAATTTGCCCATCAGTTAGTAGTTACTATTAAAAGTTTAGATATGGCCATAACCTCTAAAAATTGCCACATCGAGAATATCATCTCTCTTTCATTCTTCTTTTGCATTGTAAACTATAGCCCATCGGTTCAACCTGTATGTTCCCCTAAAAATTAATATATAAAAGTATAATCTTTGGGATTGACTTCCCCACAGTCGCCTGGGTCCCTATAGGGGTGCCCAGGCGATTTACTGAGATCCAACGGCCCAAATATCCCCTTCCTCTCTCTTTTATCCCCTCCCTCCTCGCGTCTCTCTCTTTCTCTCAGTCTCGCCCGTGCCCCTCCTCCTCCACCCCGCCGCCACCGCTGCCCTGGTCGGCCGCGCCCTCGCCGCCGCCGACGCCGCCCTTAACTCCCTCCCGCCACCGTGCCACCCCGCCCACCCTAACTCGGCCGGCGCCTTCACCCCCGCCACCGTCGCCCCAACCACCTTCACCCTCCGCCACCACCGCCCCAACCGCCTTCACCGCAGCCGTTGCCCTCACTCCATCCCCAACCAACCGCCAAGCGTAATAACTTCGTATACACAATCTAATGGAATGCATATAAAAAATAAGTCTTTTTTATTTCAAGCACCATATGCATGCATGCAGTATGATCATTATTTGAAATCTCATAGGAGTACCACTTTCACAGCTACTTATATGCATTGCAGATTTTTTTTTTACACAAATTTTATCACCGCAATTTTTTTGCAGACTATTTTCATTGAACCTGCAGAAAACTAAATTTCTGAAATAGTTAAGACTGCTTGGCTTATCACTTGCTTGGCCACTACATCTATATTAACTATAATGATGCACAATTGGCCCTAGACATTATGTTACCTTCACTTCCACTAGACATGAATTGAGCAAGGCATAGTTTTAATTTTTTTAATGATCTAGAAACAAGACTCTGATTACTTATTTTGCAGGTAGCTAGGAATTGTTCCAAATAAAGGTATGAAGCTATCTTCCTTGGAGTCTGTCAGGAGCGCCGGCCCACTAGCCCACTGGCCCACGGGCCATGCGCCACCGACTGTTCTGCCTTTCAGCAGCTAGCTCGGTAACTACATTATCATCATGGTATCCCAATGTTTCCGAGGTACCTATATTATATAACCAGCGATATGTATAGTCCTAAAACTATTTCAACATGCTTGTTACAGCACGTTCAAGGAACTTCAAGGAAGTAGAAGTGTAAAAAGAAGTTGTGCAGCCCCATACGCCAAAAACACATCAGACAAAACCTTTTTCTCTGAAGTAACCCGTGCTGGCCTTCGTTTCCACAAACAATTGTCGAAGCAGTCAGCTTGTCTTCATCACCGCACAGAACTTCAGAGTTGATATTTTCCAAGACATCTGCAGAAGAAAAGTACTAATTCATCTTATGAGTCCAAATCAGACACGAGACTTCTCTGTTCCTTGAACAGATGTACTAACTACCACTGAAAATTACTGTCCAACGTTTTTTCAGATGGTTTTTGTGCTTCTTCTCCATAGCTTCACCTTCTAAGGAGATGTCAATGTCGTACCAGAAAGGCAGGCGGCTAATTTGGACGAGATTGAGTTAGAATAATGGAGGCAGGCCTGATCTAGTTATCTATACATATAAAGCGTGTAGCCGCGTGTGTATACCTAGATCCCTCGTAGGTTCTATTATTTATTCGTTAATTACATGCCACTCCCTAATTTGCACCTTCCAAATACACCATTATAAATCGCTAAACCTACTCCATGCCATCCTTTCTTATCAATTCTCCAAAATATGTCATTACAAATTACAAAACATTTTTAGACTGAGATATTCTTGCCATTTCTTCTTTGTTTTTGGTAAACAGTCGCCCCGGCCTGCCCCCTTTTGTGAGGGCGCTCAGTTCGCTCGCGGAGTTCTTAGATCTTCGGCCATCTTCCTCACCCACCAGGCTACGCTTAAATTATATTGCTTCCAGGTACCAAACATATTGTTATTTTCTTATTCATCTTGTTCTTAGTAGTTCTTCGATTACTTGCAGGAACAAAGACATTCATGGTCAGGTTGATCGAGCTTCAATAAGATCAATAATCATCTGGAGTTTATGTATTGGTCACTAAAGCGCATTGTTCTAGATGGTTGTCGTCGGACCGCCAATGTCAACTCCTACCAAATTGATGGTTATCTCTTCTCATCGATAGACTGGGACCACTATGACGCTACTATTTTGGTGTCAAAGCATTGGTTGCCTAGTAAGAACACTTTATCCTTCATTAGATTCAATTTTGTTTTCAACCTCCAGGAAAGAGAAGACCGCCATGCTTGTGGAGGGGAGAGAAGACTGTATTTAAAAGGGAGAGCCACCCTTCCCCATCAGACTAGTCTTTTGGAGGCACATAGGACTCTTACGGCTCGGATAATAGCCAAGGTGTGCCTTTCTCTCGTTGGGCTTTGGCCCAACCCACCCCAAGGCTAGTGTGTAGTTTGCTTAGCTGGCGATGACACGTGCACCTAGGAGGGATGCACAGTTGGTATCAGAGCTTGGCCTCAAAACAAGAGGGTGAGAATGATAATACCACCTTGCTTGTGGAGGGGAGAGAAGACAGTCTTAAAGAGAGAGAGCCACCCTCCCCCATTGGATTAGTATCTTTTTTTTTGGGAGGGGGCATGGGACCTTACGACCCTGCTATGGAAACCAAGGTGTGTCTTTCTCTTATTAGGTTTCAGCCCTCGCCCCACCCCTGGGGCTAGTGTGTTTGGTTACATATTTTTTTAAATGATAAACTTGATGAAATAAAACCGTTAGTAAGAACCAACATTTTTTACCAGAGATGGAGTATCAAATACTTAAGAAATAGAAAAACTATACTTTTGCCGCCTAAATGTAGTGAAACCTCACTTAGACCTCTAAACTTGAGAATGGAATGGTATCCATGCCACCTCCTTCCCCCACTCTCTACGAAAAAGATCAACTTTATTTTAAAACAAAGTCAAATAATTGTTTGTGTTTTCAAAATTCAAAATTCGAGGTTTATGGTTGAATTTCAAATTTATCGTATTCAAACTTTTGGAATTTTTATCCTTAATTATATTTTATGCATTGTTTTTATTTGTCGGAGTTTATTTGCTAATTCGATTGAGATCTATCGCTTTCTTGCATCTTCTCAAATTAATAAATCGATTAAATCCCGAAAATCACTTTTAGCCCAAGCCCACACAACCAGCCCGTCTTCTTCTCCTCCTTTCTTTGGGCCAGCCCTTTTTGGTGCCGCCCCTTCCCTCCTTATTCTCTAGGCTGCTTTCCTCTCCGCGGTCCATATCTCCCCTTCTTTACCTTAAGTAGGCCCATGTCCAGCCCGAGCAGTCTGCCTGCTCGCTCCTCCTCGCCCGAGCTAGCACGGGGACCTTGTGTTCATGCGGCCGAGGCTGCCTGCTCATATTACTTCCTCTCATATTACTCCAACAAATACTAGCCGCTATCCATCCTTCCTCTTCATCCTCTAGATCGCTCCGAAAGCTATTGCTATTGTAGGACATCGCTATACGACAGCCATTTCGTCGCACGGTCCACACTCCTCTAAAGATCTCATGATGGGTCTATCCGTGTCACATCATGTCCTCATTATCATGCAGCTCTCCACCAAAGGACCGGTGCAGGATATACTCGAGACCTAGACAACCGAAGATCATCATTGTGGCCGTCAATGTTCAAACGCGAGACGCTAAGCCTCGAAGAACATGGCTTCAATAAAAGCACGTCTAAATGAAATTTCTATGTCTCACATGGTTCCAGATCAACAGCGTCGGCTCTAGCTACAATAGAGGGGCACAAAGTCGGCAAGCAGCAGCGCAAGTCCGTGTTAGGCAACCAAGAGCACGACTTTGACGCCTAACGTTCGACGGCACCCTACTGGCCTTCTAGTTGCCACTACCAAGGTTTTGGTCTTTTGCACGATGCAGATCGATATATATATGGTTGTGAAGGAAAACTATTGAGTATTGGAGATGATCCTGTCTTTTGCACATTGGATGTGATGTATGTGGTTTCAATGTGGAGATGTTTGTAAATATTGTGGTTTGTGTTTTAATTATGCATGTGGATACATGTCTTTGTGGTTGAAATGTGGAATTGTGAGTGTGAGGGTGGATGGTGGACCAAATTTGGAATATATTGATGTTTTGAGTTTGCAAGTTGTAGCAGCTACCACAAATTTCTCGTTATTTTACAACTTTTATGCTATTTTTCCCCCTCTAATTGTTGTATTTTCCATGACTATGAATGAGCCGTCAAGACGGATGGCTCTAGGGCCCACCTAGCGGCGCTCGTGGTACCTTCGAGTCCACACTCTATCTCGAAGACCATGAAGAGAGCTTTGCTAGTGCCTGCTAACAAGATGGGTTGACCCAACACCAAGTTCTCTCGATGGCTAAGTTGGGCCATCGAGATTGAGCTGTTAGGCCCTAAACGACAACTCCACAGCCTATCTCGACCACCGTTGTTATGGCCGTCGAGAGAACTTTTGTCAACGATCAAACCGTCGAAAGAGATTACTTCTCTCCATCCCGCCATCATGATGTACTTGTCTCGACGACCGACCATTAAGAGAGACCTATGTTGATGGTTGTAACCGTATAGATACCCGTCTTCTCCTGTAGTGATCCTTTGACCATTTTGAGGAGGTTTCTTCTTAGGTGTTCTTAATCTTGTGACACACATACTTGGATCGGCCATAGATCCTTTCCCCTTGCAACCCATGCTTTGGGCCATCTTCGTCGTGCCTCGTTATCCTTAGATGCCTTCTATAGTTCCACTCGTGCAACTTACCTTTATATCATTGTTTCCACTCGTGTAACTTACCTTTATATCATTGTTATGCTTTCCACTCATGCATTGTTTTGAGAAACTTAACTTCAATATCATTGTTAAAATCCTTTATAACACTATTATACAAGAGGTGAGGAAAAGATGGTACTCTATACGAGCTATTTTAAGGCTAGCAGATTGCAAGATCATATTCATCGTATTGTTTCTCAAAAGAGTCGGTAATTTTTGCCACCGAAACTTGCTTATGTTTAGTTTGTTTTGCAAATCAATCTCTCTGGTTAATCATAATCTTCTTCTCACGAAAAATACAAAGGAAGCAAGCAAGAAAACACGGTCATCGATCACTCATCAACGATGAGCCAACCTGTTTCACCACCAGATTCGAGCTCCCTTCCCCATGCCATCCATCGCTTTCCTCTCCTCTCACAGCGCGCACGCATCCACCGTTCCCTTGGCCATCCGCCTCCTCTCCTCCCTCGCAGTCGCAGAGCAAAGCCGGCGCCAAGCTGAGGACAAAGCTCGTACAGGTAGTATATAATTTTAAGTCCCCACTTTGGCCGCATTGTTTGACAGCTTAGCGCTGACAGCGACGCCTGGAAATTAATCGTCATTATCCGTTAGGTAAGCACCCTCCCCGTTTGTGATTTGCAAGGCTGATAGCTCTCCTGCGGCTGCTGCACCCAAAATTATCGCCACGAATTGCTGCTGCTAATTGTCCGGGAGGTGATGTTCTAATGTAAGCGGACTTTTGACAGTGAACTGAACCGCATTGGTCTGGCTATGGTTTTGAGTCCAAATACAAATTTTACAAGTTAAGGCTACGTTCTTCCGGGCTTACCGGCTTAACAGATTAACGCCATTTCTATATTTTAAAAAGATATGTTTTGAGTTTTTTGAGTCTGTTTTTTTTTGCTGTCTCGAAGGTGGGTTCTAGCGCTTTAATAAATAAAGATACAAAATGGATTCGAACCTCGATACTAATACGAAAAGCTCTTAAAATTTAGCTATTTTTAGCTGTTCAGGCGTTCAGATCAGCTCAAAATAACATAACCTATCTTATTGAATTAATATAAGGCAGTTCTTCTGCCTTTTTCTTTTAAAAAATAAAATAAAATAAAATAAAAAATAACATAACCTAAATATAGTGAGGGGCTCTACTAGAACATGCACATCAGGACAGAAAGAAATAGTCGATGAATTCTTGGTTAACAAAGTTCAAGAATAGGTTGAAATAGTCCTTTTCTCAAAGCGTAACTCTTGGATGTCCCATGAACGGTCAAGATCTGGTGCAGCGGTAGCTGTAGAGGGTAGAAAAAAATATTGCTAGCCATGTGGTGCAGCGACGGCGTCAAACTGTCAATTGGCCGTCCAAGTCAAGTTATTCAAAAATTAATTTGAAGCATTAATCTGGGCCGTCGATTTGCTTGATCAGGTCCTCCCCTACCCATGTCATAATCGCTTTGATTCCGTGGAAGCTAACAACTCACTATAGCGAGGGTACAATTTTTTTCCTCAAATTTTTTTTTTCTTGACTTGTTCTCACAAGAAAGCGGCAAATTAATTTCCGGCGAGACGAGGCGATACTCCACAAGTCCACCTCCAGTGAATCTATCTGCTCCCCTCTGCTCTTCCATGGATTCCATGAGCTAGGTGAGAGAGAGGGAAGAATCACGGCGCGACGCGCGCAGCTCGCCGTTGTGATGAGCGCGGGCTCGCTGGCGGCGCGGCGGAGATGGACCTCCCATGGCTGGACCTGCCCTTCACCTTCCTGACGCTGCTCCTCGCCACCCGCCTCGCCTACGACTACTACGGCGTCGTCGCCGCCACCTTCGCCGGCAGCTTCTCCCTCCAGATCTTCCTCTTCTACTCCTTCGCGCGCTGGTACCGCCATACCATCGCCGATCGCGCCGGTGCTCCCGCCGCCGCCGCCGCCGCCTCGGAGTCGCTCCCGTCGTCATCGCGGCAGCAGGAGGATGTGCCGCCGGTGCTGACCCCGCTGGTGGAGGCGGCGCCCGGCGGCGGCGGCGCCGCGCGCGCGTCGCTTGCCAACCGGTGCTTCGCCGTCGTGTTCATGGTGTTCGTGCCGCTCGTCATCGTCGTGTTCGAGCGGAGCCAGGCGGACGTGGTGGCCTACGTGCTCTGCCTCGCCAACATCATCGTCATGGTCATCTGGCTCTCGCCGGACTCCGCGGGCTCCGTGTCCGCCGCCAAGTCGTTCCTCCGGCTCAGCGACGACGACGAGGACGACGGCGGCGGCGCCGCCGCCGAGGACAAGTGCTGCGTCTGCCTCGGCGCCATGCGGGAGGAGCAGCCGGTCCGGGCGCTGCCGCGGTGCGGCCACCGCTTCCACGGCAAGTGCATCGGGAAGTGGCTCAAGGCGCACCCCACGTGCCCCGTGTGCCGAGCGACGGCCGTGCCGCCGCCGGCCGCCGACGCCGCCGCCGCCGCCGCGCTCCACGACGCAATCAGTCCCGTATAGCTCCCCTGCCTGCGTGATTTCACCCATCCTCATCTAACAAGCACACGCTGGTGATTTCTTTTCCTTTAATTGTTGGGAAATTTTCTCCAACATGTATAGCTCTCCAAATGAATTGCTTCCATGTATTGATTGGAAATGCTTATTACTAGTAATCTGTAAATTACATTTTGTGTTACCAATTTCCAATGTCGTGGGGACAATCTCTCTTTGCTTTTTAATGGAAGGTGCAATCATCGCGCACTCTGCTCAGGAAAGTGGAGTGAGCTGAAGCTCTTCTTTGAAGATGATGGACAATAGATAGTAGGAGTACTATTGTGCACTTTAGACCCACCAAACAACCGGCGGATTTAATATAAGACATGTTTCTAACGCGAAAGTTTATATGAATGCATCGAAAGTTAAATTGCTTCTTACGAATTTTCTGCATTTCTAATCGTACTCTTTAATTTTCAGAAAAACACCCCGTATGCCATTAAAAAAATAAAATACACTGTATGCCACTGGACCCACATGTCATACACTCAGATGACCCCACATATCATACACACAGGATAGTATGCAGGGGATTGGCCCTTTATTTTCTTATGGACAGAGGTTGAAGATGATAAAATAGTAAAATACCCACTTGCTACAGTGTTGAGTAGAATGGAATGAGTCAGTCCAAGGATTCAAAAATAATTTTGTCTTGAGATGATGTTGGCAGCAAGTTATCATCGGATAGGAACAGCTTAATTAAATGGGAGCGCCTTCCTCATAGGCGCATGCGTTTTCCCCAAAACGCAGGCGCCGCTCCGCGCGCCTCCTCCTCCACCCCCGCCGCCTTCGCCGCCGCCCGCGGCCGGCGCCGCCGCCGGCGCCTAGCCGCCCCGCTGCCCGACCTCCCACCGCCGCCGCTGCCCCGCCCATCCTAACCCGGCCGGTGCCTTCACCCCCCGCCACCGCCGCCCCAACCGCCTTCCCCCCCCGGCCCCGGCTCTGGCGGCGCCGTCGCCGCCTCCGCCGCCGCCCTCACTCCATCCCCTACCAACCGCCGGGCCGCCGCCTCCCCCGGCCAATTTGTCTTGAGACGAT
Source organism: Raddia distichophylla (assembly GCA_005191435.1). Taxonomy (NCBI): domain Eukaryota; kingdom Viridiplantae; phylum Streptophyta; class Magnoliopsida; order Poales; family Poaceae; genus Raddia; species Raddia distichophylla. The sequence continues at coordinate 502,219 of SPJY01013140.1, forward strand.
GTTGCCAGCAACAGCAAGTTAATCATCGGATAGGGACAGCTTAATTAAATAGATTCTATTCTATCCGGGTGTTGACAGCTGAGTGGTGACCTCATTCCCATGTACATGTATCTAAACTTCTAGCCTCCATGTCAATTGAGGACGTCCGTCGGTCGATCACGTCAGCTGCTCAAATCCGGCCATCCATTCCAACAAAAGTATATAGAAATTTTTGTTGTCTATAATGCTCAATGTGAATGTAGGTTCATGCAGTCGTGTGTTCTTCCATCTCCTCACTCAACTTAGACAATTTTTTAGCTGAAAGTTGCTGGAAATTTAATCTAAAAAAATATTATCCTTCCAAAGGTGTCTTAGAGAATTTAAAAAATTATAAAAAACATTTTATAATTCTAAGAAAAACTATTTAAAACCCCACAAAAATTACTACAAATACTACATCATTTGGTTTATAAAAAAATAACTATTTTATTTTATTTTATTTAGCTCAAAAAATCTTTAAAATATGGAACCATGGTTTCATGGAAATTGTCCATCAAAACTCAAATCTAGGATTTTTTTTCCATAATTTGCAAAAGAAATTGAATATAAAATCCTCACAATAAACAAATAAACTAAGAGAAATAGAGCCATAGTTTGATGGGAAGGGTCCATCGAAAGTTTAAGAATTTCTTAAAATTTTAAAAATTTGAGTCATCAGAACTATGGTTTATGGAAAGTCATAATTACAATTTGCAATTTCTTTCCTTCCACTCTCTTTTTAAGACCGCATGAAAATACCAAAGAAACAAAACTTGAACAAAATGGAACCATGGTTTCATAACCAGGATCCATAAACACGTACATTTTTTTTTAAAAAAAATAGATTTCTTTTAAAAAATTGAATTAAGAAATCATTGGAACAAACCTAGAAAAATAGAGCCTACATTGATGGTAAGGGCCAAAAAACTCTAAGTATGTTTTTAAAAATAAAATTTAGGAATTCTTTTTTGGACCCTTGTCACCAACATAAGGGTTCACCTTTTTTAGTTCCCTTCTATTTTGATGTGATAAATAGTTTTAAAAATCCACAAAGGTTTGGAAACACTTTCTCAAGATTTTCTTTTAATTTATTTTTCAATATTTTCTAAAATTTTCTTTTAGGCCATGTTTTTTAGCTCGTGTCGTGATGGTTGTGTGTGTGGTGTTCCTTGCAATATATTTTAAATATTAAATGATTATCTCACTTTACTTAATTAATGTTAAATTTGAAAAATAATAGGTCATTGAAAAATAAAACAATCATTCCCTTTTGTGTAACCCATCTAAATCTTTACAAAACTTTAAATGAACACGAGATTTTAAATACCTTTAATGCTTTGAATCTATAGTTTACTTTAAGAATGAGTCTAGATTATACCCCTCAACTATCGAGAGTCCATCCTACAAAACCGATTATCTAGAGCATTTTAATGTTAGTACCCTTTTGATGTCCTCTTATAATACATGTGGCAATAGAGTAGGGACTAAAATAGAAGAGAGGGAAACGTAGGGTAACAATTGTTAAGTGAGTGAATAGGGATGAGTTAGTCCACAAATGGGTGTTCCTTTTTAATCAGCGCCATCATATTTATGAGGAGGAACTTAGATCTGGAGAGGTGGAAGCCCCTTTTATCATTTAAACACTTTCACAAAACAAAAAATCTTGACTTTCTAAGTGGGAAAGGGGTTTCCACTTCTTCAAATCTAAGCCATTGCTCATGGATCTGATGGTCCAGATCTATTGTTAACATGTTAACACCTAATGGACATTAGCACTAGATATATTGCTTATATATGTGTGAAACTAATTTGAACTCCAAAATATGCTAATGTAACCTTAAAAAATCATGATTTCTTGAGTTGGATTATATTTTTTTAATGTTGAATTTATAGTTGTAGATTTTTTACTAGTGGATCTTTTAAGCCACATGGATCTAAACTATATTCTGTCATACATTTTTCTTTATCCGACATGAAATGTTCATGAAGAAAAAACATATATATATACATGTTCGTTCTATAATCTCTTATTACCTGAGCAGATAGAAGAGTTATATTCTTAATCCTTCTTTGGCTGCCTAGTATTTGTGTCATCATCAGATCACATCAAGATATATTGTTAGTACCAAATTACATAAAACAACTAATTGGACTAACTTATGTTGGGCTACTATATACTACCCACGCTATGAGCTTGTGAGACACTTTTATTTGTTCGTCACTTGCACTAACAAATTTTTTGCATGATGCCGTCAGTTGAAATATTTAAAATAAATTCAGAATGATCAATATAAACTAATTTAAAGAACTTAAGGTGTAAAGTATAGGTGTATTATGATTTATGATCCATAAATTGTCCATAATTCAATATTTGAAATGCCATAATTCAATATTTTAAATGTATTTGAAAACGTTCGGAAGAAATAAAATCGTGAACTCGCGCGCCAAGCTAGTAGGCCGGTGCCCTTCGCACTGATCAGCCGCCCGGTATTAGAAAGCTCTGGACGACTGGACACATCCTGTCCGGAGGCTTAATAAATCGTTAACACGTGCTTAATTAGCTGCTAAGCACGTCCGGCGGCCGGAGCCATGCCCCTCCGACGTGAGCTCCTGCTCGCTATCGCACAGTCTGTCTTCCTCCCGGTCGCACTGCTCATCGGCTTCGTGCTGTACCTCACTGGCTCCCGCTGGGGCGTCGGCGTCCCCGTAGTCGCCGTAACGGCACTCGTCGTCTACCTCCTGCGCCCGTGCCAGAACAGCGACGACACCGGCGCCGGCGCCGGCGCCGGCATAGGCCCGGGACTTCCAGTGCAGAGGCCGGCGCCGGCGCCGCGCCTCCGCCTGTCCTCGTCGGAGATCGCCAGCATCCCGGCGTACGCGTACGAGAAGGAGGACTCCGGCGACGGCGGCGGCGGCGGGGACGAGTGCGCGGTCTGCCTCGGCGAGCTGCAGCGCGGGGAGGCCGTCAAGCGGCTGCCGGCATGCGCGCACCTGTTCCACGCCGCGTGCATCGACATGTGGCTGCGCTCGCGCGTCACTCGCCCGGTGTGCCGCTCCATTGTCGACGCTGCGCCGGCGCCGGCGGCAATGCACGTTGTCCACGCAGTGGCAGCGCCGGCGGCGGCCACGGGAGTTTAATTTGTCGGAGCGTCCCGACTAAGTGACCAGTGCGATCATGCAGGTGGTGCGTGGTCACCCGCGCAAGAATTGGTTGCTCATTTGTTAGGTCAAACAGATCTCAAATGTTTTCTTGGCGAATGCCTTGCGCGGTTGATTAGAAGTAATAAGGACTGGACTGTCGCTGTGACGTCCAATGGTGATTGATAAAAACTAAGAAGACGCTGTTGCAATAGGTTAAGGAACGTATCCCTAGAAAAAAATGGAAAAGTTTCGAAGAGAAAAAAATGCAGGTTGCGAAGATACAAATGTTTCGACAATTAAATAACGAAAACACTTTATGACGGACGGACATCCGTCCGTCCGTCCGGACTCCTCTCTCACTCACTCCACCTGCGCCTCCTCGCTCGCTCGCGGCCTCCCCCCGCACGCTCCCCCGCCTGCAAGTCCTCCTCGCGCGCCCCTCCTCTCCGCACGCCTCCCCAGCATCCGCCTCCTCCTTGCCGCCGGGGAGCACCGCCTATGCGCCTCCTCCTCCTCCTCGCCGCTGGGGAGACGCCACCTGCGCGCCTCCTCCTGGCCGCCGGGGGGGGACGCCGCCTGCGCTCCTCCTCCTCCTCGCCGTCGGGAGGACGTCGGAGCCATCCCCGCTGCTCCCTTTCTCGCGCGTCGGCTGGAGCTGCCCCTTACTCCCCCCATCCTCACGTACGGGGCGTCGCCGGGGACCTCCTCCTTCGCCATGCTCGCCGGATCTGGGGCCCAGTGACCACATCGACGAGGGGGGCACAGAGGGTGTGAAGCTTGCCGTTACATCGCCGGATCCAGCGAGCAAAAGTCATGGGCTCGCCGGATTTGGGAAAGGAGGAGGTCAATCCCTCATTTTCAGATGGGGAACTTGAGGTTTGTCTCTGGGAAACTTAGGATTCGTGTGTTCGAAACTCCGAGTTGCACATATGTAACATTCTCTGTCTCGATCTGGAACTGGGGGGCTATCCCCAATGAAAATGTACCTTTTTATGCTTCTAAAACTTGGGACTTTGCCTAACGAAACTCGAACATTGCACTATTGAAACTTGGGACTTCCTCTAGAGACGCTTTTCTGAAATCTTAGGTTTCATCGTCAAGTTACAAGAAACTTGAGGTTTCATGACCTCGAAACTTTGTTTTTATTTTCTGGAAACTTAGGATTTGCCCACTGAAACATGGATATCACGCTACCGAAACTTGGTTTTGTACTGTCGAAACCTGGTTCTTATTCTTGAAAACTTTCTGAAATCCCAAGTTTCGTCCTTAGGTTGCACTGTCTCTCTCAAGTTTCCATAGTTGTGTTTCCAGGTTTCAGTAGGTATTCACGCAAGTTACATGATGACGTCATGCTGACGTCAGCAGGTCCGGACGGCCAGACCCTAGTGTCCGCCATTAAATAATGTTTCAACATGTGGATCTAAATGTTTCAAACTTTCAATAGAGAAAGACACAAAAAAATGTTAGAAAAAATTGGACACTTATTTGGTCAGAAAAGAGGGACAAAAATCAATATTTCACAAAGGCAAAACACATGTTTCAATAGAAACGAGCGAGGGGCCCGCGCGTTTGCGAGGCTAGATTTGTTTTGGTATATAGTGTTTATCTCTAACTCATAATATATCTCTAACATATCAGATCGGATTTAGAGTTTATCTCTAATATATTATATCAACTTTAGTATTTAATATAAATTTCTAAAGTTTTCTTTTAATCTAAGCCGCATAGATTTTTTCTTTGATTAATCTATCCCGTTATAATTTGGTCCCACAGTTGATTGAACGGATAAAATAACCATATTATATCGTCTTTAGTATTTAATCCGAATTTCTAATATTCTTCTTTTAATCTAAGCCGTTATAATCCGGTCCCACAAAATCAACGACATAGATCTTTTTTTTCGCTTGATTTATGTGAGAATTTTTTGATTCATCTTGGCCGTTATAATTTGGTCCCACCGTTTTTAATCTAAGCCGTTATAATCCGGCCCCACAAAATCAACGGCATAGATCTTTTTTTTCTTGATTTATGTGAGAATTTCTTTGATTGATCTTGGCCGTTATAATTTGGTCCCACCATTGATTGAACGGCTGAAATAATTTGGATGATGTGGACGAACGTGGTGGCTTCTTTTCCCCCTCCTTTATATATATAATAATAGATGTTTGAAAAAAAATCAAGTGGCTATTTTTGCAGGTAAAACCTATTGTTTCATCACATAGAACCCAATGTTTCACTCAAACATTGAAAGCTGCCGAAACATTTGATCAAAGAACTAAAACATTTGGAACAAAGCGTGGAAACATTAAAATTAACTACTAAAACATTCAAATCAAATCACTGAAACATCACTTAGGCAGTGATGAAACATGAAATATAAACTATTGCAACTTTTGAATCGAAGCGCTGAAACTTTTGAAGCTAAAACACAAACACATTAAATTTAAAGAACTAAAATATTTGAATCAGAGCACTGAAACATTACGTGATTCAGGTGTTATATGGATTGGTACAGTACATGATTCAAACGTTTGGTTCATGGGATGGGATGCTACAGTATATCGTCCATACGTTTATTGTAGGATGAGGTTGTATGGGAAGATATACGATGGTAAGGAAGAATATGTCTTGTTTATGTTGTATGACATGGTTCGATCATTATGGTCGAACGATCCATACATTTTTTCGTTCATCTTATCTTGTTTCATTATGTTACATCCAACTCCATACAACCAACCAAACACATCCTAAATTAAAGCATTGAAACAATTGAAAATTAGTAACTGAAGTATTTGAATTAGTGCACTCAAACATTCGAATTCAATGGGTTAGTGTTCTTATCAAACATACAAGGACAACAAACCTTCTTAAGCGTTATATCTGTGTCGGCGATATTCGCATAGGCCGCTGACACGGTGCCCATCCGGGTCCACCTGTTAGGCCATGGGCTAAATTGGCACTTGAACCTCCGAGAAGGTTCGATCTGTGTCGACGGGTAAGCCCAAGCTGACGACACAACATTTTTTCAACCAAAAGGACACAGGGCTCGAGCCCTGGTCACCCGAGGAGCGCACACGAGTAACTCCTTTAAGCCAGTTGGTCAGATGTTATTATCAGAATGAGTGGCACAACAATATTTCTAAAGGTCTGAACCTTTTTCGTCAGCATAAAGAAAAACCGCCGACAGAAAACCCAACCGGGCCCACCTGACAGGCCACCAGAGGTATTGGCACAGGAACCTCGATGAAGGTTGACACACATGGCAGTGTGAGCATACCTGTGTCAGCGGTATTTTATGCATCTGATAACACAGAGCAAACCGTCCACTGCTGTAATGGTCCTCATTGAAGTGCTCCCGTTCAGACCGTTATCTAACCGTGAGGGAATAGCTTTGTGTGAGTGTTTTTCTTTTGGCCACCGACACAAAAATTTTTGACGCACTCTAAAATTTGAATTTGAATTTCTGACCACACCGCACACTTAAATTCTCGTGAGGGGGTTGGATAGGACAGTGTTGGCGGTTATTTTTTCGGACCGCCAACACTGGTTAAATTTGCATCATCGACTCGCTTGTTGACGATACTGGTAAGCATGCACGTGCAAAGCACGTCAGGTACTATAGTTCCATATGATGTAATCATATCAACCGAAATATACAACCCAAAAAAAATGTAAAATGATGTTATATAAAATGCTTGGAGAGGAAAAGAAATCATAACGGTCGCACTCAGAATTACAACCAACCGAGGTTACAGCAGGAGATAAACAAGTTCGAAATGGTGATTCTTAAAAGGAAAGTACACAAAGACCTACTATTTGGCCAATAGCTAGAATTAGAAATTGAACAAGTGTTGATCTCAGCAGGATCTCCAACGTTGCAAGCACGATTAATAATATGGCGAAAAAACAAAACTTTCCACAAACACTTCAAATTTCAACCTGGCACTCAAATATAAAGCTTAAATTTACATAGCCAGCAAAGACATTTCGACACCCAGAAACAAACACTACAAATTCAGTAAAAGTTACACCAAAGACTGCGGCAGTAGCCACTACATAGAACATTACAGGCTGCCACAAATAATCTGTTTTTATCTGGCATAATTCATAATCAAGAACATTGAAGAAATACATAAGCTACGCTGTCCATTTTGTCAAGAACACCATATTGTAAAGTTAGGCCTATCTGGCACCACTGCAATCCTAGATCTGGATGGGCGGGAAGCAAAAACTTATGGCTCTCCTGTAGTCATACTTATGGCAAAAACTTGCATGAAAGACATAACCAATAAGCACTCTTCAGATTTACCCAAGCTAATGAGATTAAAAAGATGGTATCACGATGTTTACCCGAGCTGGATCTTTGATGCTTCCCCGACCTCTTATTAGCACACGGCAGTCAGTAGTTGCAACCACTCGCTTCAAGGAATTTCCTCTAGGACCAAGGATGCGACCAACAAAATTGTATGTGAAAAAATTTAACATAAAAAACATCAGGATATAGCAATTTAAGAGAGAGCTACTTCAGAAGCAGCACACTTAGTGCTGGATATTTGTCTACTGACATCTTTGCCATATGTATTTTCCATGAATTTTCATGCAGGATCTCCACCAGAAGTTCAAAAGCTGTAAGCTCACTCAAATTTTGAATTAAGAGTTGATGTTTTGATGGACTTGCATACACTGATTGCTGTCAAATTTTTTTAATATGTATTGCAGAATTAGATGCACACTTAATTTTTTTAACAAAAACATCTATTCCATTTACTGAATCTAAAATAGTCTTCCTGACTTTAAAAAAAGAATAGTGCTCACAGAAAGCCATCAACCACTGATCATTGCTCCTCACAGAAAAAAAGGGAGAAAGATCATACATTTTGCAGAAGAACAATTGAGACAACATAACTTTGAAGAGGGACACAGATCTTGAAAACCAAGTATGAATTGAATTAAATAGCAACATGAAAAAGGAAAAAGACAAATAAAGAAGGATGTGGACATGACATATAATATGTAATATGCAGACAATATTTAAAGAATTCTGCACCATGTACTATGGACTAATGAATATGAATATAAATTTATATTTGTAATATTTATTTGGAACTTGTAGACTAAAGAGGATCTGGTACAAATAAATAGGCAAGATGCCAAGATCCACAATCATATAAACTCACTGAATAGAAGGACGGGGCCATATTCATCTAAGAGGAATAACCAGTGGTAACACTTGCGAAAAAAGTGAGACAAACCTGTTTAGCTAGGGTCTTTTCAATTGTACTCCAAACTGAAAGTATGAGGCCACCCAAAATGTTGACCTCTTGCAACCTTCTTCCTACTGTACAGTAGTTCCCAACTTTGCATTTGGATCCATGCATACACTGAAATGAGATAAAAAGTCACTGCATAAGTAATGAAGCAAATAAACATAAATAAAAGAAGGTAAAGGTAGAGATTCAGCTCCACCATTTGACCATGCTTGAATTAAATTAAAAGCAATTGTGAGTGTAGTACAAAAAATAAACTTAAACATGAAGTTAGAAAAAGAATAGAGCACAATTTATCCACAAACACATAGCTAATTCATATGAACAGCATCCTCAGAGATTTGTATGCTGGCAAAACTTAAGATCTTTTGCATGGTAGCCATCAAAATGTTGCTCACACAAAGATATAAATCACCGAAAATGCAAAGCACTCCAACCCTGTGCCCATGTCACCATGCTCAATCCTTTCAGTATTTCTAAATCAGTAAGTGGTGGAATGCGTCGTGCGGCTCATGGATGGGGTGTGCTGTGGTTGGAAACACAGAGGAGTTGGGGAGGAGGCGGCGCGGCGGCGATAGCGGGGGAGGGGGCGGCGGGGGTAGGG
>SPJY01013140.1:526716-565303 GCA_005191435.1 Raddia distichophylla
GCCTGGGCCCACCGGTCAGAACCAGCTTCGCCACCAGGTTACCGACGCCGCAGCCTCCAGCTGCCTCGGATTCCTTGCCATGGCTAAGCTTCTCGAGTCACCACCTCATGTGACCGCCAAGTCATCGAACCCGGTCGCCTGCACGCCTCCGAACGTACCAGCCTCCAGCTGTCCCCGTGAAGCGTCAGCCATGTACCCGCCGATACCTGCATCACTGAGGTGAACACACACGAAACCAACACACCTTACCTTACTTGCAAGGTTAGTCCATCACAAAAATACCAACACAATAATCCCTTCATGACATCACAATTAGGAAGCCCTAACACACCACGTGTCAGCTTAAATTCCATCGGACCACATCCGATCAAAACTATTATCTAGTCCAAGCTCATCACAATGGTCCGGTTCCAATTCCACGGCAAATTCCACAAATGCACCATTTAACATTCTTCAAAACACTTCAAATTCCATCTTGTCACATATATTCATTATCAAACCGGGGTACCCTCCACATGGGTCTCAACACCCTCCCTTCAGAACATTCAGGGCATGCAATATTCCCAACCAGCGGTCTGATACAACGCAAACACCGGTTCTATCCATGACCACCCCAGTCTTCATGAACCGTAGAAACCAAAGTTAGCTATCCTTGTTCTCATTCTACACAATAGCGAAGGCAACAGGGACTATTTGATTGTTCTTATCGGCAGCTAGCGCGGTCAGAAGCGTCCCACAGTACCTCCCCTTTAAAAATGTACCGTCTACGTAAAACACTAGCCGGTAATGCCTAAATGCTTCTATGAACAGACCAAATGCCTATCATAGTCTCAACAGGTACATATGACCTTCAGTATAGGAGTCATCTGTCTGTTGTACGGGCCGTTGGTCAATTCCTCATTCAGTGTCTGGGTTGGTAATGCTATCTGCTGCAGTAGATGGGGAGCCCAGTTATACGAGTCTTTGAATCCCTCAAATGTCATTGTTAGTGCCATTTGTTTTGCCCGCCAAGCAAGGTGGTATGGATTACCATCCCTGTTCGGCTCTGCATCTCCGCAATTATGGTATTTGGTGCCAATTTGATATCTGACTCGATTATGCTAATGAGTGTCTGGGCTATGTGTCTGGCATCCATGAGCTTGTTCATGTTTAGCACACCCTCTGTGTTACAAGTCTACGGTTCATACCGTGAGATAATAAAATATTTATCATGCTTTGGTCTACGGGCCCTTACTCGGTACGAGCACTCCCCATCTTTTTTGCACCCAACCACATAGACGTCTAGCCCATATAGTAGCACTTTGTGCTCATGACAGTGATGATGCCCAAATTGGAAAAGAAGTGTTGCGGCTCCTGCTTACTACCGAAACTTTTCCCTACTTGTATATCGTTATGCTGATATCCCCAGCTAAAAATATGGGAGAAATCAGACATAACGCAGTTCGCTGCTTGTTTTTGGCGAAAGCACGCTACCGCAGGCCCTTGATCATCCTCACCATCATCTGCACCTTCTCCTGTCACGTCGACCTCATGATCTTCCGTGACCGCCACATCAATCTCCTCAGCTATGACAACCGTATTATGTGCTCCAACGCACTCCTCTACTTCCGTGGTTTGGCCTCGCGATGAGCCCCCAATATCTACCGTGTTACTGGGAACATATGTACCAGCCTCTACAGCCGCTGATGATATTTCGCTTGTGCCTCTCTCCTCTCAATGTACCATTACAGCGTACACATCAATCTCGAACGCTTACTCAACAGACCTTACAACATACAAGTCCCAGGAACTTCGGTTACGAAGCTCACACAGGTTGCACACTACAGGCGAAGTGTTCGGGACGTAACGGGGCTGAACCGCCTGTAGGCGCACTTTGAAGTTTCGCCGATCTATGCCAAGTTTTCTAGCTACCACCCCTATTAAGTATTTAGGTCCTATAGACAGATCTATTGGGGCTTGTGTGTGCATTCAACTGTGCATGCTAACAAAAGTACCCTGCACTTATGTTGGAGCATCCCCATAGAAAACATACATTGTTGTACGCATAAAAATCTGTCCATATGTCATTCAAAAAAAATTTCACTCATCTATATATGCATACTCAATTATTACGAAAGTATGCCACAATGTCGCTCATCTATATATGCATTAAAATATTATTTGCATTAAAATTGTCGAATACTTCCGCCACACTCAATTATTGCATTACAATTAATTTACATCTATATATGCATTAAAAAATTATTTGCATTACAATTGTTGAACGCTTCCGTCACACTCAATTTTTGCATTACATTTAATTTAGTTAATAATGTATCATTTTATGTAAATTGTAAAAATATACATGCGCTCAAATATTTAAGAATATTATATTTATTTTGTGCATTTAAGAAAAATGTAATTTTGGGGCAGAATTAGGGGAACTAGATTAAACGTAAAAATGAGATTAAACGTGATGTTTTTATTTTCAGAGCCGCGCAAGCTCTCTGTTTAAGCCCTCCATCGTTCACAACGGCGGGATAATCCTCGAGGAGTATTGCATAATTAAATAGCAACGTATTCGGTGTAACGTTACTTATAAACTGACCTATGCAAACCTCGGTATACAAAACGAAGATATGGTCCTTGTGGGGTTCCCAATCGGATCACATGATTTTTCGGAGATTATTCAAATTTTTAATTCAATATAACATTTTTCTTCATTTTATTATCTAAAAAAATCCCCTCTTGACGGGCCTTAAATTCGCTTACCTTTGAAACCTGTCCTGTGAAACTGCACTAGTTCCTAGATCAGTATACTAGTGCCTCACATTACATAGCCAGATCATTACATACATTGCAAAATGGAGCTTTATTACAGACAGGGGATATTAAATGTGCTTAAGTACTTAGATACACCAAGGGCAATAAAACATTGTTTACTTGCAAACAAAAGGGAGTAGCTAGCAGAAGATTACATGCGAAGTTACAGAAGTTGCTCCTAGTCTATGAATGTGACCCTAGACTGCAGGAGAGCCTAAATCTGACCATGAACTCCGTGGTAGGATCCCCTTCTTTGTGATATGCGTAGTCGCCATCTTCTGAATCTCCATACTCTAAAAAGGTGAGTGGGTGTGAGGATAAGTGCGCAATCAAACTGCACTTGCAAGTTAACACCGTCCTTAATGCATATTAGTGATAAAGGCTTTATAATGGAGTTGGGGTTATTTTCTTTGCGGAAATGCAAGTTTTAAAACTAACATATGTATAAAAACCTAACCTAGCCATTTTCGAAAGGACGTCTCCAAAAAGATGTTGAGGAGAGATATACCAAAATTCATATACTTAATACTCAAGCCACACAGGCACCCTCTACATATATTTCCCGCGTCCCATCTTCTTTCACCTCACCATCATTTCGGGTTGGCAATCCCCGTTGCGAACCACTATATTTCTCGAGTTCCCGCGAACTGGTGACCCAACCCACCCCGCTAATTATCGTTCAACGGATGGCATTGGGCCCTATAGTTCACCCTGGTAGATAGGGTCAGATCTCTACACAAGAGACGGCATAATTCACCTTTCCCTCAGGATTGGTCAAAAGCTACACAAGCCTAGGCCACACAGGCTTATTAGATTAGACAAACTTGTATATATGGTCACACAGACCACCAATCATGCGCTTCCGCGCGATGGCCACGTGTTGTGGTGTTATGAACCAAAGCTCACACAGATGCAATGGTCGGCGGTTTCCCGCTGAGCTCAACACATGAGCACCCTTCCAGACGAACCCAAACTTTATCTGGTTGTTCTACCTTCTCATCTTTACTTTTCACATAGATAAATGTCACACAGACTTAGATAAATGTCACACAAACGATGCTTATGGGTCCACCCTGCCCAACACCCTTCTCTTCCATTATTCCCATCCCGTTTCCTGTTTCCCATAAACCCGCGTTCCATAGTTCACACCACTGACATTTTAACACATGCAGAGCAAAATTCATCATGATCAAGGTATGTAATGTCATCATGTCCATCGGTGAGTTTTGGCTCACCAGTGATTGGATACCCGATTAAATCAGTAAGACCTAAGCACGTCTAAGCAGATTTTACCCAAGACTAGAAAGTCTAAATATTTTATGTATAATGTGGGCAGACAAACAACCATGATATCAAGAAATCATGTATGGTAACAAATATTCATCAAGGACGGGGCATGATATCATCATAATTAAACAAATAGGCAATTTGCAAATCATAGCAGGCATGCAAGTTTATATTTTAAAAAGATAGTTTAGTAAAACATGGATAGAAGAATGAGCTAGGGTGTTAACTCGCCTTGTGGATCAGTGGAATGCACTTGGCTTGCTTCCGATAATTCTTCTTACAGAACCGGCTCGTCTGACAAAGCAGTGATTCCCAAATTAATAGACACTCTAAGTAATGTACAAGTGAAAATGTAGGGCTGAGTATCGATCTTAGGTGAAAGTGCTAAGTTTGGTTTCTAGGATGGTTAAGGGTGAAATTACCAAGATACCCTTAGGAAATTTTCTAATTTGGAAATGTGAACATGCTTATATTTATATCTTCCTTAATATATTCAGAGCCCCTTCTTTATTCCAACATTTAATTCACAATTTTCCCAGGGTGTAGAGTGTTCCTAGGATTTTCTGGAATTTTCTAAGAATTTTTGGAGCTATTTTACTATTTTTAATAATTAGAAATACATTTCTGTAATTATCTAAATCAATAGTTATCTAAGCAAACAATTCGAATAGTACTGGGCCAAGCCAAGCACTGTGCGTGGCGTGACGGCACAACGAAGCCTAGACTACAGCGCAGCGCACCGGCCGGTACGACCCATTTGGCCTTGCGGCCCAGCCGAGACGTGGAGCACACTAGGCGGCGATGCCAAAGGAGTATTTCCAGAGAGCGCCTCCACTTGATCCGACATGTGGGACCAAGGGCCCACTGGCCAGTGACTCAGATCCGAGCAAACCGTGACGAAACAGAGAGAGAAAGACTGACAGGCGGGACCCAGGCCAGTGGATCTCGCTCACACAGCGCTTGAGATGATGACGTCATTGTCTTCAACCTCGCACCGGCGCATGACCCGAAGGGAAATCAACGCTCGCCGACGCTAGGGGCTACTCCGGCGAGTGCAGGTGCTACCTACGGGATCAGTAAGCCTAGGCGCGTCTAATGGTACTTAACGGCACGACCGATGGTGGCCGGACGCGGCGGCGCCATTGCAAGCGGCGATGAGATGCTAGCATACGGCTCCGATCAAAATGAAAGACGAGAGAGCTTCGGGAGAACACGGGCGAGCTTACTGCGGTCTTGGAATGGACAGAGCATGCACGATTCGGCTTGACAGCATATGGTCCTGAAGCGGCTCTGAGCAGGGCAACTCCGGCGAAGCTCTGAAAAAATTGACCGAGGGGAAACGATCGTGAGACGACAGGGGTTCTCTGGGCGAACGGAATCGGAGTGGAACGTACCGAAGAGGGTGGAATCGTCGGAGACGGTTTCGGCACGACGTAACTCCGGCGAGCGATTCCGGGCACTGTGCTTGCTCCGATGACGTGTGCGTTGGCCATAGAACTTGGGGCGTTGTCGTGGACAAGAATGAGAAGGCAGAGACGCTTGAGAGCGAGTAAAACGGAGGAAAAGGAAGAACCGAGGCAACGACGGCGCTTTATACCAGTGAGGGCGGTGGCGTCGGGCCCTGCGACGCCAGCGAGACGCGAGCGAGCGGTGGGATGGCCACGTGGCGTCGCAGGCTTGCTCCAAATCAATCCGCTCCACTGGCTGGCCGACAGTGAGGTGGAGAGAGAGAGGACGGTGAGCGGCGCCGATAGAGAGAGAGAGAGAGAGAGAGAGAGAGAGAGAGAGAGAGAGAGCTGCGGGAGGGAGAGAGAACCAGAGAGAGAAGAGAGTGAAATCAGCTGAATGCTGGCCCATGATCAGCCCAGATGGAGCAATCCGTGAATTGCTCTAAAATTTGATTTTTCACCTAAATTTGCATTTGGAATTTGAATTCTAGCTAATTAGCTCAATTCTTTTGAATTGGTCTCAACTTTGGGGTGTTACAGCTCTATGATAATGTTTATTATTGTAAAATCCCTAAAAAATGAGTTAATATCACGTGTGCAGAATTGTCCTCAATAGTTTCTTACCAATATTACAAATTATTACTTAATTAGTTATTATTCTATGCAGATTTTAATGCCTGATCATGATGAGATTACCATTTTACTTAGTTTTTACATCAAAATGATAAGCACTAACATAGCACACATATTTTTTTTTTGCTCATGTGCATGCTTACAATATAAAAAACTATTTACCTAACTGATTATTGTTCTTGTGCATGCCTGTGCAACAAAACCTACTTTTTAAAATGAAATACTAAACACTCTCGGTGGACACCATTCTGGAAGTTTATTAAACAATGGCCTTTATTAATATAACAACTTCATTAATATCTATGATACGAGTGAATGAAACATTTGCACTTGCATTAATACACTGTATATTCGTTTCAATTTTTTTATTTAACTTAATTCAAATATTACATGCATAGTTTACGTTAATATTTTCTTACAACGGCTAGAAATTAGTCAGTACTATAGTCATAATATGTATATACAACATAATGCTACGTATTACTATTGTATAAATCTACATTAATTTATACTTTATTCTACTATATTATACAAGTCTACGCACGATAGTTTATTAAATTGCATACCTAGTGATAATATGTCGAATGAACAGTCTGCTCACAAGGTACCAACACATGCGCATTGAAACACATGAAATAATGAATGAAAAACAGCTTAATAGATTTACATGAAAACAAAAAAATCAAATATCATCTACATATTACATTACCTCCGGACTAGTTCAAAGCAAAAAAAACGGAGCACCTCGATGAAGATAGTGAGAAAACGCAAGCAACACAAGCATAACTGAGCACCGGGCAGCAAGAATGTTGTGCAGAGGACTGAGGACCACTCCTCGTTTTATAGCCGAATGTGTGTACATTAAATTATCATAAGCATGCAATTTATTAGTCATTAATTACTTATTTAGTAATTAAACGCAGTCTTAACACATTAGTGGCAGACATGAAATGATGTCTATGGTAGACACGAAGTGACCACCCACCAGCAAAGCTTTCGTCTTTTCCCGCATGCAGTTGCTCTACCGTCCATTTATTCAGGCACGCACTCCAACGCATTCAAGCACGCAATCCAACGCAGAGGGGGAATCCTAGGCGAGGAAGTCCGATGCGCGGGCGCAGGCAGGCCAAGCCGAGGCACGCGCAGGGGCATCCACGTGGCGAGCCGAGGTGGTTTCCGCCATTGGGCGTGGCGGAAGCGAGCCTTTCCACCGCCTGGGGGTGGCGGAAGCCCCGTTGTCTCCATGTTGGGTGTCCGAAGCCCCATTTCCATCGTGTCGGGTGGCTAAATCGAGCTCATATCCGTAAAATCGGAAAGATGCCGCATACTTTTGCAATTCGAAATTACATGCAAATTATTTAATCAATGCTCACAAGTTAGTATGTTTTGAATACCTACGTATTACTATTGTATAAATCTACATTAATTTATACTTTATTCTACTATATTATACAAGTCTACGCACGATAGTTTATTAAATTGCATACCTAGTGATAATATATCGAATGAACGGTCTGCTCACGAGGTACCAACACATGTGCATTGAAACACATGAAATAATAAATGAAAAACAGCTTAACAGATTTACATGAAAACAAAAAAATCAAATATCATCTAGATATTACATTACCTCCAGACTGGTTCAAAGCAAAAAAAAAAAAAACAGAGCACCTCAATGAAGATAGTGAGAAAACGCAAGCAACACAAGCGTAACTGAGCACCGAGCAGTAAGAATGTTGTGGAGAGGACTGAGGACCACTCCTTGTTTTATAGCCGAATGTGTGTGCATTAAGGCCCTTATCAGCTTAACGGCTTAACAGCTTAACGACTTATCTACGTTTTAAAAAGACATATGCTTTGAGTTTTTTTAGTCAGTTTTTTCGCTGTTTTAAAGGTGGGTCCTAACGCTTTAAAAAGCAAGTTAAACGAAATGGATCCGAATCTCGAGACTACCTCAACAAGCTTTCGAAATTCAATCATTTCAGCCGTTCAGCTGTTCAGATCAGATCAAAAGAACAGGACCTAATTATCATAAGCATACAATTTATTAGTCATTAATTACTTATTTAGTAATTAAACGCAGTCTTAACACATCAGTGGCAGACATGAAATGATGTCTATGGCAGACACGGAGTGACCACCCACCAGCAAAGCTTTCGTCTTTTTCCGCATGCAGTTGCTCTACCGTTCATTCATTCAGGCACGCACTCCAACGCATTCAAGCACGCAATCCAACACAGAGGGGGAATCCTAGGCGAGGGAATCCGATAAGGGGGCGCGGGCAGGCCAAGCCGAGGCGCGCGCAGGGGCAGCCACGTGGCGAGCCGAGGTGGCTTCCGCCATTGGGCTTGGCGGAAGCGGCCTTTCCACCGCCTAGGGGTGGCGGAAGCCCCGTTGTCTCCATGTTGGGTGTCCGAAGCCCCATTTCCGTCGTGTCGGGTGGCTAAATCGAGCTCATATCCGTAAACTCGGAAAGATGCCGCATACTTTTGCAATTCGAAATTACATGCAAATTATTTAATCAATGCTCACAAGTTAGTATGTTTTGAATACTATAGCGAATATAATACAAAAGAGAAAATATAGATAATTAATAAAAATATAAATAGTGTCATGATGTTCCACTATTTTGAAACAGTCGAAGGTGCTCCGACAATGGCCGGACAACATTTCGGTATGATCCTACCAATATGCAATAAACGATCTCGACCGTGGAACGAGCCGTCGAGGGCACGAAATGACTGACGTCTCGCTGCGCGCGGGGAGTGCCACGCAGGCCGCAGGCAGGCACACACATGGCCAGCGACGTCGACGATGCCACCCCACAAGTTACCCAAGCCGCCGGTTCCCACCTTCCATGTCCTTGACCCTCTCGCCTCCCCTGCGGGCTGCGCCTCCCTCTCACCTCAGTCGAAAGCTCCAAGATATTTCTTTCTTTCTTTCTTTCTTCTCTCTCCCTCCCAACTGCTCCGCTCTCTCTGTCTCTCTTCCCTCGCTACGCTTTAGATTCTCCAGATCTGAGCAGCGCCTAGTCGCTCGCTTGATTCAACTCACAATTTTGGCAACATAAGTCTCTGGGTTAGATTCGGTTTTCTTCTTCTTGGTGGTGGTTGCTTGCTTGTTTGCTCGAATCACTCCCAACTTCCCAAGCTTTCCTACTCGTTGGCCTTCTTCTGCTTGATTTAATGATTTTTCTCTAGTTTTATTGTTGGCGTCTAGTTCTTGGATACCTCAACTCAATTCCCTTCCTCTCCCCTCTTCCCGTGCCGGCCAGCCGGTGCTGCGCGCCTGTGAGGATGGCTCTTCTCCGTGCTATCCTCCTCCTCATGTGCGCGTCTCTGGCTCTGGCTTCCACCTCCGAGCCAGACCTTCCATGGACCTGCGGCGACGACAAAATTGCCGTCTTTGAGGCCTCCGATGGCCGTCGCAACCTGTCCGTCAATGGGGTCTCGGTGCAAGACCGTGTTCTTGGCTGCGAGAAGCTCCGATCGTACTTCGGGAGTGGCTGCCTCAGCTGCGGCGAGCGGGCGGAGGCGTGGAGGGGCGCGTGGAAGCAGTACTGCGGCGGTGGGAATGCATCGAGCTATGGTGAGTTCAGTTGCTTCATTGATCCTGCCGATTAGTTTCTCTGGTTTCTTTCTTCAGCTGTCCTGTTAGTTGGTTCCTGGTTCTTGCTTCAATTCTGCTCGTATTGATGCCCATTGTTATCCAGTTTGATATGCTTATGTTGTATGGTAGCTCCAGTTTAGGTAGTAGCTTGAATTGTGCTCTTGGTGGTGCTATTTGTGTCTAATGCGATTTATCGTTTTTTTCTGCAAATTATGTTGTTTTGTTAATGTTCTGTTTTTCTTTGGGAAAGATCAAACCATAATTCAATAATTAAGCATAGTTGTAGATTCTACCCCACACGTACAGTTGCAGAGTAAATTTTAATATAGACCTGCTTTAATCATTTCTTTTGAGATAGTTAGAAAGCTACGGCCTTGACATCCATTTGTGCAACTATGCCATTTGGTGGCCGGAGTTGTGTCCTGGAATACGAAAATAAAAAGGATTAGTCAAGTCGACATAGCTGTTATCTCGGGTCTTTTTTAGGTCATGCATTTGAAAATGAAACCAACTAGTGGAAGTAGGCTCATTAGATATATGCAATTTATGAAAATGTTTGATCTACTTATCACATAACAGAGGTAAGATTTTGCATACAAATGATGAATCGAACTGATCAAAGCAATAGTATTTTTTGGGGCAAGTCATATAACTCTTGCAGGATCTGTACTCTCTTTTTTTTAATTTTCTTGTTGTGTAACTTTTTTGTCTTTTTCTTTATGGGAATCCCACTTCTATTCCAAACCACACAACTTATAGATGACAAAGATTGTCTGCTAAGTTCTCTTTTCTCGAATGGTTTGTTATGAAATGTAGTAACTTCAGTTCGAAATATGCCAAGGAAGCTTTTGAGGCAGCCCCTGGAGAGTGCTAATGGTGCAAAAATTGAAGATGACCCATGTGGAAACTTGGGACAGCATGAAAATGAACAGGATGCCACTGATTCCTTGGAAAATGAGGATCATCTCCTGGCTGTGCCAGGCGTGATTATCCTATGCTGTGGTCTCATGCTCCCATGCTTCCATGCCGAAAGAAAAGAAGGTAGCAGGCACAACACTACCGCCATTCAGCGCAATGCTGGTGAGTTCTTCCAAAAATAAGTATGATGTGGAATCATTGTCATTTATTCTTCCGAAAAATAATTATGTTGTTGTACTGATGGTAATTGAGAAACACAAAAACACAGTATAGACTAAAACTTGAGTAACAAAATTTTCACTGAACAGCTCTAAAATTCCATCTAATTCACGCGTTGTACTGTGTGTTTAGTGTTTTGATTCGATTGGAGGCCATACCACCTTGCCGTGGCTGCGTGGATTGTAATATTTGGTCCCAATCACTGTACTTGTCTTTAATGGTTGAAACGTCTAGGGAAGGACTTTGAATTAGGAGGGTGGTCCTCCAAGTAAATTAATTATTCCTAGCACTGACACAGGTGAATAAGTAGGGTACACTGAACATCAAGAAAACCATTCCTAAGAAACTCAGCAAAATAAATCAAAACTTTGGAATATCAATGTAGCACATACAGTAATGGATGTGTGCTGTACACTAGTACACTGGGAGAGTAAATATTTGTTGGCAGGAGGTCGGACGACTTAAGATGTAAAACAGTGGTAGGTGAAGGAAGCCAAGAAGGCACTAGTTGAAGGAGAATAGATCTAGACTAGTCAATCAAGGGTGCAGCCCTAATCCTCCTGCAGCCTGCTGCACATCTCTAGGCATGTGACAGCCAGGGTCTGCTGTTGCCATGCACCTGGACCGTGTTGTTGCGTTGTGTGTTGTTGTGGCGTGTCTGCGCTGCACCATGATTTTTATATGAATGTTTTTTTGGTAATTCTGCTCTACTGATCATTGGTGAAGAAATTGAAGTACTGCCCTAGTTTTATCACGATTAGAGTCCACATATACCGTGGAATATTAGGGCTATGAACCCAATACTGTTATACAGTTGTTGATATTGGGATATGGTCACTCCACTTCCATCAAAATGCACCTAGATTAGTTTCTCTGTAGTATTTGTTTTGATAATGGAAGAAACTTCCGTCCTCTACACCAACTAGGGATACATGTACGGCCGTTGTAAAATCTTAAAACCAACACAAAATGGTAAACAATTGTTACGCTAAGGCAAGCAATAAATTTCTCTATAGTAATTTGAGATTATGCAACTATGATGAACCCTTACAAACTAAACAGTCGCTATTGTATGCATTTGCAAATTTCTAGTCTACTAGCTACTTTACCGGACAAGCAGCTCCCCTCTATCATGTTCATTTTCATTGCACGCCATACATACATTTCACAACCTGTTCTGTGAACATATGACGGTATACGGGAATGGAATTTACTAGTTTTGCAAATGTTATATAGCCATCCAGAAAAAATAGAACAAGCTTTGTCCAGTTTGATTAGTACTAAATGCATAGTGCTGTTGTTCTATAGTTCTTCTGATATATTGCTACTCTTTTCAGTCTCATTTGGATTTCCTTTCAGCTTTTTGCACAAAGCAAAATGGAATTAATGCCAAATTTTTTACATACTTTGGTCCTATTAATTTATGGCCATCATTCTGACAATAATACAAGTAAAATACATTAATAGGGTTGTTTGGAGTAAAATGTTGCCTAGCAGAGCCAAAAATGAAACGTTTGCAAATAGAAATCACTTTGCTAAGTATTTTAATATATCCGTATTGCATCAGTTGTCTCAATTGGTGTTGATTCATGATCCAAATTCAATCAAAGGAGGCCAATATATATATAGGGTAGCACTAAAATACTCTTAGGAGTATTTTAGTTAAGATACTCCTATGTTTAGATAATGACAAGTGTTCCTCCCCATCATCCATGCAACTAACTTTGATAGTCTTATTTATTTCCGTTTTTCCACCGTAACTTCTTTTATAAATCTCGGATTGATGAACCGTTTTCACTATTAAATTTCTGACATTTTTTCGAACAAATCTAGACTAGTCTCACTCGTAAAAACTTTGCTTTACTATAAATCTAACAGTACTTTACTATTTTTTGTGAAACACTTGCTATAACGTGTTACGTAAACAGTATTGTACACGCGAAACACTGTACGCAGAGAAGTAGTAAAGTATATACAGAATATAGTAAAACTTGTTCATGATTATAGTAAAGTAAAATTTTAAAAAATGAGACCGGTCTAGTTTTTTCGAAAAAATGTAACGATTATAAAAGTGGAAGCAGTTTATCAATCGGATCTTTCAATTAAAACTATAGAGAAAAAACTAGATTAAATTGCTCGCGTCATCCCCCACCACATGGGCTGCGGATACCAGATTTTGTCGGTCTTTACTGTTTTTCTATGTAGTTTTGCTACAATTGGTACACACATTTACTATAATATGTCCACCGAAGTTTGTGTGCGTGGGAAGGTGGAGAATGTGGGAAGGACACGTGGCGGGCTATAAATGTGGGAGTATTTTAGTTAAAATACTTGTAGGAGTATTTGTAAACCGTCGAGAGGGTTAAAAAATTGAAAAAGTTGTTTTCTCCGGCTTTTGTAAACTCTCCCGATATAGTGAAGTTTCGCCGGCAGGCGCCCGTGGTTTTTTCCCCTTCGCATTGGAGGGGTTTTCCACGTTAAATCCTGTGTCTCGAACTCTCGATATGTTTGTGTTTTCGATCTAGTTCGTTTTTGCCATGCGGATTGCTAACAATTGGGATGCATGCCACTGTTTGTTGAATTGTTTGCAAAATTAATATTTTTTGGCTGCTGTAGTTCCGCTGTAATTCACTGTCAAGCTTTATTGGAACATTGTCCTTAACAACCTTTGTTTCTTCCCAGTTGAATCCGTTTCATCGTTTGAAGTAAGCACATCATCTGAGAAGGTCCCACCTACTCCACATCGAATACCTCCAAGTCCATCTAGATTCGCACCATCTCCACTTATCGCTAGAGTTGGATCTGTCAACTTAACTGTCCAACAGATCCTCAGGGCTACTCAGAATTTCTCAGCTTCATTTAAGTTGGGTGAAGGAGGATTTGGAACTGTCTACAAGGCAGTGTTGCCAGATGGCCAGATTGTTGCGGTCAAGAGAGCTAAAAAGGTAGTTAAATGCTATCTATATTCTGTCTTCTGTTGTTAGTGATTGTTAATTCCACATGAAATTGTGCTGATTATTCATGTTTTTATTTCACTATCTTGTTTCATCAGGCATCTTTTCTCTTGAGCGTATTTTCAGAAACTAAATATGGATTAAGTTATTTTGTTTTCTGCCAGCAACACATAATGAGTTTTACTATCTTTACAGGACCAATTTGCAGGTCCCAGAGATGAGTTCAGCAATGAAGTAGACCTGCTTGCGAAGATTGATCATCGGAATTTGGTGAGATTACTGGGTTACACTGATAAAGGAAATGAGCGTATTCTTATCACCGAGTTTGTTCCAAATGGCACTCTAAGAGAACATCTGGATGGTAAATTACACTTTCTTCTTTGTATATGTATTTTCAGTTTTCATTTCAGATAGCTTCAGTCACTATTCACTGTATGTGCTCCTCCACTCTGCAGGCCACCATGGTAGAACCCTGGATTTTAATCAACGCCTAGAAATTGCGATTGATGTTGCCCATGCACTCACTTATTTGCATCTATATGCAGGTAGGCGATCTACATACTCGCTTCATCAATTTGATGTGATGTGCTTTCATGCATTTTCACTTCAATGGTTTCCGCTGTTTACAATCTTGACTCTTGAGATGTGCCAGCACTGTAACTTAATTTACCAGTAGAATGATATTTCTTTTTCAAAGGCCTTTACCATTATCTAGTGACCGCATAAATTTCATACATCTTGAAGCAAAACCGCTGAATAACATGATTCAAATCTTTTAAGTACATTATTCTAAAAATGGAATAATCGCTGATTAATCTCTAATCCTTCTAGTAGCGATTTGTTCTGATTAATTGTTGATTGACCCTGTAAAGCGATTTGTTCTGATTAATTGTTGATTGACCCTGTCTAGTCACTAGTTCCTAGCTCGTTGACCGACTAGCGACTGGCATCTTATTGAACCATGGTTGAGTGAAGGATTGCATTGTTGCTAACTTGCTATTGTATTAGTTGCTAAATTTGATATGTTCGTTACTTTTTTGGGGAAATAAGGGAACTGAGAATCTGTGTTGTGAACAGAGAAGACAATAATTCATCGTGATGTGAAGTCATCAAACATCCTGCTAACAGAGAGCTACCGTGCTAAGGTATCTGACTTTGGATTTGCAAGAAGTGGCCCCAGTGACACAGAGAAGACACACATTTCGACAAAAGTGAAAGGAACAGCCGGTTACCTGGACCCTGAGTACCTGAGAACATACCAACTCACTCCTAAAAGTGATGTCTTCTCCTTTGGCATACTACTTGTCGAAATTCTTTCTGCTCGCCGACCAGTAGAACTGAAGCGGGCCGCTGAAGAAAGGATTACTATCAGATGGGTATGTTGGATGATTTTTTTTGCCCATCTCCAATTCTTTACAATCAATTCCATTCTCTTTTACATGTTTCAGAATGTATGCAGTTAAGTGCAGTGCCAATGATGCCCCAACTTGGGGCGAGGAATAGTGCTGATAGAATATAAAAGAAGATAGGAAAAAGTTGCTGAATAGTGCTATGTTCACTCTAAGTTGGAGTAGGATTGGGCATGCCCTAACACAAACAATTAAAACTTTGACTGCTAATATGCATGCAAGGATTTTGGATTTGTCATGTGGAAATAATATTGCTAGATTTTTTCTATGTAGTACTTTCTTATAATTACATTGTTCGGAGTAGCTTGGTTTAGGCGTAAAGCTTAAGCCTAGTTGAATTGAAAAAACTGAACGTTTTGGCTTTTCTAGTCTAGCTACTTTTTTTATCGGGAAGTCACCTATAACAGCTTTTAAAAATAACACAAATGAAGCGGGCTAGCTTTAAGAAGCAGCTTCAATATTCTCTCAAAATCCAACTTATCATTCAGCTCAGCCACTTTGTAACATGTATATATTTATCATATTTTCAGTAATACATCATTTTCAGAATATGATGATCAAATATCAGCATATTGGAAACCATGTTGATGTTTGAAAGGACAAATAAAAGAGAATAGAGGTAGTATATACTTGATTCTAGACTTCTAGTAGAAGATGTGCTTCTATGCTGCTGTATGAACTAAAATGACCGCAACTTTGTATCAAAACTAGTTTCATTGTAGTCATAACTGTTCTAAATCTGTATATAATACTATGGAAACAATCTCAAGTAAGAATTACCTATAATGTAAAAAAGCGAATTAACCTTTCGTTCTGTTTGGTTGTGCCCATCATGAGAAATGACTGCATTTAACTTTGTATTTCTATAGACTTTCAAGAAATTTAATGAAGGCAACATGAGAGAGATATTGGATCCGTTGTTGGAGGACCATGTGGGTGACGATGTGCTCGAAAAGCTACTCAGCTTGGCTTTCCAATGTGCTGCTCCAACGCGAGAGGACCGCCCCACCATGAAGGAAGTTGCAGAGCAGTTGTGGGAGATGAGGAAAGAGTATGGAAAGAGCATCAGGAAAGTGTGAAGATCATGGAGAACGATAGCTTTTTAGGCTTTTCTTCAGCCACTATCAGAGCACGCAAATTCTTTGCACTATTTTATACCACATGTGATGATATATTTCTGAGCTGACAAATGTGCTCTTGAACATTGTACATACGGAGAGAACATTACCAACAATTTGTATCTTCCATATCAATCACATTGCAGTTTACTTTCTCCATGGAGGTACTATCTCTTTGAATGTGTATGTAGGACGTCCTACATTTTGTCTCTGGATGTATTTCTCTTAATTTTATTTAATGAGAATTGAATTAAAATTAGGCCAGTGAAAAGACAAACCACATGCTAAGGAATTGTCTCTAGATAATGGAATATAAATTCCAGTCTCTACGACGTACACTGCCATGTGTACGAGTGCATCTACTTGACGCAGGAGTACAGGACATATAAAATGCAATGTGATGGTTGTCCTGTTAAGAAGGCAGTTTATATTGATCGGGGCTTATAGGCCGGTATATATAAATATACAAAAAAAATCCTAGGGTTACATAAATTATAGATTAACACACCGTTAAGCGCAAAGGTATATCTACGACATTGAGTTTGGAGAGAGAAAAGTCATGATGTGCTCTATCTACGACATTGACTTTGGAGAGAGAAAAGTCATGATGCGCTCTAGTCTGTCTTCATAAAAAAATATGGAATTTAAAGCTTTATAAGAACATACTAAAGAACAATCACCTGTTGTTGCAACTATGATTGAACATACGAAGCATCAACACCAATATGCTTGGTAAGTTAATGCTTCGCTCGATAATGAAATATACTGATAATGACAAAAATACGAGAGTGCATTGTCGTAGATGTGGAAGGAACAACATCAAAATATGCTAAGAGCCATCGTAGCTAGGTCACCTTAGCCGTAACAAAAACAAAAACTCGCAACGCAGCCTTAGTAATAGAGCATGCTGCTTCTTGGACTTCCAAATAATGAGAGAAGAGCCAAGAAAGATACAGTTTGCAGAGAGGGACTTGCGATCTACAGGATCATTTGAAAGGATCTAATTGGCCTATAGGGGGTGAATAGGCAACTTTTAAAATTTAGTTCAAGTTCGAGGCTTTAGCAATTAGTTACCCAAACTATTTAACAAGACCTATTCTACACAAGAGGTAACAAACAGCAGTGGAAACTAAACAAGAAGAAAGTGCAATAAGGTAAATGCTAAAATTTAAATGCGGAAAGTAAACAAAGGGGCTGAGATTTGTTTGAGCAAGGTTCGGAGTGCTACTCCTACTCCCCATTGAGGCAAGTCCTTCACCAAGGACCGGCTCTCGCTCAAGCCGTAGCCTCATTCCACTTGAGGTAGCTTTTCAACACTCCGTGGTAGGTAAGCTCCAAGCCTTCACAACACCATCTTGAAAGCTCCCACAACATGCATGGCAAGCTCTTCAAGAATACCACCACCAAGCCATTTAGGATTGGAAATCCAATGATAACAAGTTTCACATCATCATCATACAAGTGGATAACATCTTCTCAATCGAATTTGGATAGCTAGCTTTGGAGCAGTAGGATTTAGGCCTTTTGTGGAAGAATTGTGCAGCCGAAGAACAAGACTCAAGACTTGGCAAATAGGTGTGAGAATGAAGCTCTAGTGCCAGTCTACATCTCAGGAGTGAGTTTTTGCACCCTTTTATAGGATAAGAGATGGATTATGGCTATTTGAGAAGGTTCCTAGCCGTGATTAGATGACAAAAACTTTTGCAAAAACACTGTCAAAATTGTTTTGGTAATGGACACATTCCAACGGTAGAAATTTTTAAGAAGAGAAATTTGAGTTTGCGGTGGATATAAGTTCAAAGAAAAACCTTCACATGACAGACTTTCTGGCACAAACAGGTTTTGTCTGCGTGCTGCACTGAGGAAATATAGTTCACAACAGACTGTTCTGCGTACACAGCGTTTTGTCTGCACAACACCCTAAAGAAAACTAGTTTGTGTTAGACCGTTTGGCACAAACTATAAAATCACTGGATAGTTCTACAAAAACCTATCTAAAAGAACTTTTGCACGTCAGACTGTCCAGCATGAAATAGAATTGTTCTGGAGAAGCGTCGGACTCAAGGATACTAAGGCAAGGCTTGTCTGGCATGAACTTAGTTTTCTCGGGAGGAACACCGAACAAAAGAATAGGTTAAAAGAACTAGTCTGATGTCAACGTGATTTTCTCTAATAGAAATTCTTAGGGAAGGCTAAGTTCTAGGAATTTTGGTTGCTCCAAGTTATTTTCATAAGATTGAGAGAAATGCTATCCAAAAAAGTAATGATTTGAAACCCCCCCTAATGTACGGCAAAGAACAAAAGAAAAGGCCTTAGCTATAGGCTTGATACAGCTCCCAAGCCTAAACTAGCAAAAAATGTCCTTACTCTTGTGCCTTTAAGCTTGATACCGCACGACCAAAGTAAACACTCACAAATTGAGCCTAAAAGCTCTTAAATGAGTTCAGTTAAGTCTTCTTAAGGTCATCATCACCAAAACACCTTAATAACATGTTTTGGCAAGAATTGAGGGGCCTAGATAATACATCATTAGCCCAAGAATGACTGGAATAGGCTTGAAGTTGCAGAGAACTAGAGCTAAAGAAGAACAAACGATGGTCAAGAGAGATAGTCCACCATCAGACAAAAGTAACAACCACAAGAGTGAAAACAGTGGCCTTATAAGCAATAAGAGCAAGTGTCTCTGCATAATCACAGCCATAATCCTACTGAAAACCATGTGCAACAAGATAAGCCTTATGGCCCTCAAGAGATCCATCTGATGAGTCTTCTTATAGACCCATTTGCACATGATTGGTGCATAGGGATTACCCTAGGGCAAAGGATCCAAAGTTCTTTGTTTGCCCCTTTTTTCAGGTTTAACCAATTCACCCATGGAGAGCAAAAAATATAAGGGACGATCCAGGGCAGTGGGTCGGCTATCTCCCTTGCATCCCTAATCACCACTGCCAAAAATGAAATAGTGTTGGCGATTCTTATGCCTCTTGGAATTAATCCGCAAGCGCACGGATATCATACGACCGATAAATCGTCTTTTCGTGTGTATGCCTGCAAAACATAAGACTACACCAAAACTCGTGGAACTCATTAAGGTTAGCCTCAATGTAGTTTGAATTCCTTTATTTTGTAGATATGTTGACGGTCAAACGTATAAAATATTGCAAATAAGGACCGTCAACAAATAGCTCCTTCTTTGAGAGCGTCCTCAGTCGCTCCTTAGTAACCCTATCCCTATGACATTGTTCACTATACTTCAAGATTCTCCGCATCTTCATAAATTTATTCATACTTTACCCTACATCCCAAAACATATGTTCATTCAACAACTCTCCTATCCCAAAATGTCCAATAAAATTGCAGGGGGCGAAATGGATCAGAAATCACTCACAACGTATTTGTACCTATATGTTTTGTTTTGTACGGATTTGGACATGTATAGGACAAATATAGTATGATATAAGACCATCTCCAAGGGCATTTGTTCGGAGCTCAATTTCTCTTCAAGAAGAAATTCTGGTTCCTTGAGATGCTCCAACAGGACTTCTCCGCGGTTCTCTCTAGAAGGAATTTCTTCATTCATTCCCTTTAGAATGAAATTCTCTCTGTGTTTTTCGTAAATTTCTTCGAATGGATATTGTTGGAGATGGTAGGGAATGAAGGGAAAGAATGTGGAGAAGGGAATGGAATGAAGGAAAAATAGTTGGAGGTGGTCTAAAGCATATGGATAAATATTCAGATGAATACATATAACATATGAATGAATAATGATCCGAATAATACACGCAAACATGAATCGACGTTATAAATTATGTGGTAGCTGTATTAAATATTTATGAGTGATTAAATTTATGTTCTTAAAAAATAGGATGTGACACATTTAAATTAATTTTTGTTAAGCAAAATATGGATGTCAAATTGCCAATATCAAAATGACATCTATAATTTATTGTCATAACTATAATATTACTGCTCATATACAAAAGAAAACAACATTACTGGTCATCGGGCATTCGATGACGCCATGTCTGCGTAACCCTTACGCAACTGAAAGGGATATGCCCTAGATCAATCATAGTGATGATTGTACCACGTCTTTGTTCATGTACATATGATAACGTTGTTTATCAGTTCCCTGAATAAATGTCATGACTTTGTCCATTGGGTACGACTTGATTGTGAGACATATTGTTATATGACTTTATTCTGAACGGGTCCCTGAACCACATCATTTTGAGGAGCGGTTATGATTTGATCAGCATGCGTATTGGTTGATGGTAATGTTTCACATGCCATGGATATAGAGATATCAAACCAATCGGATGGACGTATGTTGGAGAACATGGGCAGTCGGACAGACCTACTCCGAGACGCTGTAAGTTGTTATCTCTTATAGCGCCATCAGCGTATAGTCTCGAGTGGTATGCCTATATGGTCCTTAGACCTGAGATTGTCATGGATACCCAGCATGTTGACTCGTATACTTTGGTATCATCAAACGCTACACCGTAACAGGGTAGTTATAAAGGTGTCTACTGGGTATGCCACGATACATAGCCAGGGGTGTGATAATCAAGATGGAATTTGCCCCTCCTAGATAACAGGAGAGATACCTCTGGGCCCCTCGTGTGGATGGATAAGGAAAGCGCACGGCCGTGCTAATATGACTAAGGGGTTAGTCATGGTTTGTATCCATTCCACTGTCGAGTGAATTGGTCGAGCTATCAACAAGGGTGGCGCGTATCTCGCCTTGAGCTTGACTGGTATCCGTAATAACTTCGTATAGCATACATTATACGAAGTTATACGAGTTACAAATGAAACTCCAAGGTAGCCCTCGCACAGGTGTGCAAAGACCGCCATCTGCAAAAACGATTTGGGGTTCAAGTTTGCAACCTCCAACTCGCTAATGTTCAGGAAGGCCTCCACGAAGTCGCTTTCGGGAGACCTGAGCCCAAACATCGCGAATTGCTCGAAGTTGACGAACTCGTCCTCGAGCGGCTCCGGTCATTCCTCCTCCCTGGGCAGCCTCCAGCTCCCGGCGTCGATGTGTCCCTCCTCCTCTAAAGTCCTCAGGTCCTCCTCGGTCATGCTAGTGCTCAAGAACTTGGCCATAGCAATCCCCAGGATTGGTCGAGCAGCTTTGGAGGTGGGTTGTGGCTGTTGATGCTGTGCGCGGTTGAAATTGGGCTTGGGAAGGAAAGGTGCGTGAGAGAGAAAGTGGCTAGCCGCGGGCGGTTTGGGTGCTTTTTATAACCCAGACGAGCAGCTCTGCAACGGTCTTTTGTCACAAAACGGCTAGTTTTTACTGCAACGGGTAGGTAAAAACGGTCGCCTGTTTTCACTGCGCAGCGATAGTTACCGTTGAGTTCTGCCAATGGCTATTTTTTCCAGTATCTGTACTGAGGGCTGAGAGCTCTGCTCGGGCAGATGTTGTTCCCTGTTCGACGCAACAGAGTTGTTCGGCATTGATCGGGTTTGTTCGATCTCGAGCAAGTCTTGTTCGGTGGAGACGCAACCTGTTCGGTCGCCTGTTGCACGTCTTTGTAGCAGCAAAGTTTCCCTCTTCGTGATTTGGAGTCTCAAGGGAAGACCCCACTCTGTTGAGATATTCCACTTGAGTCTCGGGGGCTAGCTATCGGGGATAAAATCATAGCCCGTTCCCATGGCCCACTCCCTGACGGCTCAATTGAACAGCTTCCTAGGGCCCAGCTCCCTAGAAGGTTCCATCAGGCCCATGAGCATCCTGCCGAACAGCTTCTTGGCTGGCACGGTGCGTGTTGGCCTAAGATTCGTGTTTGAGTCCGACTCGAACAGAGTTCTGCACGGCTACGTGAAGACCCAGATGTTGGTTTCCCAGATTGGAATAGGAGTCGTGATCCCCAAGAATTGGAGTTTACCTTATCTACCGTGGGACGTATTTGGCATGGTACGAGTTCGTTACGATCTCGTAGTTAGCCCGGCCCGATTACCTTCCGGTAGGTCGGTTGTTCAACACTATATAAACTGAGCCCCTGCAGCGTTTAGGGGGCATCTCATCTAACATTAGATCATCGCATTGAAGCTTAGATCGCATATTGCTTCCTTGTACACCCATAGCTTCGCCGAGACTTGTTCTTCTCGTCGAGCTTCCTCTTGTAATCCTCTTTGATATAAAGAAAGGCTGGACGTAGGGCTATTATCTTCTTGAGAGGCCTTAACCAGGATAAAAACCCCGTGTCTCCCTGTTGTTCATTGATTGTTGTTCGCTCTGTTCGGCGTGTCTCCTATCTCCTTTTTTCAAGAACCTTAGTTGACTTGAGATCGATATCTCAACCGTCGACAGAACCCACAACCTCTTGACTTAAAATAATCTCACCTAACCAGCTCACCTCACATGGCTACTTGTCTAAAATATATTATGTTTTCGTTTTGACATTTTTTTATGAACATATTGCAACGAAATAAATATTGCAATATACCCAATATTGTTGCAATATGTTTATATTGCAACGAAATCAAAATCGTTGCTACCCATAGCAATAATCAACCACATGTAATTGTTGCAATAGGTGGCATTTTTTTGCAACAATATAATTTTGTTGTGATAGAAGTTAGTTATTGCAATAGTTTATTTTTTGTTGCAATAGTAGCTAGTTAACGCAACAATTTCATTTTCGTTGCAATAAACTCAATTTATTGCAACAAAAATAATAAAAAAAATGCAACAATTCACGATTGTTGCAATATAGAAAACTTATTACCATAAAAAATATTATGTGGCAATAGCATTGTCTATAGCAACAAAATTTATTTTGTTGCAATCACTGTGTGGCAATAGGTAGAATCCCTTGTAGTGGTTCCAACATGTTCCGTCGGGTCTTTTTTCTTGTTTCATCAACTTTTTTAACATATTTCACTAGTTTGATTAGCATGTTCTGATAGTTGTTTGTTTTTTAGATGACTTCATGTTGCAAGTTCCTTCAGCAAAATATCATCTTCCAACATGTATAACCAAATTTCTAGTACACTGTGTATGTTCCAGTTGCATGTTGTATTTGTTTGGAATAAGTTCCCTATGAACAAGCATCTGATTTTTTTTACTGGATCGAACATCCAATCTGTGGTGGCTTTTAAGAAATAAAGAATAGCTTGGAAATTGCACAACAACACAAGAAAATGGAGGCAGCCATATAGGCTAGTATCCCTAGTCAGCAAGTCACTAGCTAGCTCTATGGGTTAAGTTTGTAAGCATCGTGCTCCAATGGGTTTTCATTTTATTTTTCGTGGAGCTTGGTCATTCATTTTGGCGATTGATGCACTTCACCTACTTTGTAGGAATCTTGGCATTCATGGACCCCACAGGACGTTAATTACTCTCTCGGGCGTCCGCACTCAAGATTAAGGACTTATTTTCATATTCCTTCCTTTAATCATGTGTGAGTGGTTTGCTTTTCCTCTGTTGCTTGTGGAATCTTCTCTACGACAACTGGGTCCCAGGAGCACAATCGAGTCCTTAGTTGTCTCTCAGTTTTCAAAGTTTTACAGGGGGTTCCGAGTCCGGGTTTCTTGTCCTCAAGTCTGTTTTCGTAGCGTCTAAGTTTTCCAAATCTCCAAATATTTTCTTCAGCGCCAAACCTTCCCTCTCAAGCAATGTGATCTGCCGGACACTCCCAGTGGGCCACTCCGGGGCCCGGATTGTCCTAGCTGAGTGTTCCCTTATACTATGTTGTAGAGCAGATTCCTGGTGTCCGGGCTGTTCGGCCCAAGTTATCTCCTTGTCTCTAAATTATTTCTGACAAAGAGCACTTGCCTTCGTCCGAACTATCCGAGGGTTGTCCAGGGTATTGTCCGGCCTAAGGCATGAAACTAGATCTGAGAATTTCTTCTTTAGGGTTCCTGTCGACGGTTGAGATATCGATCTCAAGTCAACCAAGGTTCTTCAAGAGTGAGATAGGAGACACGCCGAACAGAACGAACAATAGCGAACAGGGAGACAGGGTTTTTATCCTGGTTCAGGCCTCTCAGGAGAGATAATAGCCCTACGTCCAACCTTTCTTATATATCGAAGATGAATACAAGAGGTGGCTCGAAACTAGATCTGAGAATTTCTTCTTTA
The DNA here is from genome assembly GCA_005191435.1 of Raddia distichophylla. Classification (NCBI taxonomy): domain Eukaryota; kingdom Viridiplantae; phylum Streptophyta; class Magnoliopsida; order Poales; family Poaceae; genus Raddia; species Raddia distichophylla. The sequence goes on from SPJY01013140.1 coordinate 551,209, forward strand.
GGGTTCCAAAGTGGGGATTTCGTGGGGGGAGTATATAAAGGCCGTATCTTCTCTCTTCCAAGTGTGTGAGCTCTCTTCCATGGAGTCCTAGCCCTAGGGTTTCCATGTGCACGTGAGAGGAGTGTTGGTGAGGTGAGTGCCCTCCGGATTTGTGCTCTTTGGGACTCAGTCGCCGGAAGGAGGATCTTTACCAAGCCATCTTCATCAAGCCTTTGTTGAGCTCTCATGCTTTCGTGTGTCGGGGGAAGTCCACCGTGTGTTGGCCGCCACCATGTATCGGTGGTGATGGAGTGAAGTCCACTGTGTGTTGGTGGCCGCCGAGGTGTGTTGGTGGTGGTGGGTTTGAGGAGCTTGCCGTGTGTGGGAGCACTCATGACTGTGTGAGAGGTTTGGAGCCCACCTTGCTTTCGTGGTGAAGGGCTACCGTGAGTGGATTAAGGCGGAAGGCTCGAGAGGGAGCCAGTTCTCGTTCGTCGAGGGCTTGCCTCAACGGGGAGTAGGAGTTCGTCTCCAACCCTTAGGAAAATATCCTTGTGTCACCTTTATTTTTCCTGCAATTTAATTTTTTGGAAGTTTCCTTTTATGCATGTTTGTGATTTGTGGTACTTGTTCATTTAATTTATATGCCCTTTTGTATTGATTCGACTCGTGTAGTTTTAGGGTTGATTAGCTAAATGGTTCACTTTTAATTTGCCTAATCTCCAAGAAAAACACAAAAAAAAGTAGTCCAATTCACCCCTCTTGGCCTTCGATCCCTTCAAAGTTAAAAAGGGCTAATATAAGCTCTCTTTGATTCTTGTTTACTTCTACTTTTGGTTGTAGTTGGAAAAAAAAATGACCGCCTTTAAAAATGTATGGAAATGCTAAATAAATTATTTTAAAAATTTTGAGATCTTTGAGAAAATCCTACAAAGTCCCAAAATTTTTTCAAAAAACTACAATAAATTATCTGTATAAAAAAATTAACTAAAACAAGAAATCGAAGAGGGCCATAGATGTTATATAAAAATGCTTAGATATAAGGAAAAAGTGTCGTTTGGTCCCTCAACTATGCCCACGACATCAAATTGGTCCTTGAACCCAAATATCGGGCTTGATCGGTCCCCCAACTATGAAAAATGGCTTGACCAATCCTTTGACTGGTCAAAAGGGCGATTCTGGGGTGGTAAGCAGGTCTTGCCTGGTTTCACTGATGTGGTAGCCAGGTGGCATTGATGTGGCTGCCACATCACCTCTTCATCTCTTGCCTCTACCTCCAGTTTCTCCTAGCTCGGGGACATGGCAAATATCGGAGATGGAGGTCACACCAGTGGAATGGAGGTGACCAATGTCGATGGGAGAGTGAGAGAGGTAGGTGGTAGGTGATGACAACGACGGGTCGACAGCTGACACTGGCCAACACATGGCAAATATTGACGTGGCTGCCACATCATCTCTTCATCTCTTGCCTCTACCTCCAGTTTCTCCTAGCTCGGGGACATGGCAAATGTCGGAGATGGAGGTCACACCAGTGGAATGGAGGGGACCGATGTCGATGGGAGAGTGAGAGAGGTAGGTGGTAGGTGACAACAACGACGGGTCGACAGTTGACACTGGCCAACACCGACCAGTTGGCTCGGATGCCCCGTAGATGATAGAGGGAGAGTTTAGAGAGAGAGAGAGACACACACATATTGGAGAGAGGGATGGAGCAACGAGAGAAAGGAAGGTGAGGTGGATGCCATGTGTCTCACATCCACAAAATCATACCACGTGCGCAAAACCTTTTCAAAACTATCTAGTTGACTAGTCAAGGGACCGGTCAAGCCCATTTCCATAGTTGGGGACTGGTCAAGCCTGTTTCCATAGTTGGGGACCGGTCAAGATTAGTATTTGGGTTCAACCACCAATTTAGTGTTAAGGGCGTAGTTGAATGGCCAAGTTGTTGCTTTTTGTATTATCCGAGATATACGTATCACATCCAGACTTATATATGCGTATGAAAAAAATGTGTGCATATAAAAAAATTTCAATCTCTGTGCGATGAGTCGGTAGCTCATTTTGCACCTCCTCCTCCTCTAACTGTTCGTGGGCCACACCTGCGGTCGTCCGTTCGGAAGAAAATTCTATGCATCACGGATGTAAACATAATATATATCCATTTGCAACATCTTGTGGTCTTTTAACATGTGTTCCTCCCTTCGTCTCCTCATCTCACTCCCGTGGAGAGAGAGACCGCTGGGGAAAAGGGAGGCGGCCGGAGAGGGCGCGGCGCTTCGGCGGAGGCGTCCCCTTGGCGGCTAGCGGCGGCAACGACAACTTCGGCGTTCCGCTGGTAGCGCGAGCAGGGCAGCGGCAACGGCGACTTCGGCGAGCTCCGGCGAAGCGACGCGAGGAGGCGTGCTGGGCGACTACTACGGCAGTGAGGACGCGTGTTGGGCTGTCGCTGCCTACATGCCTTCACGTCCACTCGAGCAGTCGTTGCCGCCGTCTTCGTCCCCGCCATCGTCGAAGCCGCCAAGACCTAGTCTGCAACGCTTCCAACGTTTGGAGGGACGCTGGCAAGCCGTCTCAGGCTCAGCCGTGCTCAGCAGCCTACCACTCTATCCAAGTCCATCTCTGAAGCTGCTCTGTATCTTAGCTACCTACCTACCTCTCTCTGCGGTGCTCCTCCTCCTCTTGTTAGTTTCATCCGGTTCTCTGCAACTTGTGCATGAATGATGTCGAGCTCAAACCAATTAGGAGCTGACTCTGCTGCCACTCCAGGGAAAAAAATTTGAATGGATGTTTCATTTTCAGTTTTTTTGAGAGCTATGTTCATCAAGTGCCACACAAATGAAAAAGATCAGTTAATAGAAGACCTATGTTATTTGAGACCTGAACTTTTATGATGGCTTCTCGCTGAATCTTTTGAATCTTGTATGGCTGCCAAAAAAATTGGCATGCCTAGAGTTCAGGTTCCTCGTTGAATGCTTCAATTCATGCCACTCCTTGAATCAGGCGACCTTATGCAGTTGTGCATATCGCAATAAAATGCTACATCTTACTGATACAAGTCCATACTCACAGATGATGCTTTGCTGATTTACAAGCAACAGAGCATAGCAGCTCCAAAATCTTGCTAATTCCAGGAATTAGCGCAATTGGACATACTCAAATTCCATTCACCCAGCGTAGCATTTCCATTACCTTGATGGAGTTGGGTTGGCGTAATAACTTCGTATAGCATACATTATACGAAGTTATACGACGGAGATTGGAGCGCAGGATGTAGTCGAGCGACCTTGGCGCCGCCGCCGCGGCTGCTGCCTCACCTTTTTTCTTTCTGATTTCCTTTTTCCTCCTACGTGCGCAGAGAAGAAGAGAAAGTCGAGGAATGAATAAATAGCAGAAGCTTTGAGATTGATGCAAAGAGGGCATGCGGAAGCCATCTAGGCTGTGTTGCCAAGGGAGCATCTTGCATCACCGACTAGAAAGCAACAGCGCGCTTACGCGCGCTGGGCCGTTTTTTATGATATTTTTGGATGTGCAGGGCAGAAATTTAGGTATGGTTACTCATACCTCCATGAGACTCATTGAATCAGAACATATCGAATGCATATTTCAAAGCTGCATCAAATGGTCATAATGGCATGAATGCAAACGGTTTGTATGAACTAATGAATAACATTAAAAGTTTATTCAAAGCCATTGTGTACTCATAAATAAATCTTATTAGCAAAATGATAACCGGACACAAAATTTATTAAATGTGGGGTCAAGCAATCGAACAAAGCTCTGAGCTTTGAAATTGTCATTAAATAAGAAAACAGCTTGCTACTGGACGGAAAGGAATTCCCAAAATCAGGAAAGCTTGCAGTTTTAGTTTTAGCTATAGCTCTTATTCACCTAGGAAAAGAGAGATATTGTACATAACCAATGCAATAATCTTAGGATTAATTCCAAATCTCCAAAATCAAACATGTGATATTTCTTTAGAATTCCAATAGGATGCAGAACATTCGCACATCATCATTTTCAAGTCAGTTTGCTACTTTAGAAAGTCCAACATGAATATATGCAAGCAGACCTAAAAAAAAATGCAGTTGTTATGCCTCAAGAGTCCAAAGAGTGCATAAGAAGTGCAAAAGAGAACCAAAATCCGTGTGCTAGGCTTGTTTAATAATTCAATCCTTTTATGTGTATTTTGTTCGTAATATTATTTAGAATCAATTAACTGCTTTCTTAGCCGATGTAACCATCCATAGGCCATGGCTCATGGTAATAGCTATATCTATATGAATATGAATCTAAAAAGCCAATTATGTGGTACTATAGGTTTAGTCTCTTACTGTAAAGATTTGCATGCTGCAGCAAGAAGCTCATGCCTAAAATGAGCAGAACCTTTTTTGAAAGACATTCAGGGCATGTAAACGACCAGAATATGTACCTAATAACCATTGTTACTGAGGGCATGATCCATTGGCTTAATGGAATGGACAACGGTATAGATAACCTCAAAGGCAGCTAAATAAAAATACAACCATGAAAAAAACATAAGACTATAAGAGGTGGAAAATAACATATAGAACAAAGGTGGCAATAAATATATTGCAATGTGATTTCCATCTAAACTATAAAACAAATTTGATATATATCAATGGAAGAAAACGCAGCGAGAAGTTTATAAACAGGGCAAGTCTAAACATGTAAGACGGGTAGCAGTAAAGGTAAGCTATTACACTTCAAGTACTGATGAACATTTCATAATATGAGGTCAGCACAAAATCTTGTAATATGAAAGCACTTTATGCATTGCTATGCAACAATTGCAGGGGGGATAGCACTAAGGCACATAGTGGATGGAGTTCTTACTTGGTTTACATGTACAATCCTAAGAAGTTTTATTTAGCAAGAAAGAATTAACAATTACATGAAGGGAAAATAAATACGCACAATTTTAAAGGACATGTTTCAGCAAGAAATTGGTCACTTAAGTTTTATCTATTGCCAACTCAAACAAACGGTAATTACTCCTTAATTAGAGACTAAGTAGTTATCTGTACCAACATCTATGAAATGAATCATGTGTTGTCAAAAAGAAGGTATATGGGAAAAGATATATATACTGGAGTAGAGATGATTTAAGAGATTACCTCCTTTGAACTTGGTTTGATCGGAAAATACATTTGCCTGAATCAAGAAAAAAAGAATACAATTTCATCAATAACCGTCATGCTTAACAGCCTAAAAACAAGCTTACCATAAAAAAGCAGTAAACAATATTGAATCCTCGCATCCTAGACTAAAAAGCAAAAAAAAATGGATGTGAAAGGGGGAAGCGGCGGAGAAGGAGGAGATGGACGGCTGGGAGCCAAAGCAGAGGCATAGCGCGTATCAATGCATCCACAAGGAGGCGTCGACGGCGGGAGCGCGCTGCGGTTAGAGCTAACGACCCTCTCGAGGACCGCGACAGCCGGATCCTGCCCTGGCCGGGGCCGCCGTCGTCGGATCCACCACCGAGGCGCCGTTGTGGCAACTGCAGAGGTGGAGCAGGAGGCAGCGGTGGAAGCGGGAGAAAGGAGGTGGCGGCGAGAAGGGAGAGGAAGCGGTTGGGGGGAGGCGGAGGCAGCGCGGAGGTGGAGGGCGGGAGCAGGTGAGAGGAAGACGGGAGGGAGGACCGGTGGCGGTCCGGCGTAGGTGGAGGCCGGCCAGGGAAGAGGAGGCGGCGGTGTAGCGCGAAGAGGTGAGCGGCGACAGTCGGATAGGAGCGGCAACCGTAAATGGGAGGAAGAGACGGGAGAAGGGCCGGCGGCGCTCCACCGAATGAGGACGCCCGCCGTGAGGAGGAGGAGGTGGTGCCGCCACCAAGGACGGAGGAGGCGTCGGCGGGACCGCGAGGACGGGAGAAGAGGAGGGCGGGGGTTGAGGGCACTAAGCCCTGGAGGGGACCAAATGAAGGGGAGCTAGCCAGGGAAGGACTGGGCAGGAGCGCTATAAACGATGGCACTGGACGTAATTTTGACGAACACCGGGTGTAGTTAGAAAGGCAAAAAGGATAGCGCTGTGATGTTTGAAAAACTATGAGGAGTCAAGGGAAAACCGAGTCCGCGCGTGTGAACCGCGGAAGGGCTGATACGAAATTCCTGGGGATGAGAACCAAAATTCATAGAATACATGGTTTTTTTTTTGCAAAGTGGTCAGAGCGAGAGCAAGGCAGATGTACGGTTCGATCTGCAGCCAACACGGCTCGATCCGACGGGCCTGGAAACGGGGCTATGTGGTCACGCTGGAAACGCGCCGAACGGAGGTACCGCTACCGCGGGATATGCATAGAAATTATTTTCTTCCGCCCGTTCTCTGCTTCTTCGACGTTCGTGCGGCGCCAGATCCGACAGGCTACTGCCGCCGGGCCCACAAGTCAGAGCTGATAGCCCCGGCCGTCCGGCCACAGAACTCCGCAATCCCATCGCCGTCGCTTCCCACCGCCCCGCCGTCGCCCCTTCTCCTCCTACCTTCCATCGATCACCCCCCCGTGCGTGGGAAGCTCGGGGCGATCGGCGCCGCCATGCACAGGTCCACCGGAAGTCGTCGAGGCGATGCGGCGGCGGCGTGGTGGCCGCAGTCGGAGCCGTCGAGGTAGCGTGGAACCCTAGTCGCCCACTCGCCTGAGGTGGCCTGGTCGGTGAGGAATTGAGGATCGAGTGACGGGTGGTCACCCCATTCCATTTCCACGGGTCATAACCCGTTTGAACCCGATAGATGTAACCCATTCCAACCCAACCCAACCCAGTATTGCATAAGATCCAACCCAACCCAATCCGTTATCTATTTAACCCCCATTTCTACCCATTCACAGCCAACCCGTTAATAACCCACCCTATTTTTTCCATTCAAACCGAGCCCATTACCACCCCTAAGTGGAGGCTACTATTGCTGTTGAAGTTGTACGGGGAGATTTTTGTGGAAAAATCACAGCACACAGCACCAGCATCATCAGTAGGTTTGTGCTTCATGATAGCAACTTGGCTGGTGTGATGAGCGGCGATGGTAAAGGAGTAATCCAACTTATGCGGCCTGTTGTATGCGTCCCTCTCCAGGATATGCTGTATATTGTTGTCAGGACTGGTGATGGTGAATCTGTACGCATGATTAAATTTACCCCAAGGGTCAATGGTGGAGATGAAGATGAAATTTCAGTTGGTGCCATTAAGATGCGTGTGAAGGTTACTTGGTCGACACTGGACTTTTAGAGCGTGGGATTTCATTAGAGCGCTGTTAAGCTTTACTGGAAGTATATGTATGCTTTGGTGTATCAATCTGAATGGGTGAAGTTGTGGTCATGGTTGTTGAGGCGTCCATTAAGCGTCCCTTAAGCGTCCATTAAGCGGTCAAGAGGTTTTTAGGTGGACGCCTTAGCGGACGCCTTACAATTTTAGCCTATGGCGTTCGTGGCGTCCGTAAGGCGTCCGAGGCGGTGCGAGGCGAGGCGAAGCGGGCGCCATAGACGTCGCCCGATATGCGCCGCCGCCGCCGCCAACAGGTTGTCTCCCTTCCTCCCCTTCTTCCTTTCCTTCGCCGCTCAAGCCGTGCCCCCTTCTCTCGCGCCGCCGCCTCCCGATCCGCGCCGCCGCTACCAGATCAGTGACGCCGCCGCCCGATCCGCGCCGCTTGCCACGCCGCATCACTGCCTGAGCCGCCGCCGCTACTGCTGTTGCTGCTGCCTTGTATGCTACTGCTGTTGCTGCTGCCTTGTATAGTTGTATGCTACTGCTGTTGCTGCTGCTGATGGTTGTGTACTTATATCTATGAAAGCCAAAAAGCAATGATCCGGGTTGGAAGTACGGCTATTGGCCTTATATATGTGTCTATGAAGCCACCTCGTTTTATATATGTGTCTATGAAGTGCATTTATTCGTCTTATATATGTGTCTATGAAGTCGTCTAGCCTTACGTCTTAAGCACTTAAAAGGTAAAAAGGTCCTAGCACGTCGCGGATCGCTTTACCGCCTTGACAACCATGGTTGTGGTTACTATTAAGTTGTGTCAATCCTGTTGGACACTAGATAAGTATCAGTATGTAACTAATGTTTGACCCGGGTCCCCCCGATTCAAAGACAGAATTTCCTGCTGCTATCATATAATATTCATCTCTATTTGGTGATAAATAAAGAATTAATGTGTCATGCTGCGCTTGTTTCTTTTTTCTTCTAGGAAACTGGTCTTGTCATGCTGAACTATGGTTGTGTGCTGGTCTTGTTTTGTAATGGTCATGAAAATATTGAATACCATGCTTGAGATCGATCAACTAAACTAAACTATTCTGCTGGATTATTTGTGGTGCTTGATGTTGGTGTTTTTTTAGAGAGAGATGGGCGTTCTGGTTTGTCTGGTGATGACTGATGAGTGATGATAGACTAGACTCAGTGGAATTGCATAGATGCACGTTATGCTTGTCAAAAAGTTTCTTTGTACTGGAACTGGAATGACTATCGTACATTTCTTTTTTAAATAAGTATTGATATGCAGACTTTGGTGATCAGCGGGGCATGAAATGCGTGAGTTGTTTTTTGAGGCATTACTGTCAATGTACAATTCTAGGAAAGATTTTGTAGAGGGAAGACACAGCAGGCAGTTCTTTGGTCAAATTTGACGCAGAGAATGTAGCTTTATGCACAGAAACTTAAAGGTTGTAATAGTTTTGCTATGCCTTTGGAGATCATATGCACATCGGCATCGCAAATTTGTATCCAAAGCTGGAAAGACTGCAAGAGTTGATTGTTCCTTTGTAAATTTGGAAGGAACTCGAGCCTATCGTCTGTTGTTTTGGAGGTGGTCTTTGATGGATGCCGCTTTCCTCTTTGATGAGCGGGGTGAGTGCTAGAATGATTGAGCACAGAGAATTTTCATGAAGCCATCTGTGAGACCAGAAGTTGGTGCAAGAGCGATCTTCAAGAACAATAGATGTGCAGGCACTGAACAAAGCATGGTCAGCTACGTCGCAAGGTAGCTTCATTCCTATGATCCTATCCACCGGTGCTGGATACGAATGGATCTAGCATAAGTCTAGCCTGCAAAATTTATACGTACATTTTGTTAAGAGTTAAGCCATAACTAATAACTAATGAAAACGTTTATTTAGATACCCAAACTTATGAAACCATTTTAATTTGGTCCAAAGGACGACGGTTTTGCAGGGTAGTTTGCTCATGTGGATTGCCACCTCACTTAACATGTGGCTCTATTTTGCAAATGTGACAACATGAGTTATACACGTGAGATTTTTTGGAATTTTAAAATTTTAAATAAAGTTATTTTTTATAAATGAATTTCAGATTTTTTATATTTCAAAAAATAAATTTAGAAATTTTAAATTTGGGGGGAAAACTTTTTTAATTATCCAAAATCACAAATTTGAATGTTAGAATTAGCAATTTGAATTTTACATTTTCTAACATTATTCTTAAAAGTTTTTACAATGTTTTAAAATACAATTTTAAATTTTAAAAATTCAATTCATAATTTTAAGATTTTGACATTCATGTTTTTCCATGTATATAACGTATGCGTGGCAACATGTGCAAACTAGAGCCCTGTGTCACGTGTGTCAATCCACATCACCGGACCGCCTTTGGACCTAACTAAAATGATTTTACAAGTTTGGGTATCTAACTTAAATTTTTATAATTCATATGAAATCCTGACCAGCCATTTTTACGGTTTTTATTTTATTTTTATTATCTAGTATTGTTTGCATTTTTTTTTGCTTTTTGAATGGTTTTTAATTTTTATGTTATAATATGTATTGCATATTTTATAATCAATTTTATTTATATATTTTGGAATTCATTAAATTTTATATGACTTTATATGATTTTTATTTGACCATAAGACCAATTAGCTCCGTCTATTTTTATTAAAATTTGGCTGCCCTCAATTGGCTTTGAACCAAAAGATACAAAACTTCTAACGAAAGATCATGCCCTCAATTGTTCATGACTATTTATTGGCATGGCCAATGAGGGTTACGAACCAAACAAACCCATTGTTTTTGCTTTGCCTGGACTCTAGAATGGAAATCGAGATATCTCATTTTGCAAAATGATAGTGATGGTATACTCCAAGTGAAATCTTTGAAATTTGACAGGTTTGAAAAATTGAAATCTCGACCGAGAAAAATAGTAAGCGAGAAAAAGAGTAAAACAAAAAGATGCTTTCTTTTTTTGTTAGCATTACATCGAGCTAAAATAATTTGGAACAAACGGTGTTGTCGCGCATGAACGCCGACAATTACATCTCAGTGGATGTGTGAATTTGGTGAGGTAGGTCTTTGCAGGATTCTCACTACAAGACAAGGACGTGCAAGGACCATCTCTAAGTCCGAGGAGATATGGGATTTCTAGAGACGAGAATATGTCATTCTTTTGTTGGATAATGGCTTTGTTGCCATCCCTACTTTTGAATGGTGCTTGCGAGGCCGTCATTGCCTTCTCGCTTGCGAGCTCGCCCTACTACATGTGAGACGTGACAAGGGAGGAGGGGCACGATAGAGGGGAGCACGGCTGAAGAGAAGTGTGGGACCAGCAGTGAGCGGCCAAAGTTGAATGAGGGCAACTGGGTGAAGGGCAACAAGGGCGGATAGGTGAAAGCGAAAAGCTGGATGGAGGGCGACGAATGCAGGAGGGACAAACAACAACGACCGTGGTGGCGTCTAGGGGAAGCCTATCCATACATCAGGACGCTGTTGCAGAGTGGCAGTCATGGGATACTCAAAGCCGATTTTTTGCAAGGAAGAAGAAGTGAGGAAGAAGTAGAAAATGGAGAGAGGGAAGGTGGAAGAAGACGAGTGAAATGATCTTAATACACAAATACAACATAGAAATATGAAAAAACAAACATAAGGCGTGTGGAACGAGAAACATGGTTTCATAATTATATCTATCTTAAAAAAATAAAAACCGAATTAACGCAGTTAAGCGGTGACATTTACCCATTAAACTTTTTTTAGGTAGTGCTCTGAGTGGAGCAGGTATTATCTAACTAATGCCCATGTGTTACGCGTTATTGATATGTGACTAGAAATCAACAGCGCGCTGGGCCTTTTTTATGATATTTTTGGGTGTGCAGGGCAGAAATTTAGGTATGGTTACTCGTACCTCCATGAGGCTCATTGAATCAGAACATGTCGAATGCATATTTCAAAGCTGCATCAAATGGGCTAATGGCATAAATGCAAACGGTATCTATGAACTAATGAATAACATTAAAAGTTTATTCAAAGCCATTGTGTACTCACAAATAAATCTTATCAGCAAGATGATAACTGGCCACAAAATTTATTAAATGTGGGGTCAAGCAATCGAACAAAGCTTTGAGCTTTGAAATTGTCATTAAATAAGAAAACAGCTTGCTACAAGATGAAAAGGAATTCCCAAAATCAGGAAAGCTTGTAGTTTTAGTTTTAGCTATAGCTCTTATCCACCGAGAAAAAGAGAGATATTGTACATAACCAATGCAATAATCTTAGGATTAATTCTAAATTTCCAAATTCAAACATGTGATATTTCTTTAGAATTCCAATAGGATGCAGAACATTCGCACATCATCATTTTCTAGTCAGTTTGCTGCCTTAGAAAGTCTATCGTGAATATATGCAAGCAGACCTAAAAAAAAAATACAATATGCAGTTGTTATGCCTCAAGAGTCCAAAGAGTGCTTAAGAAGTGCAAAAAAGAACCAAAATCCGTGCGCTAGGCTTGTTTAATAATTCAATCCTTTTATGTGTATTTTGTTCGTAATATTATTTGGAATTAATTAACTGCTTTCTTAGCCGATGTAATCATCCATAGGCCATGGCTCATGGTAATAGGAATCTAAAAAGCCAATTATGTGGTACTATAGGTTTAGTCTCTTACTGTAAAGATTTGCATGCTGCAGCAAGAAACTCATGCCTAAAATGAGCAGAACTTTTTTTGAAAGACATTCAGGGCATGTAAACGACCAGAATATGTACCTAATAACCATTGTTACTGAGGGCATGATCCATTGGCTTAATGGAATGGACAACGGTATAGATAACCTCAAAGGCAGCTAAATAAAAATACAACCATGAAAAAAACATAAGACTATAAGAGGTGGAAAATAACATATAGAACAAAGGTGGCAATAAATATATTGCAATGTGATTTCCATCTAAACTATAAAACAAATTTGATATATACCAATGGAAGAAAATGTAGCGAGAAGTTTATAAACAGGGCAAGTCTAAACATGTAAGACGGGTAGCAGTAAAGGTAAGCTATTACACTTCAAGTACTGATGAACATTTCATAATATGAGGTCAGCACAAAATCTTGTAATATGAAAGCACTTTATGCATTGCTATGCAACAATTGCAGGGGGGATAGCACTAAGGCACATAGTGGATGGAGTTCTTACTTGGTTTACATGTACAATCCTAAGAAGTTTTATTTAGCAAGAAAGAATTAACAATTACATGAAGGGAAAATAAATACGCACAATTTTAAAGGACATGTTTCAGCAAGAAATTGGTCACTTAAGTTTTATCTATTGCCAACTCAAACAAACGGTAATTACTCCTTAATTAGAGACTAAGTAGTTATCTGTACCAACATCTATGAAATGAATCATGTGTTGTCAAAAAGAAGGTATATGGGAAAAGATATATATACTGGAGTAGAGATGATTTAAGAGATTACCTCCTTTGAACTTGGTTTGATCGGAAAATACATTTGCCTGAATCAAGAAAAAAAGAATACAATTTCATCAATAACCGTCATGCTTAACAGCCTAAAAACAAGCTTACCATAAAAAAGCAGTAAACAATATTGAATCCTCGCATCCTAGACTAAAAAGCAAAAAAAAATGGATGTGAAAGGGGGAAGCGGCGGAGAAGGAGGAGATGGACGGCTGGGAGCCAAAGCAGAGGCATAGCGCGTATCAATGCATCCACAAGGAGGCGTCGACGGCGGGAGCGCGCTGCGGTTAGAGCTAACGACCCTCTCGAGGACCGCGACAGCCGGATCCTGCCCTGGCCGGGGCCGCCGTCGTCGGATCCACCACCGAGGCGCCGTTGTGGCAACTGCAGAGGTGGAGCAGGAGGCAGCGGTGGAAGCGGGAGAAAGGAGGTGGCGGCGAGAAGGGAGAGGAAGCGGTTGGGGGGAGGCGGAGGCAGCGCGGAGGTGGAGGGCGGGAGCAGGTGAGAGGAAGACGGGAGGGAGGACCGGTGGCGGTCCGGCGTAGGTGGAGGCCGGCCAGGGAAGAGGAGGCGGCGGTGTAGCGCGAAGAGGTGAGCGGCGACAGTCGGATAGGAGCGGCAACCGTAAATGGGAGGAAGAGACGGGAGAAGGGCCGGCGGCGCTCCACCGAATGAGGACGCCCGCCGTGAGGAGGAGGAGGTGGTGCCGCCACCAAGGACGGAGGAGGCGTCGGCGGGACCGCGAGGACGGGAGAAGAGGAGGGCGGGGGTTGAGGGCACTAAGCCCTGGAGGGGACCAAATGAAGGGGAGCTAGCCAGGGAAGGACTGGGCAGGAGCGCTATAAACGATGGCACTGGACGTAATTTTGACGAACACCGGGTGTAGTTAGAAAGGCAAAAAGGATAGCGCTGTGATGTTTGAAAAACTATGAGGAGTCAAGGGAAAACCGAGTCCGCGCGTGTGAACCGCGGAAGGGCTGATACGAAATTCCTGGGGATGAGAACCAAAATTCATAGAATACATGGTTTTTTTTTTGCAAAGTGGTCAGAGCGAGAGCAAGGCAGATGTACGGTTCGATCTGCAGCCAACACGGCTCGATCCGACGGGCCTGGAAACGGGGCTATGTGGTCACGCTGGAAACGCGCCGAACGGAGGTACCGCTACCGCGGGATATGCATAGAAATTATTTTCTTCCGCCCGTTCTCTGCTTCTTCGACGTTCGTGCGGCGCCAGATCCGACAGGCTACTGCCGCCGGGCCCACAAGTCAGAGCTGATAGCCCCGGCCGTCCGGCCACAGAACTCCGCAATCCCATCGCCGTCGCTTCCCACCGCCCCGCCGTCGCCCCTTCTCCTCCTACCTTCCCTCCCGCCCCCCCCCCCCCCCCCCCCGCCCACCCCCCCACCCCCCCCCTCCCCC
>SPJY01013140.1:565325-655567 GCA_005191435.1 Raddia distichophylla
CACATACAAGGTCATATCGATGGATCATAGTGAGGATGAAGCAAGAGTCATCATTAATCCAGTTGATATTGATGTATCATGTTCTTGCAAAAAGTACAAGTGTCTTGGTATGTGAATTTTTCTTGACATATTTCCTTTGGTATGTGTCTTGGTATGTGAATTTATTTTTTCATGAGTCACTTTTGTTTAGTGAATAATGCAGGTATATTATGCAAGCATGTACTGAGAGTCTTCAACCACTGTGATATAATTGTTTTACCCCCTCAATATATATTGAGTAGATGGACAAAGTAAGCAAAAAGAGGGGTCTTTGCAAGGAGACAAAGCCAGAGTGGCAACTTTGTACCACATAGCACACATCTTTGTCGGAAAATGATTTCTGTTGCACTCAAATGTGAAGTTGCAAATGAAGTCCTTCAATACTTGGATAATGGTTTTGAGAAATTGACTCTAGAAGTCGAAGATTTGTTAAGCCAGGTTAACTTGGAGAAACATGAAGCTCCACAATGTTTTTTTGGAGTGCACAGAGGAAGTTACAAAGGAGCGTATATCAATTAGAGTTCCTCCACATAAAAAGGGTCCACTGTAGAAAAGATCAAAAAGTTTGCTTGGCAAAGGAAACAAGAAAAAGCCTCCTAAAAGTACAACAAAGGAAGGTGCTTGGTATAATCTGTTTGTCATTTTTCTAATTTTTTGTTAATAAACCAACCATTCACTTTGTCATATTTACTTCACAGGGAAAGATGCAACACAATCATCACATACAAGTAGATGGAACTTCACACTCAAATACTATGATGCCATGTGAAGACATTTCAATGATGTTCGTTCCACCCATTCCAGGAGAATTAACAAATCTATTACTGCAAGCTCACTATGAAACTACTACAACATCACCCGCTTCTCGGCGTTTGGATTTTGACAAAGGGATGAAATACCAACATCCATGAAGTGAATTGCTAGAAGACCTGTTGTTCTCTCCTTTTGCAAATATTTAACCTGCTATGTGACCAGATAAACATTGTATATGGTCTCCTTTTGTATATGAGACACAATATGGTCTCCTTTTGTATATGAGACGCAATATAGTCTCCTTTTGTATATGAATACGGTCTCCTTTTGTATATGACCCACAATATAGTCTCCTTTTGTATACCGGTGAGACAATTTCTTTGAATCTGAAAATCATATGTGCTTTTGAATTGTGAGTTTCTCTGAAGCAATAGTCAGGTACTGGATTTCTCTAAAAATTTCTGTTCATGAAGCAATAGCCATGTCCAGTTCTGACCATTACATGTCCATCTCCAGTTTTGACCATTACATGTCCAAAGCTGACATGTCCAGTTCTCTGGATTATGAAGCAATAACCATGTGAACTGATCATTACATGTCCAAAGTTGACATAAGAGTTGATGCCAATTTTGTTCCTAATTGTGCAATTTGGTGATCGATCTCAGCTAGATCAGTATGTCAATAAATCTTATCTGATACACCCAGCAGAAAGGGAGGGTAGATCACACATTATTTCCAAATGCTGAAGTGATTGTATTGTTACAAAACATTGTAAAAAGAGTTCATTTGTTCACGGCTGACACAAATACTCTGAAGTTTTACTCAATTCAAGCCAACAGCCGTGCTAAGATTGAATAAATGAGAACAAAATACACAGCTGCTCTGAAACAGTATAATGCTTCACACAAACTATTCCAGTACATTGATGAAACACTTTATACAATGCTTCATACAAACAGTACAATGTTTCAATTAGTCCAATCCATTTTGCACAATCTGAAACTCACAATTCAAACGTTTTATACAATCTGAAACTCACAATTCAGAAAGAACTTGCTTCATACAAGCTATGCCACATACAACCTATAGATTAAAATACAGTTCAAAATCACACTTGAAGAAACATCCATGAAGAAAGGGAGCTTGACTTCGTCGGTGCAGCGGTTGGAGACCGATCCAGAGAAGTGCTGGAGGCGCGGCACAGCTTGGGGGAGCAGCGTCGGTTGCAGAGGACGACGAAGGGCGCTGGCGCCGGCTAAGAACGACGACGAGGGAGAACGGCGACGGTGGTGGACTCAATGACGACGAGGGGCGGCGGCGCCGGTGGAGAACGCTGACTAGGGGCCACGCCAATGGCTGGCTCGGCGGCGAACTCCATAGCGACAAGGGGCCACGGCGCTGGCGGAAAACGACAATGGGGCGGCGGCGCCGGCGGAGAACGCCGCCTAGGGGACGCGTCGGTGGCTGGCTCGACATCAGTGGCGGCGGCGACGATGGCGGTAGCTAGGGTTAGGGTTGCCTGTGGGAATTGAGGGGAATCGGGAGCGCGACGTTTTGTTTCCTAGCCGAGCGATGCTTTCGGAGCGCCTCGCTTTGAGATTGAGGAGAGGGGACACTTGTCAACAATCAGGCAAGGTCCTTTTAATTTTGGAAGGACCCGGGTCCTTCCAAATTTTCTTCCTGCGTAGCAGAAGGAAAAAGTGGAGGAATGAATAAATAGCAGAAGCTTTGAGATTGATGCAAAGAGGGCATGTGGAAGCCATCTAGGCTGTGTTGCAAAGGGAGCTAGAATTTTCTTCCGTCCGTTCTGTGCTTCTTCAACATTCGTGCGGCTCCAGATCCGACAGGCTACTGCCGCCGGGCCCGCAAGTCAGAGCTGATAGCCCCGGCCGTCCGGCCACAGAACTCCGCAATCCCATCGCCGTCGCTTCCCACCGCCCCGCCGTCGCCCCTTCTCCTACCTTCCATCGATCACCCCTCGTATAACTTCGCCCCCCCCCTCTCCTCATCCTTACCGGAGACCACTCGCGTCGGCCGGAGACGCAGCCGCCGAGCAGAACGACCCGCGGATCGTGTCATTCGGCCGAGGAACCGCCGCATCCCAAGCTGTCCCCAGGTCCAAGATCCAAATCCCCCCCTTTCCCCTCTGGTTCTTCTCAAGCCTTGCCGTTCTTCGAAGCTTAATGCCGAGCTTGGAGCAAAGGCCGTAGCTTCCGTCGAGCGAGGTGATCTCGACCCCTACCCCCATGGCTGGGTTCGGCGGCAACTGCAGGGTGGGGGTTGTTCTCTTCTTCTCCGCCTGGATCGCGCTCGCGGCGCTCAGCAGGCTGCTGCGGCCGGTGCCGAATGGCTGCGTGATGACCTACATGTACCCGACCTACATCCCCATCTCCACTCCCAAAAACGTCTCCTCCGACAGGTACGGGCTGTTCCTCTACCACGAGGGGTGGAAGCAGATCGACTTCGACGAGCATATAAAGAATCTTGACGGCGTGCCCGTGCTTTTCATCCCCGGCAACGGCGGCAGCTACAAGCAGGTGAACATGCCTCTGGATGGATTGCTTTAGTCTCCTTAAATTCACTTAAAAAACGGAGCATTGCTGGCCCCAAGTGTATATCGCACTAATGGATGATTGCTAGTACAGTGGCATGAACAGTATGTTGATGCACCTCATGATTCTTAGGCTCATGTCTGTTGATGCGCTGCTGTTCTGGAAGTAAAAAAAAAGAGGATGCTATGATTAATGTAACAGTCAACATATACTGGATTAGCCACATATGCTGCTCGATGGATTAGAGAATGGAAAGGTCCTTCATATTCTTTTGCACACCTCATTTCTCCTTAAATTCATGCCTTGCTCTGCCAAGAAATGTGCACCACCCATTATTGGAAAAGAATATGAATTGGTTGGGTAGGTCCATATTTGAACTTAACATGGACAAGTTGTGCTATTATAGTGTTGCTGTTACTGATGATATAGTAATTACTTCTATTATTTTATTGTGCACCAGGTCCGATCATTGGCTGCAGAATCTTTTCGAGCATATCAGAATGGTCCACTTGAGCCTACATTTTATCAGGAAGCATCTAGTACCTCATCAGTAAATGAACTGGAGGATTTTTCTGTTCCATCACGATATGGTCGTATGCTGGATTGGTTTGCTGTTGATCTTGAAGGGGAACACTCTGCAATGGACGGTCGCATTCTTGAAGAGCATACAGAATATGTCGTCTACGCCATTCACAGAGTAACCAATCCTAACTCTCATATTGGATCCTAATATATGGTGTAATTTGCCGTCAGCTTGTTTGTGACATCTTCTAAGCCTCTACTATCATCCCTGCCAAGTAGGAAAAATTTATACTGAACTTTATTTAAAATATACAATGATATTATATTTTTACAAACAAATGCAGAAAAGCCACAGAAATCCTCAAGGTTTTCAGATAGGTTTCGCTGTGCGAGCAGGAGTATGATTTCTTTCAATTGATTTTATCTGCAAATGGTCTTTGCTTTGTAGATCCTTGATCAATACAGAGAATCCCATTTAGCACGATCAAAGGATGGTGTTCAATCTTCTGGTAAATTGCCATCCAGTGTTATACTAGTTGGACATTCAATGGGTGGTTTTGTGGCTCGAGCAGCTCTTGTCCACTCAGGCTTGAGGAAATCGGCAGTAGAAACCATATTGACACTCTCCAGCCCGCATCGGTACTGCCCCCCCTCCTATCTCTGTGTGTGTGCACGCCCGTGTCTTCTCTCTCTCTCTCTCTTTCTCTCTCTCTCTCTCTCTCTCTCTCTCGCGCGCGCGCGTGTGGTTACAGGCTTGTTTTTTCCTTTTATATTTTATCTTTTTTTTGAGAAATAAATGCTGTGTTGCTTGTGACTGAGTGGGTGTTAGTGTTACGCTTACGCATGATTGGAAATGATTGTTAATGCAGGTACCCTCCTATTGCCCTGCAGCCGTCTCTGGGTCAGTTTTTCTCCCGTGTCAATAAAGAGTGGAGAAATGGATACAAAACAGGAGAATCACATACAAGTAGTCCAAAGTTATCGAATGTTGTTGTTGTCTCTGTGTCAGGTGGCATCCATGATTATCAGGTATCGTTCTTTGCTGCCAGTATACTTTCATTTATGTAGTTCATATTATGCATATTTGATTATTTTTACGTTATCTGCTTCCATAACAAGATGGTATTCTATGTAAATATGTAAGATGTATGATCTATCACCTTTTGTTTTGCAATATGTGATACACCCGTAGAGACCTCAAAATTCCCACATATTTAGAAGATGAAAACCATGTCTAATTGTCTATGAGTATGATACATGATATACTGGATTACCAATATCGGTGAAAAAGTTGTCAAAACACCACTCCCCATGCGTGGCTTCGTTAAAATGCCACTTATATATCAAATGACATGTGGGACCATCTGTGTCAGAGTGGCATTTTGACAAAGCCACTTCTAGAGAGTGGTATTTGGCAACTCTCCCCTGGATTGGTACTATGAAACCTATATTCATTTTTCACAATATTTTAAATTTGTACTTTGTGATCTAGATTTTATGCCTAAGAGAAACAAGTTTCAGGGTATGTCTCATAAAGTGTTGTTATAATTTATGGGCCCTACTGGTAGCATGGCAAGACAACGTAGCCACTAGCCAGTGTGTGCAGGCGATATCATCTGCACTTCTGCAGGAAATCAGTAGCCACCTGCACTGAATACTCTCCTAGTTATTTAGGATTTATTTAGTTTGTCTCCCTTATCACTTAGTTGGATTTCTTATATTTTTAGGATATTATTGTTAGGAAGCCCTCAATATTTGGAGACCACTGAACATTTTCAGGAAGCAGAAAATAGATGATATTCTTGGACTATTTAGTCCTTGCCCTTGTGGTGCATCGCCAGTCGGCGTGGTTGCGCTGCTTGGGCTGAGTGCCATCTATCCCCCAAATGCAGCCATGCATACACCCATTTTTTTTTCTTAGCTGGCAGTCTGGCACTTTTGGGCATTTCATTATTTTGTGAGTTTTTACTTGTAAAATTGCCACTTCCTATTTTGAAAATTTCAATTTGAATCACTTTTGTTCCAGTGCAAAATGATAAATATGCACAGGAAAATGTGACCTACTGGTAACTTTTCATGGCAATTTTCGATTCTAAAAATTTAATAGGTCCTCAAATATTGATCTAGCATCTCAATGATATTGTATGGGTTTTGGTTGAATCCTTGATATATACATCCTTTCCATGTCTGACACTTCAACATTTTGATCACATTGTGACATTAACCAATAACCATGGTTGTTTTTGAAAGTAGACACCAACTGAATAGTGAGTCTCCTTTCATTTTGATTCAGGTGAGGTCAAGGTTGGCCTTGTTGGATTGCATTGTACCTTCAACTCATGGCTTTATGGTAGGGAGCTCCAGCATGAAGAATGTTTGGTTATCCATGGAGCATCAATCTATCCTCTGGTGCAATCAATTAGGTGTACAGGTCAAAACTGCATTTTTATGTCAAATTGACCTTAGATCCTCAATATGTTTCAATATTTATTTACGTGAATTTTAACCTTCTGCAGGTTGCACACACTCTTCTTAGCATGATAGATCCTGTCAATGGGCAACCATTTCCGAAACCACAAAAAAGAGTTTTTGTGTTTGCAAAAATGCTTCAAAGCGCAGTTCCTCAGTCTTTGAATTGGATGACTCATGTTTCGAGTTCGCAGTCTTCAAATTTTCTTGCAAGTCAGAGCGGTACAGCTTGTTCTTTTCCTTGTTACATCATTTGCATAATTGCAAATTGACTGCTTAGAAGATGAAATATTTTTGGTATGCCACCTTGTTGATGGGCACATTAAGCATGACTGGGATCTGAAATTTAGGTAAAAAATGACTATTTCCATGTAATATCATATGATTTTTTAAAATATTCTTGCCATTTTATAATATATTGGAAGAGTGTCTACCAACTTTATTCTAATAAAAATAGTTTTTCTGTCAATGAAGTTTTTCTTTGATTGTGAGAGTATTGTTGTTCACCTTTTCTGAAATTACTTCTATGTACCATATGTGCTAGGTAGGAAGGTTCTTTGTCATGGTTCTAAGGTGCCCTTTGTGTTATCTTAACTTATCTTCCCATCTGTAAAGTCAGAGATAAGAAAATAAGTTAAAACAAGGCAGGAAGAAGGGTACCTAATTTTGTACTTCCACTGATCTTTTGCAGTTATTCTGTTAATAGTTCATTGATAGGGTCTCTTTTGCATTTTTTCTTTTGATGTGTACTTGTATATTTGGCCCAAGGGAATACAAGCTGCATTCTTGTTTTTTTTAATCTAACTTGACTGCTATAATGTGAGGTCATGGACTTGCTAGTTCAGTATGTTATAGAGTGCATGTTAAATTGGTAATCTAGTCTGACATGGTTATATTGCGGCAAACCGACAGTTCAATTTCGATGGAGTTGTCACTAACAATCTCTACATCTTTCAACTTTTTCAGTTGATATAATCATAGTGTATATCCCTAATTACCACAATATTTTATTTGACCTAATGTGACAGTTAATCATAGGTTTGTAGAGCGCATCAAATTAAATGGTGTTAGACTTCCGTTTAATTCATGTTATATTAATGAATATATTCTGTTGTAGAATTACATCGAAAGGATTCACCATCTTGCCCCTCATTTGTTCAATGGACAAGTGATGGCCTTGAAAAGGACCTCCATGTTGAGTCAAATTCAGTTACTGTTCTAGCTATGGATGGCAGGAGAAGATGGCTAGATATTAAAAAGCTGGTAAGTGTAACTGGCTTACTAGAAATTAATCAAATTCAAAATTCTGTTTGCAGACACTTCATTAGAAGTTTAGACGTAATAATTTTCCATGTGAATAAATTTAACTTAATTTGTTTTTGTGAAAGGGACTTAATGGCAGAGGACATTTTGTTTTTGTAACAAATCTTGCTCCATGTTCTGGAGTAAGGATTCACTTGTGGCCAGAAAAGCATAATCCGTCTGCACAAACTGAAGTACCTGCCAGTACAAAGATAGTGGAAGTTACATCAAAGATGGTCCAAATTCCTGCAGGACCTACACCAAAACAGGTAATATTTCTAATCTTCATCTCTCAGCTACTTGCTTGCTGAAATAATGTGTCTTTCTGATTTGTGCTCATGTTCTCTGTTTTTGCTGGTTACACTACAGATGGTGCAAATGCATTTTCTATTCTCAACCTCACTCTGTGTTATTAACCTATTATCAGTAATATCTACACCATATTTTCCTTATATTTTTAGTTCTGCAGTTGGATATAAAAGTAAATATTATAGGGTTTGTATTATTTTATCATGGTATCAACACAGCATAGTTCCTCTTTTGCTTTCTCCTCTGATCTTTGTATGTGCAGTTCACTTGTATGTTTGTCCATATAACAACAACAACAACAACAAAGCGTCAGCATACCTTTTCTCCTTTCCTTTCATTTTGTTTTACCATTTTTCACGGTTTCAGTGCAATATACTTTCCTGTTATCCAACTGATTTTCCTTGGTCCATTTTGAGTAAAAATCATTTGTTCCAGTTTACAAATCACCCCATCATTTGTGATAAGCCTGTTACACTTTTCAAGCAGGTTGAACCTGGGAGCCAAACGGAGCAACCACCTCCTTCTGCATTTCTTCTCTTAAGTCCAGAAGAATTGAGTGGTTTCCGATTCCTGACTATATCTGTGGCACCAAGACCGGTATTCCCTTGTACCATTCGTGTTGAATATTTTGGTGCAACCAATTGTACTTCTATCTGCTTTTATTTTTTGCTGGCCATCTATTTTCAGGTAGTGTCTTTTGAATTAATTCCATTCTATTCTTTTATAGTTTTTTGGCTTTTAGTAATAAAAAATGTATGTTAAGGTTAAAGTGCGGAAATTAATGAAATAAACAATATATAAAATATCTTGGTACTAAAATTCCTCTACTCAACCTCCCATAAATTTGTCTTGTGAGATCAGCCTCTGTTAGTCTTATCTAGGCAAGAATTCAGCCTAAAAGTCCTGATCCATGTTCATTCTAGAAAGCTGAAGCCACTTTGAACATGATCCTAATGTTTCTTCAGCACTGAATAAATCTGGCCACTCTCAGGACAAAGTTTTATCACTTGAATTCCATTTATTTAACTGAAGAGAAACCAACCTTTTAATCTGTTCTTTTATGTGGCGTCTTATACCGCATGCTTTTACATCGTTCATGCTAGTAGGATTGGATTAACAACTACCAACATTCATGTATCCACTTAAGATGACAAAAAGGTTAAGATATATTTAAATGCCAATCACAGACGAAATCAATTGTTGGTTAAGGGCGGGCATATTCTGTGGTTTACTTGATTTAAGATCTGACATTTTAAAAAGAGTACGATACGACACATATAATTGACCAACAAGTATTTGGTCTTGCAAATATAGAATATATTTTTCGGCCCTATGCCTGAGGGTTTAGTTTGGTCCCTCGTACCTTCAAAATTTATCCACCACTCTTGTGAGCAATTCAGTACCATGGGTGCATTCTTGGATATCAACACCCCCCCCCCTCTTTCAATTGATCTGACCTTTTAAGCAGCATGGACAATTCATCTATTCATCCACTGGCCACTTGTAATTCCTATTGTTTCTGCCCTCCAACTACTACTCACTCAATGTCACTGGACAACAGGGCCTTGGTGGCTAGAGATGTTGCACATTCCCCTCGTGCCACCATCTTGCCTCTAAGGCCCTGACCCGGAAGGCTGACTCAAGTGAGTTGGTTTGGTGTAACTGAGTGTAAACTGTTAAATTAGGAAAAATGATGGAAACATTATAGCCCAAATAGGCTAAGGGTGTGTTTGGTTTGTGACCTAGGCAGCCTTGCTGAATTTTTTTGTCATGGCCATCAAATCATTGGCAAATTTGTTGTGTTTGGATTAAAGCCAAAGTTGCTAAGGTATAAAGCTGATATTGTTTGGTTGGGAGCCAAATAAGATTTTGGCTAATAAAAAAATCTAATTAATAAAATTGCAAAAATGAATTTATAAAAATTCCCAAAAAGTAAAAAAATTCCAAAAATTATGGGAGTAGGAATTTAGATGAACTATATTTTGTGTAATTTGGAGACTACGGATAAAATAGATAAAAAAAATCAGAAAATCAAATTCAAATGTGCTGCATAGTTATCTAATAAACGGAGGGTATTTGGAAAGAAGTATGGATTCTACATTATAGTAATCTTCACTGTATGAATGACCTGAATGGATTGATTTAATAAAAATTGTAAAATATAAGGTGGGTCAGCACTAGATGAGTCTATATTGCATATACACTTAAAACACCCAGTACATTGGGTGATACGGCCCTTGACGCGAGCGAGACGAGCTGTTGTTGAAGCTAGCGCCTAGGCTGTTATCGGAGCCACCGCCTATGAGATCTACTCTCAATTTTGATTCATATGATTGGATGAATATGCATGACACATTCCTTTTATAGGGATAAAAGACTTAGGGGCTGTTTGGTTCGCCGCCGTCATGTGCCATGTCAACGCGCGGGCGTTGACTGCGATTTGGCCGCCGCTTGGTTCGTCGCCAACGCACGGCGCGCCATCTCCCTCGCTCGCCCTCGGCCCAGTTGTCAGTGGCTCGGCGGCGCGTTGTTGGCACGCCATCTCAGGGTGGCCGATTCAGCCGCCAACGGATGGCAAGGCGCTACGCCGCCGCCCCGCGTTGGCATGGCGGCTGATGGTGCCCAACCAAACACGTCCTTAGCCCATAAGAAACTACCCTCTAACTAATCTGATCCCATCCCTAACAAACTGATCTTATCTAATTCAAAACTCTATCTAACCCTAACTAACTTACTAACTAATCCAATCCCGTGCTGCAATACTGCGGTACTGTTCACGGCTACAGTACCGCGCGCTACAGTACCACGCACAGCATTTGTCTTTGTGCCGCGGGTGTATCATTGGTACACTATCATATCAATGCATTAATAGTTGAATGATACGGGTTATTTTATTTCACTTTAAAATCTCTAGGCAATTTAAAGATCATCTTCTAGTATATTTTGTGCTGGTAATTTTTTTATTAGTGGAAGCACATTGTAATTGTTTTATTTTCTCATTGAATTGTTAAGAGTTGCTGCTTATTCAGGCCTTGTTTGTTTCAGATTAATTTAGAGTTGTGTTTACTGTAGCAAATTTGTGACCCCCCTCAAAATACGTTTTAACGAGTTCAAAAAATTATGAAAAAAATATTTTACAAACTTTAAGTAGTACTATTTAAAACCCCACAAGAATGACTACAAAACATTACATCATTTGGCTTATACAAAAATAACAAATTTTCATTTAATTTAATTTAATCTGAAACGGGACACTATCATATCAATGCATTAATAGTTGAATAATACGGGTTATTTTATTTCCTTTTAAAATCTCTAGGCAATTTAAAGATCATCTTCTAGTATATTTTGTGCTGGTAATTTTTTTTATTAATGGAAGCACATTGGAAATGTTTTATTTTCTCATTGAATTGTTAAGAGTCGCTGCCTATTCAGATCTTTAGTATTCAGACTATTTCAGGCAGACCTCCCCCAGCGGCTTCTATGGCAGTGGGGCAGTTCTTCAATCCAGAGGAAGGGTCAAGCACACTGTCTCTTGGCAGAATTGCCTACTCCAGCTATGTTCATCAAGTTAGTGTTTATTTTTTTTAATCAAATATAGATTTTAATGTTTTGCATGCAAAACTTTACTGAATGGGCTGAAACTTGTATCTCTTGGTCTCAGGAAATATTTTTGACAGAGAATCACCCACTTGTTTTAAACTTGTCATTCTCTGTGAGTCTTGGTCTTCTACCAGTTATATTATCACTGAAAACCACCGGATGTGGAATGAGAAATAGTGTTGACCAAGCGGAAGCTGAGAAAAACAGTGAGCTATTGCTTCTCTTAACTCTGTGCATATGCTGTTTTTTCATAGAATGTACCTTGGTGGTAGAAACTAAAACAGCCAGTATACAATCTATCCTGGCTATTATGGAAGACAACCTCTTTGCTTGTCTGCTAACAGATTATAATTATATTGCCATCTAATTCCTTGTGCTTTTATACTTTCTGCTGTACCACTCTACCTGTAATGCTTACCTGAACATTGGTTACATATTGTTACAACCTTATGACTTTTGATATATTGGTTTGCATTGTAGACCTTTGTAAATTGCGATGCTTTCCACCTGTTGCTTTGGCTTGGGATTCTGTATCAGGCCTACACATCATTCCAAATATATACTCCGAGACAATAGTTGTTGATTCATCACCTGCTACATGGGATTCACATCAAGGAACTAAGAGAACTACTGTGCTAGTGCTGGTGGGTTATCTGTTGCGACTTTTTGATTTTTTCGATACGGAAGTAAGTTCAGTAGTGACACTGGAAAAGCATATTATGGAAATTGACTCCAATGTTTTTGGCAACTGTAAATTTTCATTCCAACAGTAATCTTACCAATCATTTTAATAAATTGTTCAATACCTGAGTGATAATTCAATACCTTGTGTTTTATCATTCTTTAAGAGCCTATAGCACATCAATCATAAGTCATTAGCCCATTACCATCTGCTAGCATGTCTTTTACTTCCTCATCTGCCTCACTAACATTGCTATTCTTGCTGACATCGGCACAAATTGTCCTGCCTGATTCACTGAACGCCTCACTGTGGTTGCCAAATATTGCTGTTTATCTACCCTAGTTTCTATATTATCCGTCTCCATGCTTGAAATGCCACTCATCCCATGAACATTACAAGTTACCAATCCTGCATTGTCAGCCACAACACCAACTCCCAGTAGTTATGTACACATGTGAGCTGGCACAAATGTTATTGCCTCAATAGTCAATGTAAAAACTATAATATTGTATTTGTTAGTATCCAACTGATATTGATTTCTTGGAGTCTCACGCAACAATACTGAGGTTTGGCATTTGGGGTGTCTATTTGCGCAATATGCATTTCTGAAAACTATCGTTGTCTGTCTATTTTAATCTACCAGCTGTTATTCAGGATCTAAAATACATAATTCCTTATTTTTGAATCACTACAAATATGGTTTCAAATTTTGTAGGCTGACCCACATTGCTCTTACAAAGTCAGTTTTCGTGCTTCACTTAGTGCTGCAGCTAGCAGATTCTTCTTATTGCACTCATCAGAGGTAATCTTGTTATCCATAAAAATTTTGATTCGTTCATTATTACAGGCTGTTTTCCTTATTTCTGAGTCGCATTCACATTCTGAGGATGATGTCATTCAAATAGTTAACATGGACAATGTTTGTGTCCAGCTCATATACAAAAACTTTGAAAGCTATCCACCTCTATCTTCCTGAAGGCCATACATATTTACCAGTTCAGTTCTAGGGCAACTGCATGTTTGTTTTTTATTGCTATGCTGTTGTACTGTCCATCATCTGCACTTATTGTCTACGAAGTGTTCCACACAGTATGACATTGGTGATTTCAGTATGGTTACTTGTTAAACTGTATTATTTTTTGTTTTGCAGATTCTTGGTTTCATGGTTGCCATAATATTTTTTGGCCTAATGCGGCAATCGTCAGCATGGGAATGTGATACTTCTGTGCCATCTATTTTGTCAGCTATAGAATCTAACCTGAGACTGCCAAGCCCATTCGTGTTCCTTTGCTTCATGCCAATACTTCTGTTTCTTGCCTTTTTATTTTTCACATCAGAGCAAAACCCTCCGTTTGGAACATTTCTGTTTGTTACCATGGTCTGCTATATAGTTGCTAATGGTTTCACAATTTTGTTGATACTAAGTTCAAAATTGATTCTTTATGTGGCTGCAATTCTACATGTCTTCATCAAGAGACGGTCAGTACACACTAACTGCAACTTCATGAATTTGTTTCTACTATTATTTCTGGTTAATTATGCAGTGCCTTGACATTTGACTGATACTGTACAAGAGCTAGGCGTCTTAAAGTTTTGGGTGATACGTTTTGGTCCCTAAACTATGGGTGTTGGTACATCTTGGTCCCTGAACATGAAAAATGAGTAACCGTGATCCCTCAATTGGTAAAACTGAGCACAAAAAGGTCGCTTGACCAGTTAAACAGAACAGTTGTTTTGGGCAATCTATCTGAAACGTGCTTGTTCTCAAGCACGCAATGAGAACAAATATGGCCCTTAACGCAGGCTAAACAAGCTATGATCGAAGCTAGCGTCTAGGCTGTTAAGTGGAGCCACTAGCTATGAGAGCAGATCTCAATTTACTTCATTGCTTGGATAATTAGAAAGATACATGATTGTCCCTTTTATAGGGATGAATAACATGGGCTTGAAGAAAGTAATCCTAACTAATCTTATCTGTAAGAGCATGGACAGCAGCGTCCCTATTACTGGCCTGCATCAGGTGGGAACGCAGCAGGCAGCATGGCCGCATGCGACCTGCTAATAACTGTAGCAACAGTAAAATAGGGGGGGTTGTGCTGGGGATGCTCTAAGGAAACTAATTTTATCTAATCCTTAACATGAAATCCATCTATCTTATCCTAACCAACTCCCAGCTTGTGCTACAATACCACGGGTGCTTTTCATGTCAGTAGGTACTATTGGCCTTTTGGGTCTTATTGGGTGTGCACATAACATTACTTCCCCCATGAAGCAACCTTGTCCTCAAGGTTGAAGTCCAAGAGATCTTGCCGACGTTCAAGAATTCGACGTCAATGATGCTGAACATGAAGCGCGCCACCATGAGCACGATGTTGCTGCAATGACCTTACATGGTTGCAGCCCATCCACCGATGAGGATGGAGATGTTGATGTTGTGGTCGTCGAGTGTGCGACCGATGTGGCGGAATACATGGTGCGACGCTAGGCCGGACGCAATGATGTACTTTCGCTTGAACCTTTGTCGCCTTGGGAGCCATCATGTAGTGAGGATACCAGCATGGCTTTGCTAATGGAATCATTGCCGTGCTGTTGATTGGCGTTGTTGACAACGTCAGTGTTGGCGTCGTGATAGCCGTGTAGCTCGCCGTCGACAGCGACGATGGTGATGGTGATGGAATCATGATATGTACTTGTTTCCAAGTCGTCGTTTTGGCCCTTGCCATGTTTTGCCTTCATAACGTCTTCCACCATCTTCTGGATCTTGGTCACGGATTCCTTGATCTCACCGTTGGCAGCCTCTAAATGATGAGGCGCTCCTCTTCAGTCGCCATCTTTGAAGGACAATCTCTCTTTGATCCGTCGTTGTACTATGGTTGCCGTTCTTCATAGATCTGTGACCAGGGTGGTTTGAAAGGACGTCGATCTTCATAAATCCGCAATCGGGGCGCCAATCTTCATGGGTATGGTAATCTTGATACTGTGCTGTCCCGAATGGTTGTCGTTCTTCTCGGGAGGATCATTCTCTCGGACCGAATACTGATCATCGCCTTGGTAAGCTATTGCCTCACCAACTAGCTAGATTTGTCCTTTCGCTCCTCAATCTATTAGGTATTAGCAACCGTTTCAGTTGTTCCCCTCCCAAGGGCAAGTTCGTACACGTTGCTCACCCGTTCGCCACTAGAAACACCGGTTCCCATTCAATTGCTTAGACCGATGTCGATCTTTGCGGAACCGCCCGTGGAAGTAGTACATCCACGAGCGCCGGTCTCACATACCAATTATTACATACTTGGTCTCAATCACGCAACGAGAATGGATACGGCCTTTAACGCAAGCTAAATGAGCTGTTATCGAAACTAGCGTCTAAGCTATTAATTGGAGCTGCGGCCTTTGAGATCAGATATCAGTTTACTTCATTGCTTGGATAATTAGATATATGACTGTTCCCGTTATAGTGATGAGTAACTTGGACTTGAAGTAAGTAGTCCTAATTAATCTTATCTTCATGGGAACTAATCTTACACAATCCTTGACTTGAAATCCATCTAATCTTATTCTTGCTAAATCCCAACCCATGCTACAGCACCTCGGGCACTATTCATGTCACTATAGTGCCTGCGCGTACTGTTTTTGGATCTTATTGGGCCTGCGCATCACATTGTCCGCTTCTTTTGTGCCACGCCCGGCACTACTGCCGGCAAAATTTTGTTCTTTCCTAGATCAAATCATAACAACAGGTGGCAAATGATGTGGCTGATATTTGAACACTTATCACATGTCATACTAACATCTTTATTAAATTAATACTTATTAATCGTTAACCATGCCACCAAAATCAGTCAAAACAGCTATTGACCGCTCAAATGACCTTTTGTGTAGTTTTGACACTTCGGAACTTCTTACGTGCAAGCACGCAACAGGGGATACGGCCCTTGACACTGGCGAGACGAGCTGTTGTCGAAGCTACCATCTTTGGCTGTTATCGGAGCCACTGCCTATGAGATTTAGATCTCAATTTTTATTTCATTGTTTAGATGATAATAAAAGATACATGACCCTCTCTTTAATAGGGATAATTGACTTATACCCTAAGATTGACTTGAACTTTAAGAAGAGAATAGATGTAAATTAACATAATATATTAAAATAGCTGTAACCGGGGCCACATGCTACAGTATCGCGGGTACTGTTCACACGGCCATAGTACCCGTGGGTACTGTTCATGGGCCTTCTTGGGCCTGCACGTAACATTACTCCCCCATTCAAATCAACCTTGTCCTCAAGGTTGAAGCCTAGGAGATCTCGGCGACGTAGATCGACACAATGAGGCCCACGGATTTGTCGCCGACGTTGAAGACAAAGTGCATCACTATGAGCACGTCGGAGCCACGATGGCCTTTTATGGTTGCAAAGCATCCGCCGATGAGGATGCAGATGTCGATGTTGCGGTCGCCGGGTGTGTGCTCGACGTGGAGCAACGCAAGACTTGATGCCATGAGGGTGTTCCTCTTGAAACCTTGTCTTGGGAGAAATCACGCATGAGATCAGCATGGCGTTGCCAGGATCATCCCAATGCTGTTATTGAGTGTCGTCATCTCCGTCATTGATGATATTGTGGTCGCCGACCAAACCTGTGTCGTCATGATGGTGCTGTTTTGGAGGTGGCGCACGACTGTCCCTGGAATCATCGTGTTGCCCCGACTCCAATTCCTCCACCGCCTTTTCCTTCCCTTGAATGTCCTCCATTCCCTTGCCCTTGACTTGGATCGACTCAATATGGTCGGCCAACATCTTCTCCAATCTAGCCATTGATGCCCGCATCATGTCCTGCGAGGTGCGTAGCTCCTCGATGGGCGCCTCCAACCTTACGATCTGCTCCTTGCTAGAAGCCATCACAGGAGGATTGGTCGGCACCCTTGACACGGGTGAGACGAGCTGTTGTCGAAGCTACCGCCTTTGGCTGTTATCGGAGCAACCGCCTATGAGATCTATATTTCACTTTTTACTTCATAGTTTGGATGATAATAAAAAATACATGACCTTCTCTTTTATAGGGATAATTGACTTAGACCCTAAGAAAAGACTGACTTGAACTCTAAAAAAAGAATAGATGTAAACTAACATAATATACTAAAACAGCTGTAACCGGGGCCATGTGCTACAATATCCGTGGGTACTGTTCATGGGCCTTCACGCAACAGAACTAGTCATAGGCCTTGTTCTTTTCAGCGTATCGTACAGTTGCGTATTACTGTAGCAATTTTTGTATTTTTATATGGCCTAAATGTTGTGATCTTTGTAGTCCCTCCAAAGATCCTAAAACTATTTTTTAATTATATATTTATAATCTTTAGACCTCATTTCAAGGGCTCTAAAATTTGATACAGTAATACGCCAACGCAACGATACACTCAAAAGAACAAGGCCATACCTGGCATTGCAATGGGTCAACCGGGCTACGTTAGGGAACAGTAAAAGTTTTTACTCTTTTTTTCACTTAATATGCAATTGCTGCATCTTGCGCTGAGTTATGCATCTTGATTAATTGTTCTGCATAAGGGGAAAAAGTTTGAGAGTAAAACAATGTGTATAAAATAAGAACCAACAATGCATTATTTTTTGATTACTTATATTTTTTTTACATTGATGCAGCTGGCAATCATGGGAGGATGGTGTTCAATCTGTGTATATTCGCCAGTTCCTTGCTTTCTCATTCTCATTTCAGTCACTAAAGGTAGCTTACTTTTGGAACTATAGAGTACATGCAGGGCCTGCATTGTTTGTGGAATGTTTTCTTCTTGGTTCTCATATTCAGATACTAACTGATGTAAATTTGAAAAAGATTGTGCAGATGATTAAGAACAATACAAATATAATTGTAGCATTTGCTACAATTCCTTTTGTCTGCTTTCTTCATCCAGCAATTGGCCTTGGTTTATTACTTCTCTCACATGCCTTCCATGCCCATATAACCCTTTGCAGGTATATCTTAACTTTGTTGACATTCATTAGTTTGAATTACTAAAATTCTGCATGAAATTATTTTTGCTTGTGCCTCCCCCTTACTTTTCTGCTTGTTCGTTTCAGTGTATGAAAAAACATTCTGTGAATGTACTTGATGTGCATTTTCTTCAGCAGTATATGGAATATATAAACTTTATCTGTTTACATGTGTAATTTTGCAAATGGCAACTACTAAATGGATATTTATTCTTGTAACAGTTTCTTAGCAGCTTCATTTCGCAGTATCTCTCAGAAAAAGGATTTGTATAAATCCAAGGCAGGTGATAATCATATCATGCTATCTAAAAGTAAACCAGATGGCCTGCAACAACTTCTGCCGATGGATGATAGCCCAACAGCTGCTAAAAGCTTTACTGACAGTCAGCTAGAATGTTTCGACAGCTGGCATGGGATCATGATATTGCATCTTGTAGCTACACTCATGTTTGCGCCTTCACTAGTAGCTTGGCTACAGGTTTGTTGTTCTTAACTTCTTATATACCTGAATATTATTGGGCACACTACTCGAAGTTTCCAGTTTTCTTTAGTTTTTTGTCAGTGATTACTGATGTCATGCAATAGCACATTGAATATCAGAATATGCTTCACCATACTGGTTTTTCCAGTAGCAGTAGCAAAAACTAATCTCATGGACCAAGTACCCATTGGCCATTAGGCCGTGCCTTCCAAACTATTTGTATGATTTTGGTGGATTGATCTCATCCCATACTCTCCACTCCTTTGACCAAACAAAGCATGCCATTGGTTCTCATTTTCATGCTTTTTTAATCCTTAATATATTGATAAATAAGCAATGATGGCTGGCTGGAATGGCGTTCTTTACTTATTGTGCACTTCTTCATATATAGGCGACACATGCTAGATAGACTAAAACCAATAGTGTTATTTGCCATCTTGAAGTTGGGACTACCGTTTTCAAGACGTCAAGAATAGGAGATAAATTGTATAAACACTTAGTACCCAATTCCTTTTTTTTACCCGTTTCTGTTATAAATACTCAGTACCCATTTCCTTTTTTTTTTGACCCATTTCTGTGACATATAAACTGCACAGCTGGCATTGTGGCACCTATCCTCCAAGCTTGTGCTGTTGTAGTGAAATTCATTAGGCTGCAGACCTCTGCCTAGCACCCAACTCTCTTAAGTTGGCTGATTAGCAAACAAGGGAGGAGAGATGGTGGGAGCAGTACATCTAAAAGCTCGAGCAGAGTTACAGTGGACGCCCTTGAGCAGATGGACTGAATGCCTGGAGCTGAGGATGACAATGTCAACGAAAGGAGACAAAATTCGTGGGTGATGCAGCTATATGGTTGATTCGTCAGTGTGGGAGGCTGATTTGGCTGGTGCGAGGTGGAATTATGCTAAATATCTGGCTCGCCGTTTGACAATGCACATGTCCATACCTAGCATTGGTGGTCTATGGTTATCTGGGTGACTTGGTCACATAGGAGGCAGCTTCAGTCAGTATTTCCCATAGCCATATGGCTTATACAGCCATACAACCTTGAGCTTGACCGAGCACCGCTGTCTCCTCCATGGCCACGACTAGCTGATGTATCCTCTCAATTCACCAGGACCTTCTCTCACCCACCACCTATTTGCTGTCTTCACCAGCACCTTCTCTCTCCATCTCCCTCTCTCTCTCTCTCTCTCTCACCTACTCCTAGACTTGGCCGTGCTTAGGGCTAGGACCAGGGATTCATATTTCAGACAGGAAAAAATTCCGGCCGCCAGGGAAATAACTGAAATACGGAAATTTCTCGGACAAAATAACCAAATTTGATGAAATTTACCAATATTTAGCATCTAGCATCATTTGAGGGAGAATAGGAGATGGAAGACCAGCGGATTTTGGGTGTTGGTGAAAGGAGGACATATGGCATGCCTGGGGTCTTGGAGCTGCTGCTTGCGTAGGTGGTGAGCCAGCGACCTTAGCCTCACTAGTCCTGCCACTCCACCTGTGCCGTCTTCCCTGCTGCTGCTGCCGCTGCCGCTGCCACTCCTCTTACTGCTGCCGCCTGAGATGGTAAGGAGCAAAAATACAAGAAAGAAAGCAGAGGGGTAGGAGAGCCGCTGTGCACCCTAGTAGTAGCAACCAAAATCGCCAGCGAGCTGCACACCACAGCCGTCGCAGGAGTAGAGCAAGAGAGGTGGGAGAGCCGCCCCGCGCCATAGTAGTAACCGCCAAAATCGCCGGCAAGTCACACCACAGCTGCCGGAGTAGAGCGAGAAGGGGGAGGGGAGGGATGTGGAGGACAGGCGCCACGCTGCACAGCCGTAGCCCCTGCCCATGATTTCTCTGGTGACCTGCACTGCTCTGCCTTGCCAGATCTTTCTTTTTGTAGAAAACACGTTGGGAGAGGCCAAGAGGGTATTGTGGGTGTATCACTGTGATGCCTTAGCATTGCTGGGATGGATGGGGGTGGGAAAAAAACGAATTAGGCCCAAATTATTTGAGCGGGATGGGTTTTTTCACCTTGGGCTGAAAGAAGCGCATTTCGTGGAAATTCTGGCAAAATTAAAAACCCTGCCTAGGGGCTAGTTTCTTTTTTACACTGTTTAGTAAACTTGGTGATGGTGAAGTTTTTTATCCATTCCTTTAAAGTATGTTTTTTTTTAGCAAATGGGACAGGTGCTTGGCCATTTCATTAAATATCATCATCATCATCATCATACCCCAATCGTCGAATATGGTAGCCGTATAATTCGGATTATCCGTTACCAAATTCCACCCCTAGGTAGGAGAGCCGCTATGCACCCTAGCAGTAGCAACCAAAATCACCAGCGAGCCGCACACCACAGCCGTCGCAGGAGTAGAGCAAGAGGGGTGGGAGAGCCACCCCACACCATAGTAGTAACCACCAAAATCGCCGGCAAGTCACACACCACAGCTGCCGGAGGAGTAGAGCGAGAGGGGGGAGGGGAGGGATGTGGACAGGCGCCACGCTGCATAGCCGTAGCCCTTACCCATGATTTCTCTGGTGACCTGCACTGCTCTGCCTTTCCAGATCTTTCTTTTTGTAGAAAACACGTTGCGAGAGGCCAAGAGGGTATTGTGGGTATATCACTGTGATGCCTTAGCATTGCAGGGATGGATGGGGGTGGGAAAAAATCGAATTAGGCCAAAATTATTGGAGCGGGATGGGTTTTTTCGCCTTGGGCTGAAAGAAGCTGATTTCGTGGAAATTCTCGCAAAATTAAAAACCCTGCCTAGGGCTAGTTTCTTTTGTACCTCCCTGGCTTGAACGTATTTTTAGAACACTGTTTAGTAAACTTGGTGATGGTGAAGTTTTTTATCCATTCCATTAAAGTATGTTTTTTTTAGCAAATGGGACAGACGCTTTGCTATTTCATTAAATATCATGATCATCATCATCATACCCCAATCAACGAAACTTACCTCAAAAGAGCGGGATAAGGGGGGAGGGGGCACTTGGTGTTCACAACCTTACCCTGAGATAAAAATCACAGAATTTGTTTCCGTTTGACCCTTGGTGACAAAAAGTAGAGATAGTTTGGTATGGCATTTTGCTTTAGTCCCTAATTGGGAAATGCAGCTAGAATTGTTCATTTTGCCCATGAAACATCTTAAATGGCGTAGTTGTCACCGAATTTCCATGGCGGTGTTCATGGTCAGTGATACTTGATAATAGTTGTCATACTTGGTTATCAAGTTACAATCTTCTACCTTCAAGATTAGGCTTTGATACATTAGCTCCAAGTAATCGCACCCTGATTTGGGTTACATATTTTTTCCCCATAATGCTGTTGGTCCAGCAGGATATCCCAAATGAAAGCAAATCATGTTCCTACGAATATCCAAGCTTATGAGCAGAAACCTATGCACTTTCTTTTCATAACTTCGATATTATGCAGAACCCATGAAAACATCCATAGGATGCTCATTACCACAATGCTATGTGAGCTATATGGTGCTTAATCAAGGGTGATCTAATTTGATCTTATTCGCTTTTTTCCTACAGAGGATCGGAATGGGGCAGAATTTCCAGTTCGTGGATTCTGCAGTTTGTGTTGGTGTTATTCTTCATGGACTTTTCGGATCACAACCAAATTTTGACTGTATATCTTTCAAGCTACCTGGGAGGAGAGGGCGTGAAGTTGGATTAAGCTTTCTCTACCTTCTAGGTGGTTATTATTCCTTTGTTAGTTCCATGGTATTGGCGCCTTATAGAGCGTTGTATGCCATGGCAATAATTGGTTTCATCTGTCTTGCTTCCAGAATTATTGAGATAAGTAGGGTGAGAGGTGATAGTTCTAAAAAAATCCGGAAGCATTCGCATAAACACTGATGTGCTTTTTAGAGTGTATATTTTTTTTACTGTGGGTTAGAATATTGTATAATATTGCAGATCTTGGTTGTGGGCTTGCGGTTGCAAACTGCAAAGCATTGCTTGATTTGATAGCGAGGCCAGTTTTGCGAGCGAGATGAGGGTTGGTTTTTGTTTGCACTGTTGTGGCGGAGCTCAAAGAGGATTAGATGTACCTGTAACAGTTAGGCTAAACTGAGGAACATCATTTTAAGCCCATCGTTTAACTCCTTTTTTTTTTTCTTGTAACGGTTGTCCTGAAAGATGGATTAGGGATTGGGCATCCTTGAATGCAAGCATGATATAAAGGAAGAAATGGATATATTTGGGACAGTTCATTTGCACTCATCACCTTCGTTGCGTATTATGTATTGTTTTTAGAGTAAAAGATGTACAGAATGCCCAAGGCACAAGTGGATCAAGGTGGACGGCCCGATGTGGCTGGGCCGCGCGATTGGGCGGCTGAAGAATTCCTGCAACGTGTACAGATGCATTGGGCCCTTTTTTGGGCAAGTCTAGTATTTTGAATGAACCGATGATTCTTACACCATAGCACCGATAGGACATGACATTTCAAAATTCTTAAGAAACACCGAGCACATAGAGAGAATTGAGGCAATGAGCAATGAACATGTGTGCACTTTCTTGATTGGTAAGCTACCCTAGATTGTATGATATTATTGCCACTTATTAATCCCCCATCCATTTAATTACAAAAATCTACCTCTCTCAAGCAGGATGCCCCTCACATCTCCCACCAAAAATGGGATGCACTGAAATGGAAAAAAAGGGAGGAAAAAAAAAAATGAAGAATCACAAGTATGAACAAATTGGAAGCAAGGGATGAGAAGCAAGAAGTCGGCCATGTGCTGATGTGCATGTGGCCGTCGATTCATTGGCCCTCAATCGCGCGGTTCACTTGTTCCTTGGTCTGCTCCCCCTCTCCTCCGCCACCCTCTCCTTCCTCGCCGACGCCGACACCGACCTCGTCATGGCGGCGCCCTCGGCCCGGGCGCGCTCTGCATGGTCGCCCCGTGGCCGGTGCACGTCCGGCGCGTCCTCTTTGCTCCTTGCGGCGAGCCTGGAGATGGCGTCTCGGTCCGGCGCGGCGGCGCCGTGGCTGCCTCCGGCGCCGCCGCCGACAGCCCTCTCCTGCTCGACGAAAAGAAGCTGCACGATGGTGCGCAGCGGCATCCGGTCGTTGGATATCGCCTGCGCCCGCACCTCCGGCGACAGCTTCCGGCAGTCGATCATCCGGCACAGCCGCTTCTTCTCCGCCTTGCTCAGCTCCGGGTGCTCCTGGACGAGCAGAGCTCGATCGGTTCCATCACATGGTCTCGTAGAAACAAATCCAGGAATGATCTCTGAATTCTGACCTTGAGGTAGGCATCGATGGCGTGGTAGAGGCCGTCGTGGTCGCTCCGGGCGATCTCCGGCAAGCAGTCGGCGAGGTCGACGAACTTGGCGACGGGGAGGTTGTGGTCGAGGGCGATGGCCTGGAGGTACTCGTCGAAGACCCTGGCCACCTTCTCCATGGCGGCGCTCATCCGCCGTCGCTCGTCGGCGGGCAGCGCCGGGCGCTGGAACTGCGCGAGGAAGTGCTCCAGCACGGCCTCGGCGGCGCCGACGTCGTAGGCGTGCGGGTCGGAGGGCAGCGGGATGAGCAGGTCGGCCGCCCTGGCCTCGTCGAGCTGGGAGCCGGCCTGCCGGATGAGCTGGGCGCGCGTCGACGGCGACGCGCCGACGAAGTTGGCCACCCGCAGCAGGCGGAGCAGGAAGCTGCCCGTGACGGCGCCCGCGTCGCCGGGGATCATGGTGACGACGGTCTCCAGCACGCGGCGCTGCGTGGCGAGCGTGTCCTCGAGGGCGCCGTTGGCAGCGGCGCTGTGGAGCGGGTCGGGGAGGTGCTTGCAGGCGTAGACGTGGAGCGCCTCGCCGATGAGCGGCGGCGGGAGGAGCCTGGTGGCGCGCACGGTGGAGATGACGGAGCGGAACACCTCCATGTCCAGCTCCGAGATGTCCTCCGTCCACCAGTCCTTGGGGACTGACGGGTGGGGCCTCTTCGTGTACCCGGGCCGAGTGTATGTGTACGACCACGTCACCTATGTACGCCCCCATGCATGCAGATAACCATCACAAACCACACAACGTATATAATTCAACTAGGACTTACGGCATATAGTTTTACCGTTTATATATTTAGGATATAAATCACGCGCTCAACGATAGGTTGGGTCAAGAGGACCAGTCTAAGCTCAATTGGTTGCCGGCTGTACCAATTTATTATTTATGCCATCCAGTTAATTGTCAGATCCGATCTAAGGCAACTCGCTGCAATGATATGGGTCATTCTTATATATCCTCTCAAAGAAAAATAAATGGTGACGCCATGGCGGAGCTCCCCACAACCTATGCTGCTTAGCGGTACATCACTTTTTTTTTAAAAAAAAAAAAAAACCAAAGGTTACATCTCATTTATTAAGCCCCGCCTCCATTCGTAATTCTCCGTTCTATATCCTCCATTTAGTAAGCCCTTTAGATTCATACATACGCACGCACATAAACGCGCAATAATAAGGTAGCAATAGATAAAAAAGATTTATTCAAAAGGCACTTGGATATCCTTGCTGGATCTGGCCGAAGCTCCTCCCGATCTGGCCGTACCGCCACCGGATCCAACTGTCCTGAGGCCGGATCCAACGCCCCAGCCACCGGAAGCTGGGCTCGGCCACCCACTGCAGAAGCAAAACGACGCGAGCCCCGCCGGCCATCTCTGAACAGCACCTCTCGAGGAAGAACAAGGGGGAGAAGGGAGGCAGGGGGGGCCGCCACCGCCGCCGCTAGCGGCCTGCGCCCTGCCTCCGTCGTCCCCCGCCCTTGCCTTCACCGTCGTCAAGGGACCCGCAGCCCTACGTCGTCGCTCTCCTTCCGCGGGAACGCCTTCTTGCCGTGGGTCGGGCGGCGTGCAACCGGTTCCAATGGTGGCGTGCAGTTCCTCATTCCCGCTTGACCCTCGCAGCTTCCCAGGGCCGGCGCTGCCCCTAGATCCACCCCTTCCTCTTCGCAGCGGCATCACCTCGGCGGCGTTGGTCGCCCAGTAGAGCTGCTCCACTCGCCCACCTAGGTGCTGCTTCGCAGCCGCCTCCGTCGCCTGGCAGTTCCCCGTCT
The DNA here is from genome assembly GCA_005191435.1 of Raddia distichophylla. Lineage (NCBI taxonomy): Eukaryota > Viridiplantae > Streptophyta > Magnoliopsida > Poales > Poaceae > Raddia > Raddia distichophylla. The sequence goes on from SPJY01013140.1 coordinate 591,076, forward strand.
CGGCGTTCCCCTCTCTCCGGCGTTGTGGCGCCGGTTCCGTCGGCGGGCGGTCGGTTTTGCCGCCCACGCTAGCGGCCTGCGCCCCTGCCTCCGTCGTCCCTCGCCCCTGCCTTCACCGTCGTCAAGGGACCCGCAGCCTTGCGTCGTCGCTCTCCTTCCGCGGGAACGCCTTCTTGCCGTGGGTCGGGCGGCGTGCAACCGGTTCCGGTGGTGGCGTGCAGCTCCTCGTTCCCGCTTGACCCTCGCAGCTTCCCAGGGCCGGCGCCGCCCCTAGATCCACCCCTTCCTCTAAGTAGTGGCATCACCTCGGCGGCGTTGGTCGCCCAGTAGAGCTGCTCCACTCGCCCACCTAGGTGCTGCTCCGCAGCCGCCTCCGTCACCTGGCAGTTCCCCGTCTCGGCGTTCCCCTCTCTCCACCGTTGTGGCGCCGGTTCCGTCGGCGGGCGGTCGGTTTCGGTGGTGGGAGTGCAGGCGGTGCCCCTGTGCTGGCCCGCTATGGCTGCGGTTGTCGGCTTGTTCTGCGCCGGCCCTCTTAGCGGGCCCGTCTCCTCAGCTCTGCTCCTCGAGTCTTCGCGTCGCCTTGCGTGAGCTTGTAGCGCGGGACCTAGCGCAGCCGCTAGTGGCCTGCGCCCCTGCCCTGCGTCGGCGCTCTCCTTTCGCGGGAACGCCTTCTTGTCGCGGGTCGGGCGGTGTGCAACCAGTTCGGTGGTGGCGTGCAGCTCCTTCCTGCTTGACCCTCGCAGCTTCCCAGGGCCAGCGCCGCCCCCAGATCCACCCCTACCTCTTCGCAGCGGCATCACCTCGGCGGTGTTGGTCGCCCAGTAGAACCGCTCCACTCGCCCACCTGGGTGTTGCTCCGTAGCCGCCTCCGATGCCTGGCATTTCCCCGTCTCGGCGTTCCCCTCTCTATCCAGCGTTGTGGCGCCGGTTCCGTCGGCGGGTGGTCGGTTCTAGTGGTGGGCGTGTGGGCGGTGCCCCCCGTGCTGGCCCGCCCCCGTGGCTACAGCTGTCGGCTTGTTCTGCGCCAGCCCCCTTAGCAGGCGCCTCTCCTCAGCTCCGCTCCCCGAGTCTTCGCGTCGCCTCGCTCGGTCGCTATTGGCTCCTTGGTGGTTGCCGTCCCGCTCTACCCCCCGCCTCTACTTTTTCTTTGTGGAGTGCGGCGGCCCAGACCGTGTACCCCCTCTCCTCCCCTCCCCTCCCCTCCCCTGCCGGCTCTCCTTTGGCTAGGGGAGGTTTGGCGGTCCGGTTGGGGAGCGCCCTTCCCCTCGCCTTCGCCTCTTCCCCTCCCTCTGTTGGAGAGGTGGCACCGACCTAGCTCCCCCCTCACCCTCACTCTTCCTTGAGTGGCATCGGTCGGTGTTGGTGGCTGGGTTGGTTTGCGGGTTTGGGGCGCTGGTTAGTGCCGGTGCTCGGTGCTGCTATGGTGCCCTTGGTGCTCGGCGCATGCTTCGTGGGGGCTTGGTTTGGCGGTGTGGTTGGTGGCTCGTCTTCGCCTACGCACTTACCTCTTGACCTCGGAAGACACGCCGGGTGAAAACCTTGGCCGTTCGGGTCGGTGATGGCGACACCGTTTTTGGTGCCGCTCCCCTCGCTGGAGGCATCGTCGTGTGCGTCCTCCTTCCATATGAAGCCTTGGGGTGCAAACCCGATTATTCTGATCAGGCGATGGCGGCGTGCCTGGCGTCGTTCCCTTGTTGAAGGCATCGTCTTCAAGGCTTCGGCAGGCTCGACTCAGTGGAGGTGGTGTCTTGGGTGGCCTCGCTTGGTGGTGGCGGCTGCGTCTTTGCTTCGTTTGTCTTATGGAGTAGGCGTCCTCTGGCGGCTCTTTGTGGTCACGCATCCTGACCGGTGGTGGCGGTGGTCTTCTTCCGTGCATCCCACCCGGCGGTGGCGGTTCTCGTCCGCGCATCCCGTGCAGTGGTGGCGGGAGTCTTCGTCTGTTCATCTCATTTGGCGGTGGCGATCACGGTCTTGTCATGATTGGGTCGTCTGCCTTGTTGCTGGCAGCGTTGCGTTGTTTGTAGCCTTGCATCCCTTGTGTTGTTGGCGGTGCTAGTCGCTGCCCCTCCCCTCTTCTCTCCCCTCCTCTGTTTCTCTTCTCTTTTGTACAGTGCAGTTCTCTTCTACTTAATAAAATGGCAGAGCGCCTGCCCTTTAGCTAAAAAAAGGCACTCGGATCGTTGACGCGGTGCTAACACTATAGATCCGTCCTAGGTAACTCTGTAAGGATGATGAACCATCGTAATAATATCCCCTATTTTTTAATGGAATAACTCAAAATCTATATTAACCCATACTTGTTAAAGAAAAGATCTCTGCAATTTTTTTTGAAAGATCCGGCTCTACAATTTTGCTCAACTAAGTTGTTATTAACATAATAGTTTTGAAATATTTTTTAAAAAATACATGTCCTTGTTACGATTTTTTTCATGTGTGCCATTACGAAGTTTGCTTTCTTCAGTTTTGCTATTAGAAAGTCGATTTTGTTGTAGATGCCATTATTTCTGCAACTATGTATCATCCACGCCATTCTCGGGCATTTCGAAAGATTTACGACGTATACAAAACCAAAATACATATCTGATAGGTGTGGCCTATATGTCATCCTCTCATCATCTTCTTCTTCCTCCTTCCTCCACGTCTCCTTTTCTCTTCTCTTTCTTCTCCATGGTCGACGAGGCAAGCAGGGGGCGCGACCGACGAGCTGCAGGATGGCGGCGAGCTGTGGGGCGACGGCGAGGTGCGCGGCGACCGGCTGCACGACGGAGTGGGTGGAGAGAGGAGGAGCGCAGCTTGGTGAGGAGGACGCGCAGCTCGACAGCGGCGCCCTTGAAGAGTCATCGACCGCCCTTGCTCGTTGCTGGCCGCCTCCGAGCTCACCAAAGTTGGAGATTGGGAGGTGGGGGAAGGAGGGGAGGAAGGAGGAGGGGAGAGGGTGACCAGTGGGCCCATGTGTCGGAGACTGTATTTCTTTCGTATTCGGCGTATTCGGCTCGCGTAAAATTCAAAAATCCTCAGAAAAGCCCGAGAATGACATGGGTGATAGGTAGTTGTAAAAATAATAACATCTATAATAATATCGACTTTGTAATGGTAAAATGAAGAAAGCAAACTTTGTAATGGCACGCATGGAAAAAAAATCCATGTTAATAACATAACATCGAGGCAGCACTGACCTTGGACGGCGGGAGGAGGATCTTCTCGACGATGGCGTCGATGCAGGGCTGGACGATGCGGTTCTCGGACCAGCCAGAGATGCGCCAGGCGGCCTGCAGCGCGGTGATGGCGTCCTTCCACCCCTGCAGGATGCAGGAGTCGAAGAAGGCGTCGAGCTTGGCCACCAGGTTGCCCTTGGCCACCGACTCCGTCATCCGGAGGAACCTGGCCGCCAGCGCAGCCGCCACGAAGTTGCCGGCGCTGATGCTGATGGCGATGCCGTAGCAGAACTTGGCGCACAGCTCGAACGCCTCCTCTCCTCCCGGGATCTCGTGCAGCGCCACCGGCACCGGCTGCCCGCCCTCGTCGTCTGTGTCCGAGCACAGCCGCTGCAGGAGCCCGCATTTCAGCAGCAGGGGGAACTACACGTAAAAACACCTGAAATCAAGAGGCTGCTCATTGGAAGGGGAACCGCCCAAATTTTCTTCACCATCACTCTCTCTTTCTTTTGTTTGTTTTTCGGTAATACTTTTCGTATTTGTTGCACTGGATGCAGCCTTTCGGTTCTCTTGTTCAGTTCTTGTTTAGTTCTTCTATGAATGTGCTGCTAAATCATCTACACAGAGGGGTGATTCGGACTGAAGTTTCTATTTTTTGTGTACTGGGGAATTCCAAATGGACCATAGCAAATAAATAACCCTGCGATGCTGAACTACTAGTTGCATCCATGGAGCCAGTAATTTGGTTGTGCCTAAAACTGTACCTTGTTCTGCCTGAAATTGATGCAAATAAGCAACTGAAACTAGTGAAAGCACTCAAGTTTTGTTCTTGCTTCTTTGCTAATTTGTCATAAAGATCAGTGCTCTAGGTAATTGTTTGCATACTTGATAAGGCAGGTCGCAACCATTGTCCTCCATAGAAGCATTTTCATAGTGCTAACAGGATTTAGCTGCAAATGATGCGGAGAACGAAGGTACAAAAACTCAGATTTCAGACTGAAAGTTCAGAATAATCTTTTTAGGTTCCAAAGCTAATTTGTCAAAAGTAACCTGTAGTTCTAATCTAAAAAGTTACATGAAGTTATTGAAAAAAGTTTGAAAGGTTTTTTTATTTCCGTAAAAGCCTAAAGTACTGTAACACTTTGCTTAGCAGGTTCATATCGATGTATCACCACAGCAGTTTAGTGTTTACTCCAATCTCGTCTCCCCTTTTTCTTTTTTGTTTTTGCGCACAATGTACATCATTGAATCTCAACTTAATTCATTTTTCTGTTTTTTTATTTACGTGGGAGCATAAATCAGTAAACATTAGTTCTATCATCTTTAGGCAAAACCATCCTCATCAACACATGAACAGTTAGATACTTCACATTGCTAAATCCTCTGTCACAACCCTTTAGGAAGTAGGAACTACCCTCAAACATCACCACTTGATCACTTCAGATTTTTCCAGTAAAGTACTCCTATTAGTGGCATTCACGAGACAGGACTAAAGAGAACTGGAAATTCTATTCTTCCAACTTACTTAACTAGGTTTGCATGTTATTCAGATGAAACTTTTGAAGCGTGGATCTGAAAAGGGTGTGTCACACATTCTTTATGCATTTAATTTGGTACGTGAACCATGACAATCTGTGTAAAGCAGATACTCAGTCCTATGAACCTAGATCAACATAAGTCGTTGATAAAGGATGACTAGACAAAGTTAGAGTTGGTTTGAGATCATCATTAGGCTTTGATGTATGCTAATCATTGTGAGCGGAGACTTAGTAAAGGCACCGTGGTTCATATCATCATTAGCCCCGTGACATTTCTTTAGAAAATAAATTGCTAAAGGTGAACATGTGAAGTGATAAACTATCTGAGAAAGATGGATCTGGTTCAGCGCCTCTCGTCCTGTTAATGTCTTTACAATGTCTTAATAATGTAGTGTTGTAAAGATAGGGTGACCATCAGATTTGCATGCATTACAAATGGAGTTGATAGCAAAGAATATTTTTCGATCAACTTTCCACTTTCGTTGTGGAATAAAATAATTTCAGGGGAGATGTTCCATACAGATTAGGTGACAACTTAAGTTTATTCAGTTGACTAATGAATTTCATAGACTACTTTTGTGTCTAATAACAAATATGTCTGAAATAATCAAATAGAAAGGGTCTCTTTGAGGAGTAAAGAAAATGTATATAGAGAAAATTATGAATATGCATCAGAGAGTAACTTGAGTACCTTGTGCAGTTGATACTTTGTGTTGTTGACATGTATGATAAGATCGGCTGGTATGTCTGACACTACTGACCTGCCAAGCCATAGCAAATCGAAATAAAATTTTAATTGTTCCCTTCATTGATTATTGACATTGTAATTAATGTTGTATTGGGCATCCTCTGTTTACTAAGATATTGCACATACTATGTGCAAATATTACCCGCAAAGATGTAAATACTACATGACATTTACCTGACGGCTTCTTCTGTATAGAATGTATCCGGCTTTGTACCAAGCTTCATGTACTTCATTGTGAAGGACTTCTTGGTCTCCTGCTAACGATGCTCTAGTTTAATCACTTGAGAACAGAAATATTTCAGAAAATACAAAGCTGATTGATGCGAAATAGCAAGCGGAATGTTCAGCATTTGCATTTTAAAATAAATAATAATCCTAATTATTAAACAAAATGTGATTAAAACATGGCTGCGTTTCTCCACTTTAAGCCTTGTTTGGAAACAAAGTTTTTGAAAACCATGATTTTACAATAGCATGGTTTACCAATTGATTTAACATAAATATCAAGGTTTTAAAACCCTATTGAACCCATGGTATTTCTTAGAACTAGCAACGGTTTGGTTGAAAAGTTCTTTATCTAACTATTGACCATGACTAAAGAAGAGAAGTGAAATCTTTATCTTACAGTAGAGTTTTCAATACTCCAAAACAACATGGTTTTGGCAAAACAATCTTTTCAAAACAAGGTTATCTACAGTATAACCAAACACCTCATGATATAAAATACCATGGTATTCTTAGAAACAATGGTATTGCCTCAAAACAATGAAAATACTTTAATTCCAGACAGGGCATTAGTGAAAATAGAACAATGTCACTAGGTCGCGTGTGTCTTCTATTATTTGAAAGAGTATTAATTTAGAAATTATGGAAAGATAATGTGAAAGTCAAGTCAAACATGGTGTACATTTCTGTAATTGGGTCAAACAACAACCAGCTCCCTGGTTAAATACTTATAATAATAAAAAAAGAAATAGATAAATAATCATGATATTCTAGCCAGGATTTCAGATAACCACTGTTGCTTGTTTTCAGAATCATGCCTAGTTCACGATAAAAAAGAATCTTGGTTAGAACAAAAGTAAGTGCTACAATCAACAAGTGCTTATGAAATTGCAACACTTGATGCAAAGAGAACATTAGAAAGTGAAAATTACAAGAAGAAAAATGATAGTAGTTTGGTCAGAACTTTTAGAACTCAATAAAAACACCATCTCAGTCCAAGCAAACAAGTGCAATGTATTATGATTCATGCTAAAAATTGGTTTTTACCTTGGCGAATTAAAGAGGAACTCAGAAACCTTAAGATCTGCCAGGTAAAAAGCTGAGCCTCAAGCTTATAGAAAATGTGAGGGCACTGTGATGTGGCCCTTCTTTAGAGAAAAGGCACAATCAGCCCCTGCCAATATGTATAATGTGAGGAAGAGGAGCTTTCAGGACCACACCTTCAATTGTGAGTGTTGTGTGAGCTTTCGGTGAGGCCCATCCTAAGCTCTCTAAACCATCCCACCTTCAGAATCTCTCTTGAGAAAAAAGTGCATATTATTGATGTGTTTTTTGTATGCACTTCCTTGGGGTTTATGCAAGCATGACTTCAGAACTAGAGTCATACACACACATGGTGGCATTTTAGCGGCCTTTTGATTTGATTAGGCTCGCTCACCTTTTGTTGAGGGGATGTGACTTGTGCCCAAACCACACACACACACTCATCATCCAATACAAAGACAGGGTGCTGGCCACATTAGTGACAAAGATTTAAGAGTTAGATAGATCAGGCCTCATTAGAGTCAGCTTTTTAAGGAAGCAAACATACACGATAAGAAAATTAAAATTTTGCCCGGGGCGGGGGGGGGGGGGGGGGGGACTTTGTTTGATGGTGAAATAATAAATAAATTAAGTCAAGCTTTTCAGGAGAGGGAAAAATCCAAAAGACAAGATTTTTGGGAGTTGGGGATCCCTAAAATCTGGTATGTTAGTTTTGTGCTTGTGTGCCTAGCATATAATTTCTAGTGTGTCCAAAGCATCAAGGCATTAAGGAAGACACATGGGGCCTCCATGCAACTCATGTCCCTTGAAGCCTCATCATGCACCAAACTCCAGCTTGTAGCATAAAAAATTGATAGACATTCGTATAGCATACATTATACGAAGTTATACGATGAACCCATGGTATTTCTTAGAACTAGCAAACAAACAGGGGCCAATGCACTAATACTCTGTGCTTCTTTCAGATGGAATAGTGCTTACCTCAAGCTGCTCTCACCCTACAAGGCCCCATCATTCATGCATGACTTGTTACTTGCTCCTACTTTCCTTTGCTGTTCTCCCTTTTCTGCACAAGATGTTGGCAACTTGGCATCATCCCAGTGTCCATTTATGCATGTTGGCCTAAGGGTTCAAATACAAGCTTGCCATGACGAGTACCTATATTGCCGAGTTCGATTCAGCACATGGAATTGATGGATGAATTCTTTGTTTTGCTCCTAAATATATATGTCAGTACTGATCGTCGCACGTTTTCAGACTGCGACACGTTTCGGTTTTGCATAATTCTGAATGAACTCACTAACCAGTGGGATGTGGACTGAAACATCAAGTGCAGCTAGCATGAAATGTACAGCAGATGCCAGGTTCATTGGAAGCGGGGGTTGGTATGGGAAAGAATTGCATTATGGAAAGGACCATGCAACACTTGGATTTATTGTTTGCAGCTGGTGCCCTGGCAAAAATTAGTACGAGTAGTATTCAATGTATTAACAGCTAACTCTTAAGAAAAGGAAAATAAACTAAAAACATTTTTTTTTTCTTTTCCTAAATGAACAGGGCTTGCAGACTGCACAATTAAAAAAGAACAAAAGATATAGGAGGTCATTAGTTAGCAGATGTGAGTGACAAATAAACATCATTGTACATTTCCAGTATGGATGAAATTCATGGAGAATTTTGTTATAACTCAGGTTGGCTAAAAGAAAAAGGAAATATATGTTCCTTTGGCTTTTAGTCTTTTGCCCATGCATATATATATTGAACCCTCCCATAAAAAACCACTAAGGTTCATATAATTGCTTCTCTACTATTTGAAGGAACTTCAGCTAATCGGCCAAGAAATATTTTCTCGCGAAGAAAAAGAATGAACTGATCTCTGCGTGCTTGCGGGTTAATTTCTGAAAATTCAACATGGATCTAATGCGATGTGGACCGTAGATAAACTGACCAATGGATGCAAACGTGCATGCAAGAGATGGAAGTTAGCTGAGAGAAAAAAAGAGAACACCTGAATTAGGAACCGCGCATGCAGGCTGTAGGAGACATCCTAACTGATCCGGAGATCTTGCTCCAGATGTTGCAGGAGCCTTGGAGCTCGATCGGAGGCTCTTCCTCTCCCTCGGTAGAGAGAGAGAGAGAGAGGATTCTTGTAGTGGGTGCACAGGGTGTGTTAGGACTCCATGAGTTGAGGAAGTTATATGAAGCGGGGGGGAGGGGGGATGCTGACAATCAAGAGATATCCCCCTCCCTCAAATGCCTCCCTTCTCAGATGTCCTACACAAAAGATTCTCTACTTATTGTGTGAAATCATGAGAGAGAGAGAGAGAGAGAGAGAGCTGTGTGTGTGTGGTGATCAAGGAAAGGGGGCAATGTGGCAATGAGAGAGAGGAGAGGGAGGGAGAGAGGCCAGGATCTTGCTGCCCCCACGGCTGGGCGGAGGATACTAGTGTATTATTGCCATCACTAGCACTAGCTTCATTGGTCTTCCGATGGGCCAAAACAAAAGGCAGAATGATGGGTTTGTGGGAAAACTTGAGAAAAGGCACTGTTGAGTTGTTGTTCAGCATGAATGGTTTGCAGGTTTATCACAAGTTGGATAACTGTTAATTATTTTTTAGTATCTCCCATAATGAAATGGAACTTTATGTTTCTTATTTAATTACTTTCCGAGGCATGGGTTGCATTAGCTCTCATCATGTCTTCTTCTTAGTTCTCTGAAAAGATAACTCAGAATTGGCCTATATCTGCATACTTATTGTGTGACGTGGACTGACATACATGTATATATATTATGTTACTCGATCCCTTGTATTAAATAAAAATAGTGGAAAACGTTGGCTACATTGCTTATACTACGCGATAATGTGTTACGACCGACGTGGCACTCTGTGTGGAAGTATGAGTAAATGTTGAATTGACCTATTTCTAATTACCGATCCAGCATGATTTTTGGGGACAAAAAATGCATAGTGGTGGGATAAGATGGAAGTGTTGACGAACCCCAACCCGGACCGCCGTCTTTCTTAGGCCTAGCACGTCCTAGGGATGCGGCCCACTTGTTGGACCAGTCGAGGCCCCAATTGTCAAGCATAAATTGAAAAGAAATCCATCAATTATGTGCATCTGAAAAGCAATATTTTTTTCTCCTACATCCAATATTCATTGTGTGATTGATCTTCACCGTCTACCACCCGCGGTCGTAAAAACAATCTCGGACTACGCTTGGTAGCGTATTTGTTTAACACGTTATCAGCATGAAGCTCTGATGAATCGTAAGTTGCCAGAGATCGACCATTGATGAACTGCACCGAATCGTCATCTCGTCGGCAGGCCTAGCTAGGATTCGTCGATCTGTCTTACGCGATAGTTCTTGCATCCCACCTTCGCCACAGCAAGATCGAAGGTATAAATTGAATCGGATTCACATATTTCAGCTTGGATCTAATAAAGAAATGTAGGATTCCGAAAGAACCCATTGAATTAAAGTACTGGTCTTCAGATCGGTGCCGAACGAAATTGAATAGTGCTTGTACATGAAGAACAACCATTGAAGTAGGCTCGCCTTGCCATGCCGCTGTACCCGCACTTGAAAGCGGGCCGCCGCGCCGCCGCTACCAGCTCAACGCGCTGCCTCTGTGTCTTGCGCCACCGCCACACCCCTCAAGCCGTCTTCACGCCGTGCCACTGCGCTCACGCCGGCCATGCTGCCGCCGTCGTCCTGGCAGCGCCGCTACCCAGCACGCATCACCCGTCGCGCTTGGCACCCGCGAGTTGGTGGCGGCCGAAAGGTGGAAACCCTAACCGCCCCACCTCCTTGTCATGGGCCAAGCCACGCCTGACCACCTCCACAGGCCGACGCACCCCACAGGTCGCCTCAGCTGGCCGCCGTGCCACCTCTCCTTGCAGGTCAGCCAGCAAGCCACCATGTTGCCAGGCTGCTGCGCTACCTTACTAGTGAAGGGATGCAGGTAGGCTACACGAGCAACAATTTCAAAAATTCTACCACGAATCACCCAACATCATATGTAAGTAGAGGATCACAGATCATTACCCTTGACACGTCGGAGAGGTCGCCGACTGCTCGCCAATTGCTTGTCGGGTGCTCACCGGTGCTCGCCGATGATCCAACCGAGTTAGCCCGTTCGCGTATGAAAGCGCCTCAAGCGGTATCCACATGTACCGAGCAGGAACGCCGCGCGGGGTGTGCTAGCACCTCGCCGCACGACTAGGGTTTCCGGGGAGTGGGAAGGGCCCGCGACGGTTGCGCGTGGTGAAGGCTTAACTCATCTTGACGCCGCCCCCACGGCTCCCCTTATATAGATGCGCTAGTGGGCTTCGGCCTGCTAGGGTTCTATCTCCCACACGGATCAAATCCACGCATAAACCCGTTAAACAATTCCAACCCGTGAAGTGTGTGACCCGTTAGGTTCAGTGCAAGTCGGTAGTGGATCCAATCCAATGATCAACATAGGCACCTAGCAATACGTATTGACCACCGAATGCACAAAATCAATATTCGGCTGAACTTTTGATACATCCACGTATACCGATCCCTTTGCCACATGATACTAGTTAAGATCAAGACGAGATGCACACCACCCTTGTTAATAGCTCAACTACTTCACTCGATAGTGTGATGGATATAAACCATAACTAACACCTTAGTAACATTAGCACGACCGTGCACTTTCCCTATCCATTCACACGAGGGGCCCAGAGGTATCTATCCCGTTATTCAGAAGGGACAACTTTCAATTTGATCATCACACCCCTGACTATGTATCGTGGCATACCCAGTAGTCATCTTTGTAACTACCCAGTTACGATGTATCGTTTGATGACACCAAAGCATACGAGTCAACATGCTGGGTATATATGACAATCTCAGGTCTAAGAACCATATAGGTGTACCACTCGAGACTATACGCTGATAATGCTATAAGAGATAACAACTCACAGCTTCTTGGAGTTGGTCTGTCCGACTACCCATGTTCTCCAATATGTGTCCATACTATTGGTTTGATATCTCCATATCTATGGTATGTGAAACATTACTATCAACCAATACGTATGCTGATTAAATCATAACCGCTTATGATGATATGGATCAGGAATCCGTTTAGAATAATGTTACTTAATAATGTGTTTCACAATCAAGTCGTACCCAATGGACAAAGACATGACATTTATTCAGAAAACTAATAAACAATATTATCATAAGTACATGAACAAAAACGTGGTACAATCATCACTATGATTGATCTTGGGCATATCCCTTTCAACTAGTAGGCTAGCCGCTCGTGGGCCGCCACCATAGGCCAACCGCTCGTGGGCCGCCACCTTCCTGGCAAAGTCGGAAGAAAAGAAAAGAAAATTGGGTCGTCGGCTGAAGCAAAAAAGAAAAGAAGGCCGTGGGGTCAGAATGAAATAGGGAATAAAAGAAAAGGGAAAGTGAATAAATGGACTTGAATTTAAATATGAATTGCATGCATATTTTCTATTTTTCTAAATTTAAGCTTTGACCACGACAATTTATGAAATTATGAATATGAAACCTGGCTATTTGACCCTTCTATGAAATTGAATCTTGTATATTTAATAAATGTTTTGTTGTCATTTATTATTATATGCAATTATGTTTTAACAATCTTGCTATTATAATTTTGCAATCATTAGTTTAGCAATGATACATCGTGAAAATTGTGCTCGGTGGTAAAGGGTTCCGCGCCACCATTAGTTAGCACAAAATAATCAAGCACTGCATTTCATCAGGCACCATACGTCCACCACTCTAAAGCATGAGTACATGGTTGGAGAAAGTGCTACTGACCTTTGGGCTACACTTAAAAAGCAGTTCAAAAGCTCAAATATACTGTGGGGCCATAAGTTAGTAGGATTGGGCCCGCTAGAGCGTGGCCGAGTATAACTCTGCATTACATAGAATTGTCACAAACCTCTCTATTTGGAATTAAAATTATAGAAGAAGAGAAGGCACTTTCTACCTTCCAACCTAATGCCATACAGAGTGCACGCAGCTACCGACAAAACACTTACAAAGAATATAGTGAGCTAATTAATGTAATGCAAGTTGCGGGATCTTAAGACAATATTTTGCTCAAGAACTTTACCTCGCAATCACTTGGTAAGCAGGCAGAAAGTGAGCGCCAACAAATAACAGGATGAGAAGCCCAATAGAAGGAGGAAGTATAACTTAGACAAAGGGGAAGGATCGGCCTAGAAAAGAAAGAACATTCTAAATTCCAATGTAAATGTGCTTATATATATGGGTGTTTGAATGTTACAAACTTCTCTAAACCTCTTCCAAAGCACTGATGCTAAATTAAGCATTCCTACTCTCATCTAGCACCAATCATTTTCTACTCTACAAGGGCTATCCTAAGTAGAAAACATCTTTTCTTCGAATTACCTACTTCGTATAATACTAGGTGATGCGGCAAGGGAAGTGCTAGAATTTGCGTAGACTACCTGCCTTTCCTTAAAAACATAATCATTTTCGCATATATCTCGATCTTAATATATCAAGTTTTTTGGTAGTTGATACACGAAGCTCATCAATAAAATTAGCAAAAATTATATTTTATATAAAACATTACTACAGAATTGCTAATTCATGCCTTCTCATCATTAGCAGATGGGCCAATAACCACCAGTGATAAGGCCCACCACACCGCACCTCGCGTCTGTCACATTAAAAAACCAATGGTGATCACTGCTAGTTTTTTAACAGAATCGCCAGTGATAATTTTACTGATGAGTCCATACATAAACGACCCGCCAGTAATAGCCAATTCTATAAAAAACCGGCAGTGATACTAAAAATATCGACGCCGATTTTTTAACGGGATCACTACAGATAGGATAATATCACTAGCGGTTCAAGATAAGAACCAACGGTGATACTATTTTTTCAAATTTTTTGTCTCTAAAGTTTTGTAACTTATTTTTATGAGCTCATATGGAAACAAATTTTATATGTAAATTGTAGCTCTCAAAAAGATCTACAACTTTATAGTTGACATCTTTTCCATCTAAATCAATTTAGGTGCTCAAATATTCTTTACAATGTAAACAATTTATTCAAACGAAGTCGGATTGAAATAATATATATACAAAAAAATTGTAGCTCTCTAGAATATGTACAACTTTGTAGTTCAATGTTTTGATTTGATTCCATTTAGATGATAAAAAATTATTTAAATATTTATAAAACAAAACTTAAATGATATCATGGGTGAGATTGTTAGTTAGGGCAGGTTAAGGTGAAGTGGTCATCAGTTTAAGTCCTACTATGCACATATTTACATTCTTCACGAAAATGCACACCACGGTTCTAATATGGGTTAGATGGTGCGGGTCGTGCCTAGGCGGGCTTAAAATATTTTAACCATTTATTACCGCTCAAAATTAAACTGTCGGTCATAGTAATTATTATTGGCGGTTCGAGAACCGGACTATGACAGTTTGAACCCGCCGGTGATGTCGTTTTCTATAGAAGTGAGATTTTCTAAAACAATTAATTAATTGGAAAGAAACATATATATGAGGCACGCACAAAAGAAAATAGGACACGGGTACACGGGACGCCAATATCTTTCGAAGTTGTGGATTTTAAAAATGTCCTTGAATTTTAAGCTAGCTATAAGAACGTCTCACACATTTAATACTCTATGCATGCCATTATGTACATAAGTGCCGGATTTATCTCTGAGACCCCAGATGGGAGCCCAAAATCAATTCTAGAGGGGGCCGTATAACTGTGTAAGTACTATTAACTCCAAAATCTGCTAGCTAGAGTAGCTCTTCCTTTTCTCGTGTGCCACTGCATCCACAAACTTTGAAGAGGTCGCAACCACATTATTTGGCTGCTTTCCGAGCATTAGCTAGGACAGACAGGGATGCACTACCTCCTAATCTCATCAAATCATGCACACACCATCATGCCCTTTCTGCTTGGCAACTCTCTAGAACAATCCGTTTTCATTGTGCATGATAACAAAAGGCACTAGTAGCATATGCAGCTATATGTATATTATAATTAACTGAATTCTATCGCTGCTGAAAAGTTTATGCGCTTTCTTGACATTCAGGATACGCTACAAACGCACACGAACAAGATGGCAATATATGCAACCCTTGAATGTTCTTTTGTCAATCCGCCTGATCATTACTGTTCTGTAATTCTTTCCTGAAACACATGAATATCTATCTATATATCTGGATGATCTAGCTAGCTAGCTAGGCCAGTGCGCTCATGGCCTGCTCCAGTTCCATTAGCTAATTAATCCACATATCCGATAAAGAAACGTACGTAGATGTCACCTTTATTTTGTCATAGAGGATAAAAGAAATTGGTGAATTAACTCATAAGGATATTTATAATGATTCATATTTGTTTATAATTCCAGCACTCTTGACATGGACCATGTCAAATTGCACCTATTGTGTCTATCTTATCAAGACAAAAACCCGAGACCTACGTGACTTCCATACATCATTGAGTTGCATACATATATGTGCCACCAATTTATCAAAAAGGCTAAACCAATGGGTAGAGATTCGCTTATACTTCTAAAATAAAGATTGTATTTTCTCCACGTGATAAAAGAAAACGGTAAATCAACTCTCATAAGAGTTTACAATGACACACAATATTTCTATAAAATTAGGGAATACGCCCCCAGCTGGACAGGAGGAAGAAGTTTAATTTGGATGCATGGGCAATGTGGATACCTTCCGGACAGCTACATCCTTAATGTCCCAGATGTATAACCTATGATGGTTACCCAGAGAAAAGAGACTCAGATCCAACACTTTGTCTTGTCGACAATTACGGCCGGCATGATGTAAATTAAAAGGCGCTTTCTCCGTTTAATGCAAGATGCTAAGATGCAGGCCAATGGGATCTGGGCGCTGTCTGCTAGGTGCATGCCCACTCACTCGCTCGCTCACTCACTCACGGGGTGATATATCGACTCTAATGGAGGGGCGAACTATAGGCAGAGTGAGATTTAGATTAATTGAGGTTTGACTCGTTACGATTTTGGGTGATCCATAATATGAAATGATGTTAGTAATCTATTTCTTTTACATTACTAATACCAACACATACCCAACAACTAATTAGTGCAACAATGCGACTCATTCCGGTTTGGACACGAAATCAACATATAAACTTTTTTTCCCGACTTCAAATTATTCCCTTGAGTACTGAATAGACATGTTGGTTCGTTGCTTTTCAGTTTTCAACAAGTAAGTTTGTCGATTCAGCAAGGACGATGGGCTCGCAATCTGACATAAAGATCAAGGCAACTTTAACGTTGAAAACAATTAAAATAATAAATACTACGCTACTATTACCGAACACCCCCTTCTAAACTGAGTCATTGCTGCCGCTTCGTTAATGAACAAGATTAATAAATTATCACCGCCAGATTTTAAACCCCACAATTGAAAAATGATTTGCAGGTAAAAAAACCGATAGTGATAAGTGTTATCACTCCCGGTTTGTGTCCCCACTCTGCCGTGATACCTCACTACCGATTCATGTCTTCAACAGTGATGTGTGAATGCCATAATTTGCATCACCTTCAACATCGTGTTCCTATCACTTCTTCATTTATCATGTTTTTCCCTTTTTCAGCGAGGTATGATCAATGAATGCAACATAGAGCCACTTCAAGGCATATATGCCAACCCAATCCTAACCTTCCCCAAACCTCTTCCTTCCTCCTCTACCTCTACCTCTACCACCTCCTCCATCACCTTCGGCTCCCAGAACTCCTTCCCCAGTTGCATCTCCATGGCTTCTCCATTGTGCTCCCCTTTTCAGCCACGCTCCATGCCTCTCCGCTTCACTCCTAGCACTAGGATGTGGCAGCTGCTACGCATCCACACACTCAGTGCTGCTGAGCGAGCACCCGCCAAGATTGCTCCTCCTCCACCATGGCCTCAACCGTTGCCTCAATTCTTACGGGCCAGCTATAGATGGCCAAATGGGCGGCCCGGCACGGCCCGGCTCAATCCCGACCGGGCCGGCCCGAGGCACGACGGGCTAGATGGGCCGAGGGCTAAGAAAATATTCTCAAAATAGTTAAAAATGAGGCCACCAGGCTTTGAACCTAAGATCTAAGGCTTGTTTCCACCTCTGATAACCAGTAGGACCCTTGTTCGTTTGTGTATATTTCATTATAGTTTGTTATAATATACATACTATTAAATGAAAATAAAACAAAAACTAATCGTGCCGTGCCCGTGCTGGCCCACGGGCCTAGCATTCGGCCCAAGCACGGCCCGGCTGATCGTGCCGTGCCGGCCCGGGCCCTATCTATATCGTGTCGTGCCGTGCTTCGGGCCAGGCCAAAATGTCGTGCCTCGTGCCGGCCCTTTTAGCCCGGCCCATTTGGCCATCTATAGGCACGGCCCGTACCACAGCCTTCACCCTTACAATGCGAGCCTGTACTACTGCATGCCCCAACCCCTACAACACCCCTACAGCGCGGACCCCTGTCGCCATCTCAATGTTGTCACGTGCTTCTCGACGCCTAGTTTAGATTGAAAAATTATGGAAGGCATGTGGTTGGAGACTTCCTTCACTAAGTATTCTGCTTGTCAAATTTTAGTGATAAGACCCGTTGTTCATGCTTTAGTTGGTATTTTGTTTGTCGTAATTTTCTGACAAAATTGAATTCTACCATCGGATTATTATGGAATTTGATATAAAAGTTGTTTGTTAGGTTAGATTCAACACTAATCTTTAGATATTTATAACAAATGCTATGAGTTGTGCACTTTATATAGCCATTTTGTGTTTAAATTTATCAACCATTTGATCTTTCAATGGTATAAAAGGAAGTGTTTCTATAAATTTTCCAAATTATGCATATATATCGCAAAGTGGGAAGAATACGCTGACTAAATTAGTTGCGCTGTCAACAGATAGTTTTAGCTCATCTATTATAGTTGATAGCTCGTGTTCTGTTTATTATGCTACTGTGGCATGCAAATAAACTACTGATTTTAGCTCATCCATTATATATCATGATGTGGGGTGCTAACAATTAAACTGATGGTTCATGCCATGATCCAACAATGATATAGGGACTATCGACGCTATCGGTTCATGCCATGAACTAACACTAATAGTGATTTACTTTCAGTTTTGCAATTGATAGGATAGTTATCACTACTGTTTCAGGAACTGGAAATATAGCTAGTTTCCGGTGAGCAGTGGTAGGCTGTTCTATGGTAGTGATAAAACCCCGCCATGATATAATGGGATACACATGGCGGTGACTTCTTTTGAGAGTTTTTACAGTACACCTACCCAATAGTAGTAAGTCATTAAAAATAACTATAAAAAACTAAATACCAAAATTATTAGATGTTAAACAAAATATCTGAACGTAGTTAACCCAAAAGACATAAAAAAACATATAACAAAATCTATAGTCAATAACAATGACAACCGATAAATAAAAAAAATGAAAAATGATGATGGCATCTGTATGGAAGTAGTTTTTTCAATACAAAAATAACTAAATTTTTACTACCAAACTAATTGGAAAAATAGTGTATAATAACTGAAAGAGCAGTTGTCTACTTGAAATTGAGAAAGCGGGTGACTGCTATTTAGAAAATATGTAACATAATTCATACATATAAGGAAAAGATAATACATTAGAATTCTTGAAAATGATTTATTTTTTATCTTGCTAGTTTGAAGGTGGTTCATGACCTAGCTAGGAATCAGTAACTTAAATTTTTCATCTCATATTGTCCATATGCCACCCCAAAGTAATAAATTAAAGGCTAGATTGATTGGGGCAATATAGGATGGATATTAAGGTGGAATGGAACTCTTGAGTACCGAATCGGTCCTCATTGTTTATTTTGTTGAGTTTAGTTTGAGTAACTTCATCTGTCTGCCTCACTCTTCCACTATGGCACAAGCCTCACAACTCCAGCGAGCCATCCTCTCTCATGCTTAGTCGTTTTAGACCCTTCAATCATGCGCCTACCTTCCCCTCAGGTGCTAGATTATGTTGATGAATCAGTATGGGATTGTAGACAATCCCATGGAATATCTAGACCCACTAATGAAACCCTGGCCCATTAGGTGTCTCTATGTATTATAGATTTTGATCTTGACCCAACCCGCTAGGATCCGACCCAACCAGATAACTAGGTTGAATTTGGGTCGGGTCGAGTCTTGGTGGACTCTTGCCCTGACTCAAACCAACTTGGCCTGCCACTCTAGTCTATCTCAACAGGATGAAGCCCACTTGACACTCCTCTTCTAGCCTCAAGATCAAATTTGCATGGATTTGTGCCTACTGTTAGACGATCCACCACTCTCCCGGTCTCCCCACAGGATAAGCACCCCAAAATTCCTGATTCCCCAAAGCGCGTCTGAACCTTATCCGCCGCCCACCCTTCATTCTCCACAGCTACACCTCAGCAACAATGGCGTACTACTCCCGACTCCCTTTTGGCCTTCCCCTAGTGGTTTGCGGCAAACTGCTCACGTTGATTGCTTTAATGGCTCCTAGTGGCATCACCTCATGGTAACGCTTGCGACGACAACAGGGGCCACCGCCACCGCCACCACCCTCTCATCATGGCTTCGTCCTCCTCCACAAGTCACTATGAATGACCAAGTTCGGCTTGTGTGTATCACTCTTGAGCTTTGATCAGTGCGATCAAATGGTTCGGGCTTGTTACTCTTGGTGCTTGCCGGCACCTAGACGGTATGGAGACGTCGTGCACTAGTGATCTCCTCGACAGAGGTTGTAAGAAGGACCGGGGCAAATTGTGTGTGTGGCATTGGTGTTTGCCATCTCTAGAGCGGAGGAATTAGCGATCACTAGTGGAGCGGAGGCGGTTGGGTCGAGAGGGAGCCGGTCCTTGCGAGGATCAAGCCTCAACGTGGATTAGGGTATGTGAGAAGGTTGGTGGGTCGCTCTAGTTGTGACTAGAGGACACTTGTTTGGGGGCTAGTGCTTGGTTTGTTCATTGCTCATAACTAGTTAATGTCATGATAAAAAACATACAAATTTTCGCCCAAGCCGTATTATTGGCCATTTTACGGGTAAAGCTAGGTAGATTCTGTAGAGTCATCAAAAACAAATCATCAATGAACCATACTTTTGGGATATGAAGTTGTATCGAAGGGGTGATGCCTATTCTAAATATTAACATAAATCAGGTTAGAGGTGTGGTCGTAGGTTTGTTGTTGGTATTGGTCTTGTCTAGAGAAAGTTTTGGGTCGAGTCATTATTAAAATCTCTTTTAAAACTGTTTTAGAGAAGAATTGACAAAATATAGGATTTTCGAAAACTATTGTTAAAAATATGCATTAAATCTATTATTAAATCCCTCTGTCCATTTTTTGTTAAACCTGCATATACTTAATAGGTTTGCATATGGAAACCTACAAATACGGTTACGTGTTTAGGTGCAAACGGATTGGATAGCGCCATTACCATATCTGTATCCATATTTTTTTCCCGGATACAAATTTGGATACCTCTCGGATACGAATACAAATCAGATAGCATAGCGAATATGAATACATATCTGATATCTACTCAATTCGGTCCGATACGAATATCATACAACATTAGCACATCAGCGAAAAAACAAGCCAACATGCAACATCTATCCCTTACACCTTACATTATTTTCAAG
The DNA here is from genome assembly GCA_005191435.1 of Raddia distichophylla. Classification (NCBI taxonomy): domain Eukaryota; kingdom Viridiplantae; phylum Streptophyta; class Magnoliopsida; order Poales; family Poaceae; genus Raddia; species Raddia distichophylla. The sequence goes on from SPJY01013140.1 coordinate 611,493, forward strand.
TCATTGATGCTTATGAGCATGCTGCATCCGCTGTCGGTGTGAGCTCCATCACTGTCTTCACCTTGATCGACGGCACCTTGACTGCCTGGAATGTAAGAAGTTAGCTGCGTGTTGTGTTTAGTGCGTTTGTATAACAAAATACATAATGTACAAGTCGATTCTTGTGAAGGTATACAAAGCTTCAACTGGAAAACAAACCTTCCCCATGAGCACCTGCACTACCAGAATTCCAACCAAAATCAACAAATTCATCCCAATTGATGGGCTGATTCAAATCAAAACTGGGCATTATGTTTAACCATGGGAGAGAAGATGAGAGAAGAGAGATAAGTGGAAGGAATGTGTGCTGTGAAATGTGAATGAGCACTGCCTATATTTATAGGGCAAGTTGCAGATCAGTGGCGCATTTACAAAAATTTGAAAAGATGGCATTTTTAAAATTTTGGGTTACAATCTCGGTTAATCGCTGCATGGCGCTGTTAGCATGGACATAGCATGCGTGTTAGCGGAAAAAAATCAGCTGCAAGGCTCTGAACGCATGGGCTGCATGGCGCTGGATGCGCGCTGAAGAAAATTGCATGGGCGCCACAGCGCGGGCGCGCTCATGAAAATTTCGGTACGCGTGCATGAATTCAGGGAGACGCGGGCGGGCCGAGCGTAATTACCATCGGGGCGAGTGAAAAAAAAAACGATTCTTTGGTCTTTCCAATTTTTCCAGTTGAGCCTTATATAATGGGATGGAGAGAGAGTAAATTTAAGCCGTCGTTAATCATTTTTTAACTAAGGTCTTGTTCTCCTCAACTTATCTTATTTGTTTTATCTACTTATTTAACTTTATTTCTTTGAAGTAGCTTCAAGAATCTGATCCACTTTGTTCAACTTGTGTGTTAGAGATTTTAGACAAGTCTTTGAGATAGAAAAAAACGGATTCAAAAAATAATTTTAAAAAAATTGAAAAAAAGTAAGCAAATTAACAGATAAGTCAATCAAGTTAGATAAGCCGACAAAAAAAAGACTTGTGCTGATGGCGCTGAGGGTTCTGACTTCCTAGGCACGTTCCACACATCTGGACTCTTCTTCACTGTACACATGCATTAGAACCTTGAGCCAGCATGAGGAGGATGACCCAAAATGCATCCCAAGCCCGCCAGCCCAATCCAGCCCGTCAGCATAGAATCTAACTGGGCCTAATGTAGGACATTTTGCTGGTGACACTTCACTATGTAGACACCGGCCGAGGACCGGCCATTCCTGCGTAGACACACGTTTGGCTTGACAACCGTCCGTTATATCCTCATGCATGCAAGCCCTCTGCCAAAGATATGAAAACATTGGCCAAGAAGTTCCCCTCTCACGGGAAAGTGATTCTGCAGCAAAGCCTCTCGCAAAAGTTGCAATGTGCAGCCGGTATGCAGTTCCAAGGAGCAAGCACACATGCATTGGCATCATATCAGCATGCATATGCATGCATGGTGATATATGGAACCACGGCCAAAATGAGGAGACCTGCCTCATGCATGATTGATTCCCCTACACAAGGAGCTGCCCCATGCATATGTGCAAGGGCAGGCAGCTGCAGGCTGGTTCAGGCACATACAGATACAGTGGTAGCTCACTTTTCACAGTGGTACTGCATGGTGGGAGACACCACTGCCCCACCTCATGAGCTCCACCACCACCATCAGTCCACCACTAGCTACCACCACCACTACTACTTGTACATGCAATACCAACCGAGACGGGCGCACAGCATGCGGCAGGGATATTCCATGTCACCATCCACACACCTTGGGGTGAGCTCCTCGATCGCGCTGTCGGCGACTCCGGCCGGGAGCGCAGGCCGAACATCGACAGCGATGGGGCATTGCCGATTCCTCCGGTTTGATGTTGTCCCCCTCCGGTGGCCAATGCCTTGGTAGCTGCCCTTCCCTCCCTCCCTAGCTCCCACACTTCCGCATGCACTTGATGTGTATTGGAAAGGTCGCCGCTCTCATCTTTGCCAATATCTCTTGTCCTAGGTAGAATTAGACCATTGTAGGGGCCATGATGCACTGATGATGGGTAAGTTGATGGTCGGACTTAGTCTGACCTGGAGAAAGCACAGCTGAAGAACTAATGTAGTTTGCGATGCCGATAAGTGATCAAGTTTGATATATATGCATGCATGCGCTCATTAATTAATTGGCAGAATTAAATTGATGAGGCCAGCGATTAGGGAGCTTGATAACTTATTGCTCATTAAATGGCATATATGGAACATAGCATGATATGATCCTGTTGCTTCCTATCACTGGATTTGACTGTGCGTTCCATTCCCAAGGTTTTTCTCAGAAAAGTGGGGCCGAAGAACTCCCAGAGTCTTGGTAAACATGGACAGGCGTATTTTGCTTGTTGTCGTAGATATGAGAGTTCACTACAGGAATCGCGCGAAATCTCGACTGCCAAAACTATTCTCGACGGCCAAAATCAAGCTGTCGATATTAGTAATGTAATCTCAATGGCCGTGTAAGAGCCGTCGTTATACAACGTTAGTCTCGACGGCCAGACAACAGCCATGGATATAAGGTTACCCAAGCCTTATATATCCTGATTTTCGAGGGGGCGGGAAAACATCTGTCTCGACGGCTACACCGAAACCGTCGAGAATGGTGTATGGGCTAGCCTATCAGTACTCGCTGGTCAGGATTTAGTCTCGACGGCCGGCAGTTGGCCGTCGATATTATTTCATATGCTCTGCTGGGCTGGCCCATTTTTTTCTTTTTTTTTTATCGTAAAAACTATATTATCCCTATCACCCGTATTTCATGAAACTCTATATATATAGAATGTAAAATTTTTATTTTCCTATAATCACACCGCATTTCTTCTATATGATATTCATGACTACTTCTCGTCAAACTGAAACAATTGATTACTAGCAAAAATTTGTTCAAATATCTGTGAAAAGGAACCATGAATCTTTGCTAGAAGAATGCAGACGCCCATACAATTGTTTTTGTGATATGCATGACAAGTGCACAGATGGGTTCGCTATGGGAAAATGATTATAGACTCGAGTCCCCGTGGACTTTCCGACTGTCACCAGAAAACCATCAAGTATACTGTAGTACACTTGACAGTCAAAAAGTAAACGCTGAGTGTACCACTTCTCCCTACGGCTACAATATATCAGTAGGACCGAATAAAAATCCCGGTCTCACTCTTGGTGTGTGTTATAGCCGTGTGACCGAATCGCTGGATACCCGTAGTAATCCTAAAAAAAATCAGCCACCAAGACACATTCACGTGTTCCTCTCCCGAACATATAGAAAACGACATCATTAGGTACTCTCAACGGCTAGCTGGCATTAGACAGTCGAGTGTATAGCCTGTGCAGCCTGTTTGCCACACCTCTTTGTACTGTCGTGCTCTCGATGGCATAACATGAAACCCTTGAGACAACATTTTTTTAAAAGTGATGCAGCGGGGCACGGACTCGAACCCGTGACATTGCGAGTGAGTATGCGCAATGCTCGGCATGCCATTTGAATTTAGTCAACCTATGAGGGTTAGACAACCCTTTGTTGCTCGGGATGGCTATAGGGCTCGCTCTGTCGACTATTTATCTCTTGACCATCGATAGTAGGTAATTTCTTGATAAATTTTAAAATTGCAAATTGTGTTTGATTATGTTGTTAATACATGTTATTTTTTGAAAAAAACTAAAAAATGTATAATTAATTATGGTGCTTAATAATTTGATTTAAAACTTGGTTTTTGATTTTTGTTCTGAAATTTGTATGAATTATTTGTTGTAATTTTTGTTAAATAGTTTTAAAAGTTTTTAAACTATTTGAAAAATGCACCGTATGTGAATGGGCTGTGTGAATTAGAGTGTTGCTAATGTTATATGTAATCTTAGTTTGGCATCCCCAAATAATACACAAATTAGTATACTTGTTTCAATGAAATTAATATTAGATTAATATCAGAGAAAACAATTAAAATAATGTAAATGTCATGATAACAATGTTTATTCGATGATGTGGGATCATAAACATTAAATATTTATCATGAGTGCATTTAATTAGAATTAGATTTGCTGATAGCCATGCTCCAAATATTTTTTTGTAAACATCACTTGGAACGCCCACTTACATGGGGTCATCACATTGGAAGCTCAAAAATATCTATGTTTTTGATGTTGTCGTTTGTTATATAAACCAACGTACACTTGTAATATTGGTGTTATTTTATTTTACAAAATTGAATTAAGGTGAGTTGACGATTGGAAGACCTTACAGTGTTAAACTCTTGAGATATGTATCTCTCTCAATGGCTCCCTTCAAAACCGTCGACAGAGATGCTCTATCTCGAGGATAGTTAGTGGAAGCCCTTGAGTGAGCTCTCTCTTGATGACCAAGTTGAATATGACGCTCGAGAGAAATGGGTGTCCCTCTCGACGGCCAAATAATAATCGTTGAGAAATACAGGATCCACGTGCGCCCCAGGTCCAACTTCTCTGAACTGGCAACAGGTGCCGTCGGGAGAGGTGGGCGCCACGGGCACCCGTTACACATCGCACTCTCGACAGTTTAGGATTGGCCATCGAGAGCACGTCAATTATAGATCTGAACTAGGTCTTGGAGCCTAAGACATTAGTGCCTTAGTTCCCATGGCCCGATCCACACCGCCGTTGACGCACCGCGCCGCCGCCTCCACGTCTTGCTTGCCATCGCCACCTAGCCCACCTCCACCGCTTGTATCTCGCACGCCACCACCACCCTTGTTCTGCCTCCAGCCCGTGTCTCCTCCAGCCGCCCCTACCAGCAAGCCTCCACCCATCGGCCGTCACCACCCGTCCTAACCCTAGCCCTCGCTTCCACCACCCAAGCCATTTGTCGGCCGCGCTGCTGCTCTCTGCCTTCTGCCGGCAACCGCCGCTCGCCCTGGCCGTTGCTGCCTCGAACTTGTTCTAGAAAGTACATGTTTTGACACTCTTTATGTTTTAAAATTTTGTAGCGTAGTCTAGCCGACTAATTATGGTTATTTGCATTTTATATTAATAAATTTAGGGGAAAATAGTTTAGAAATGCAAAGCACATGGATCAGAATAGGGAATAGCAGAAATAGTAATAATATTAATTAGATTGAAAATAAGTTTATTTTTTCAAAAACAAACTACTTGAAAGGTGCACGAATTGGTGTAAACACAAATTAATTATCTTAGAGCGCCTCATGTACGCAGTTTGTGGACGTGGAGACCGAGCGAGCGAGAGGCCCAGCGTCGCAGCGCAAAGATCCAAAGCTCTTGTCGCGGTGTTGCCGGACACTCGTAGAAAGCCGGCGTAGGGCGGCCGGGCGAGCGCACAGTGCTCAACCGATATGCTCCTCCTTGGGCTTACACGCTGTATCCAAACTTGGTGCTGTCCATCAATCAAGGGAATCTGGACTATTCCCCAGCCTCGATCCCTTGATCGGCCTCCTCCTCCTCCGTGCGCGTGCGTGTAACTGCATGCATCATGCAATCTTTTTTTTTTTTTTTGTCTTGAATAGTTCTTCTTACTGTTTGTAAAATGTTTTTTTCCTAATTATTTAAAGTCTTTAAGATGTCTTTCGATGGGTCACAACCTTTTCACATTAAAATTTCAGCAACTTCTCAGGTATGCTTGCTTCTCATATCAGACCCACATGTGGCGTCCTGTATACATGTCTTCCTTTGAAACATAAGACGGCAGTTGCAAGGTGCCTTCAATTATTACAAAATAGACAAGCCAGCTAATTACACCTCACCACACATGCACATCGTCCCTCTGTAATTTCATAAATAAGTTGGAGAATATTTACCAGGATTAAATAAACAAAAAATATAATTTATCACGATCAGATAAATTTTCGCAAGAACATAGTTTATGCTTTAAGAATATTCAGTTTATTTTGCCAGAACATTGACTAATAAGTAACATAAATGGAAGTCATAATTTTGTGACCCGAAAGAGTATTTACATTATATTACTGACTAATAAGTAACATAAATGGAAGTCATAATTAATTTTCTGACTCGAAAGAGTATTTACATTATATTAGATTCCACTATGTCTAAAAGGTACTAGTAATGGTTAAAAATCGCACGCATTCAATAAATACCAAAAAAATTTAAAAAATTATATATTTGAAATATTCATAATTTGTTGAATCTATCAGTTTCTAGACTTATATTAGATTTTTCTAGCATTTGCGTTAATGGTTCACAAGCACCCGCAACATTCGGCTGCGTGGGAGAGCTGCGCAAGTCCTTCTATATTCACTTGCAGCCAAATCAATTGTAGCAGGCCCGTGACGTGGGAACCTTTATTACCTTGCGCAGCCAGGGCGCGACACAGGAGTGTTTTAGCATTTAAATTAAACCTGGTGGCATTTTTATGTTTGGGTTGTGCCCATCCGTTTTAAAGTTGCAGTGGGCTAGGCACGCCCGCAGTTGAAGCTTTTTACTGAAATTTACTGGGGATTGAGTTATGTCTTTATTGGATAGTGAAACACCTTTTGATGTCTTTGGTGTTCCCCGAAAATCTTTCTGCTCGTTGCTCATAAACGTTTGGTCTTGAATGATATGCGACACATCGGATAGACGTTGACCGGTGGCATCTTGATCAATGCATTGTAAGGCTTGATGATTAAGGCTTCCACGTGCTACAGCCCGGTCCGTAACGATGGAGCATAGTTGGGTTTCGGGACGGTGATGGCACCTCACAGATTTCTAAGGATCAGTTACTATGTACGAATATATATGTTTTTTCTGTCGGATTTAAATCCTAGGGTTAGTACTAATAGCCTCCTCCTGTATGAGTGTAGGGCATCAAAACCATCACCAAGATGATCATCTTCGCATCTCGCTACACCATAGATAGCACTATGTTCTTCCAGAGAGGAATCTTGCCTAAAGTTTTCTCGTGCAAACCTTGCACTGTGATTTCTTTATTATAGTGAAGGACTGGACGTATGAATATTATCCCTTGCATGGGAGGCCTTAATTATGATAAAAATATGCTCTATGTTTCTTTTATGTGTCGTGCCAAGATCTCTTCGGCATCTTGGAAGCTGATATCACGGCAGAAAGGGGCTCTTTGATCTTGCAATAAAAAGTAGGCTCGACTTGTTAAGATTGTTCCCAATCTTCTGTGGGGCTAGAGATTGCTTTGTCACCGACTCACCGTCTTCCTCCAAGATGTCGACGAATACTACATCAATTCCGAGGTTCCCTAGATCAACGATCTGGAAGGCCACATGGAGCTTGGTCCGGATGGCATGCTGACAACGCGGCTACCCAGAAAGCAAGGACTCGGAGTACGTTCCTGCGCCCCTCCTTGAGCATTTTCGAGGAGATCTAATGGATGAAGTTCCTCTGTCCATCGAGAAAGCCATCAATGAATGTTGTATTGGACATTCCACACGGCGTAATAGATTCTGCTAACGAGGATCATATCATTAATGGCATGGTCATGATTCCATCGGTGCCCAAAGGCCCCCACGACGCCTTTATGATAGAGAGGGATAAGAGGCTTGGTGAATGCGACTGGGTAAGACGAGGATCAGCGTCATCGGGATGAACAAGCCCGACGTGCTAAAGAAGACCAAGTTAGGCGTGTTGTAATAGAGGAGGACGCCCGGTGCTGAAAGGACACTTCTCTGAGCATTAATGTTTAGTTTTGCTGAACAGAATGAATGCAGAAAATTGATAAATCAAATTGATGTTTCGTTCTTTGACAAAATACTTATTATCGATGACACAATATGTATTTGGCTCTATAGAATTTTTGTTGCGGCGAGCTAGTACATGCTATGCTGTCGACATAAGTATTGACGATTAAACCACCGACACTTACATTTCTGCCGGCGTAGCACTATGGGCAGCTTAGTGTCAACGCCCGACCATCGACACTAATAAGTCAACGAATTTGGGCTCAATACTGATGGTTCAGACCGTCGATAAAGCCGTAATTTTCTATAATGGATGAACATGATATCTCCCAAAATCTAGTTTTGCACCAACTCGATCGCAAATCACATTTACTACAACGCTGTAAGCTACAGAAAATTAGGATGCCTCATGTTGAGGGGTAGTTATCTGCACAACATCGTCATCACATATGCTTTATTTGAAATATACATGGACTTATCACAAACGATTTACTATGTGTAATTTCTCACAATTTTTTCCCGGTGGAACCAGGGACAGATCTAGCACCAAGGCAGGCTGCCGCTTGGGCTGCCCCGGTCGAATCCCAAGGCCAAACCCAAGATCCAAACTCAATGATATCGTATGTGAGGGAGTGGAGCAGCAACAGCCTTGACTGCTCTGCTGGGTTGGATCCACCACTCGGTGGAACAACATCCGTGATAAACAAATATATCATAGATAGTTAATATAACAAATAGTCTGTGTAAATATCTAAAACGGATTGAATTACAATGAATCGTATGTGATAACCTATGGCATAGGCATTCCATGCACTTCACAACAATCGCATACGGTTGTGTTATGCAACTGTTGATCCGCGTTAATTGTCACATGACCCGATCCCAATATCTTCTCTTGCTGTATTTTTAGTTGTTAGTAGTAGATTTAACTATTTTCAGTTTGACGTACAATCATATATTCGACAATGGATGCAGTAGTATAACATGTACAATTTCTTCTAAGAAATATATTCCATGATGTGTACGTACCATATATGTTTAAGGATTAGGTTGCGGAATAGATGATTGTATTGCCCGTAGGCGGAGTATAAATAGTATAGAAGATGGGCCTCCCGCAAGGGCCCAATATACTCTAACACTCCCCCGCAGTTTGAACGACACTAAACAGTTTAGACTGATACAAAGCAAACACACACACCCCCGCGGTCAAAACAAAAGGACCATCACTCTCTCGCAGTCGGAACGGTCGGTGCACAGACGTTTAGACTGAACCGAATCTCGGTGAAAACCGTAGTGGAGGGCCCTTAGTGGAGATGTCAGAATACTGTGACGTTGTGGGAACACGCACTTGACCAAGAGCAACGCGCTCATGAACAAACTACAGGTCGATCTCAACATATTTAGTCCGCTGATGCTGCACTGGGTTGGTGGAGAGATAGACCGCGCTGACGTTGTCGCAGTAGACAAGAGTAGCCTTAAACTCCTGTAGCAGCTGACGGAGCTAGCAGGCCTCAGCGACACCGTTGGCAACTGCATGGTACTCAGCTTCAGCGCTGTAGCGGGAGGCAGTGTGTTGTTGCTTGGAGTACCAAGAGACCAAGTTGTCGCCGAGGAAAACGCCATAGTCGGAGGTGGACTTGCGGGTGTCAGGACAAGCCGCCCAGTGTGGCTCCCGTGGATCATGTATGAATAGACAGACCTGCTGAACCGCATATGTGATATCCGGATGGGTGAAGGTCATATACTGTAGGGCACTAGCCAGACTGCGGTAAAGAGTGGCGTCAGTCTCATGAGAACCGTTTGTGGAGAGCTTGGAGCTAGTGTCTACTGGTGTAGCACACGGTTTGCAGTCACTCATGCCGGCACAATCCAAGATGTCGATGATGTACTGGCGCTTGGAAAGAAGAAGACCTCCAGACTGTCAATGCACTGGAACTCCAAGAAAGTAGTGCAGAGGACCGAGATCTTTTAGAGAGAACTCGTGCTCCATAGCAGTTTTGATGCGCCTGAGGAGATTATCTGAAGATGCAGTCAGTACAATATCATCCACATAGAGAAGCAGGTAGGCTGTGTCGTCACCCTGACTATGGATGAAAAGAGAAGTGTCTGCCTTTGCCTCAACAAAACCAAGAGATTGGAGATGTGAAGCAATGGTGTTGTACCAAGCTCGCGGTGCCTGTTTAAGAACATATAGAGACTTGTTCAACTGACAAAAATGATCTGGGCAAGAGGGATCCACAAATCCGGATAGCTGGATGCAATAAACGGTCTTTGTGAGGATGCCATGGAGGAAGGCATTGTTGACGTCGAGCTGGCGATTGGACCACCCTCGAGAGAGAGCCAATGAGAGGACTGTTCGAATGGTGACAGGCTTGACAACAGGACTGAAGGTCTCGTCAAAGTCGATACCCGGTCATTGAGTGAAGCCACGAAAGGCCCAACGAGCTTTGTATCTGTCAAGCGAGCCATCTGCATGCACTTTATGCTTGAAAATCCACTTGCCACGGGCCACGTTGGCATCGGTCAGTGGTGGGACATGATCCCACATGTGGTTGGCATGAAGAGCCTCGAACTCCCTGGTCATCGTCTCGCGCCAGTGTGGATCGGCCAGAGTGGCGCGATACGACGTCGGTGGGGGAGGTAGCGCTGAGACGTGGAGATTCAGCCGGTCGCGAGGTGAGATAACGATGCCATGAGCATTGGTCACGGGAGGTAGAGGGGCTCGCTGGCAGCAACCTGTGGAGGGGTTCCAACAGGGGCAGCAAGAGGTGGATGTGCTGGAGGTGGGACGTATGTTGAAAAGGTAGGTGGCTGCATGGATGGCCTCAACCCAGAAGGAGGGCAGAAGGCTTGCCTGAAACATAAGAGAACATATCACATCGTTAGTAGTACGAATGGTGCGTTCAGCCTTAATGTTTTGAGGAGAAGTGTAGGGACACGACATGCAAAAAATAACACATAAAGTAAGAATGAAAGACCTAAACGTGGTGTTATTGAACTCGTGACCGTTATCAGTTTGCACACACTTGATGGTTGTGCCAAACTGAGTCCTAACATAAGAAAAAAGTGGGAGATTGTGGAGAACGTGTCGGATTTGAGGCGGAGAGAGAAGGTCCACATGAAGTGGGAGCAATCGTCAAGAATTATAAGATAATACTTGTAACCCAAAACACTAGCAATGGAAGATGTAGATAGGTCACAATGTATTAAATTAAAATTATGAGTGGCTCGACTAGTGGAGGAAACAAAAGGAAGACGAACATAACGACCTAACAAACAGGCATGACAAAGATGGCCGAGTTTGTCTTTATTATAGGAGATGGAAGTCGAGCTAGATAGTTTAGAGATAGTGTCATGGCTAGGATGACCAAGACGACAATGCCAAAGCTCTCTCGTGGAAGTGGTGGCGGCGAGGGCATGACTGGTGGAGGCTGGAGTGAAGGAGTAGAGGTCCTCGGAGCTATTGCACCTAGCGAGCACGCTCCTGGTACGAAGATCCTTCACAGTGAAACCAGACGGATCAAACTCAATAGAACAGTGATTATCAGTAGTGAACTGATGAACGGAAATAAGATTTTTAATGAGGTGAGGTGTGACGAGGACATTACGTAAAGTAATGGGTCCCTGTGGAGTGGGAAAGGTGAGGTGACCCGTGAAGGTGACTGGTAAGCGAGACCCATTGCCAACAATAATGTTGAACGAGCAGGAGGGAGAGGGTGGATGAGAGGAGGAGAGAGTACCGACATCTGAAGTCATGTGAGAAGTGGTCCCCAAGTCCATGTACCACTCCACGGTGCTGGGGGGCAGAGTAAGAGACATGGTGTTGAAGGCGTTGGCCATGGATAGCTGATCCCAACTGCCCCCACCATCGGGTTCCACGAGCCAGGGGTAGAAGGCTGCAGGGAGGCTTGATCCAGACCTGGATGTTGTGGAAGGGCGCCAGCAGCGAGGGCGTGGGGGTGTGGTCGCTGAGGTGTAGTCGAAATAGACGGTGTAGGAGGACGAGTAGGCCCAAGGATGCCCTGGCCTTGAAAAGGCTAGAGCTGTACCGTACCAGTCCAAGTGTTGTAGTAGGACAATGCAGGAGGGTGCTCGGTCCCATCACTGAAGCCGGTGTTGCTGCCACTGCTACCTCCACCTCTACCGCTGCCTTCGCCCCCACCGCTCTTGCCTCTATTGTTGCCCTTGTTCTTGCCCTTGTGGTTGTTCCCGCCTGAGGAGGCACCGGAAGGTGGACGACGGGGAGCAGTGGACACAAAGGTGGAGGAAGGGGCAGCAGAAGCAGAGCCAACCTAGAGCTCGTGGAGAAGCAGTTGGGAGTGAGCATGGCCTAAGTATGTAAGGGGCGTCTTGTTCTCAATAATTTGCTTCTGAACCGAATTTTTTTCGTTCAGCCCAGGAAGCATGGTGAGGACCTGAGTGTGGTCATTGACCGGCTGACGTAGGTCTGCAAGGTTGTTAGCCTGGCTCCGAAGGCGGCGACAGTAGTCGGTGATGGAGAGGTCCCCCTGAGAGAGGGTGTGGAATTGCGCCTCGGCATAGAGGATGCGTGTCTCCTGGTTCCCGAGGAACTGGTTCTCGAGGCTAACCCACACGCCACGGGCCGTGGCATTGAAGGTCATGACCACCTCCAGAAGTTGGGCGTGACGCGACTGTATAACCACGACAGGACTACGTAGTCCATACGGGACCACGCAGGGTCGAAAAAGTTGCTGACTGGAGAGAGGACGTGATCCGCCAGGGCGTAGCGGCTGTGTCACGAGAAAGGGCCCACGCCATCGGTGGTAGTTGGGGTTGTTGAGGTCGAGCACCACCGGGACGAGTGACACCACACTCGTGATGGCGACAGCTTGAGCATGAAGTGCAGTAACCGTAGCATGATATTCGATAGGGGCGTCAAGACTGATACTGATCTCGGGAACGGCGACAAGTGGTCCCGTCAAAGAGTAGCTAGGGTAGGCTCCGATTGATCCGACTGTGCTAGCAGGAGGACCAGTTGCAGGTGTTCCACCCAAGCCAAAAGGAGCAAATGGAGCCAAGCCGCCTGATTGAGATGAGCCTAGTGGCCAGAAGAGGCTCGAGCCGCCTTATTGAGCTGAGCTAGGCGCCCTTAGGTGGCCCGAGCCTCCTAGAGGAGCCGCCGAGCCAGGCGCCCTTAGCTGGCCCGAGCCAGCTCGTATAACTTCGTATAATGTATGCTATACGAAGTTATTACGATATTCGACAATGGATGCAGTAGTATAACATGTACAATTTCTTCCCAGTGGAGGCGGTGGCGGGCTCTCCCCGCCCGGAAGCCCGAGGGCCAGTGGAGGGCCAAGGCGAGGGAAAGCCGACGGGTGTGTGGGAGCTAGGGAAGCTGGCGACAAGGAGGCCGCCGTTGGGCTAGAGGCCAGCGGTGGTGGCATAGGAAGGGGCGACCGAGAGGTCGCCATGCCCGATGGCGGCGGCGGCGGGAGGGGCGAAGCCGGAGACGATTGCGACGCCGGTGAGGATGATGGTGCCAGATCCGCCCACTGGTCGAGTCGACGAGACGGTGGCAGCCGCAACGGTCGGTCCAGGTACGCCGTTGTTGGGGAGGTGTGCGTCGGGAAGGACGAGGCCGGTGAGGAGGGTAGCCTACACCTCGTCGGGAAGAGAGTGGACGGCGGCGTCCGCGAGTTGGGCAGCAGTGAGCTGGGTGGGAGGGATTGACACCGATGGATCAGCGGCCGTGGATGACGACGTCGGCGTCGTCAAATCGGCCACCGTGGAGGGAGGAACCGCTATGGACGTCGATGTGGAGAGAGGATCAGTCATGGCGCTGTCAAGAGAGGTGACGACATAGTTAGGGTTTTGAGGAAGGCTATGATACCATGTTTAAGGATTAGGTTTGTGGAATAGATGATTGTATTGTCCGTAGGCGGAGTATAAATAGTACATAAGATGGGCCTCCCTCAATGGCCCAATATACTCTAACAATATATGGTATAACAATTTTTCGTAAGAAAATATTGAACCTATCCTAGATCGAGTAGCAGCAGTGGGGAAAATCAATGTTACCTAAAATTGAACAATGAACAAATAAAAGAGGATACAATATTAAAAAACCTGGTTGCCTTTCAAGAATTATAATTTTTTTACTTATTTATAATTAATAATTTTAAAAAATATTTGATTAATTAGAACATCTCCAATAATATGATTCCCTAATATTGATGAAGTTGAAAATGTAAAAAAGTTAAGAACATTATTTCGGGTACTTATAGATACGGTCTCTTCAATTTCAAGCCATTCAATTCAAACAAACTTTGAAATATACAAATGGTTTCTCTGACTGATCATTGACAGATCCGAGTAAAAGCAGAATCTTGAACGGTGCACTATGTATTAACTATTACCCAAGCATATGTCTTTCAGATGTTTTTCGTACTTTTATATTAGTTTTATGGATGGCTCTTTTTCTCTGGTCCATGAACTGACAATGATATCTAGAGGAATAAAAACACGCACGCTTACTTTTGGAACGGAATCGATTCGAACGATTGCACATATATCTTGACCTGTGAAGAAGATTGAAAAGAAACATGAACCTGATCTCCTACTTTTGGTCGCTGATCTAGTGAAAAAGCAAAGAGTGATGAGGAACTTGTTATTACATCCACAAAATATGGCAATCTGCTCTCAGATACTTGGGGGTCTTTAGTTCGAGATAAAAAAGTACGAAGTTGAAAAAAAATATTTTTTTAGTAAATTGGTAATGTTTTTTCACTTTTTCTTTTTTTGAAACAATGTTTTTCCATTTTCTCATTAGGTAGAAAAATAAATTATTTTGGTGAAAAAATTAGACAGACTTGGGGCTGCGCATGGCATAGGTGACGCATGCTGAGACCCACCTGAATGTGCCCCACGCCTGCACTGCGGGCCTGCAGCTGCATATGGAGAGGCAAGCGCCTGCGCGCAAGTCCCAGCCCAGGCGCCAACCAAATGACAGCGCCGGAAAAAAAAACACGCCCATACATCCTTAAATACGCACATCCACGTATCACCAGCCACCCCACGCACCAAACGACATCGGCATACAACTAGTCAAATTTTTTCGGTATTGCTCCCTGGCAGTCGCCTGGGCGGCAAATCACCCGCCCAGGCGACTGCCCTGTTCTTCGCCGAGCCAGTCAACGCGCAGAGGAGGAAGAAGGGGGAGGAGGAAAGAGGGAGCGTACCTCGCCGCCGTCGACCTCGAGCTCCCCGTCGACCTCGCCGTCGCCGCCCTCGAGCTCGCCGCCGGCCGGTTCGGGTTAGGGTTTAGGGTTCGGGGGTTCGGGTTAGGGAATATGTGGGTCCTCCGGGTGTAGAGGGAGGTCGGGGCGGCGGCGGATCGGCGGTTGGTCGGGATCGTCAGGGCGGCGGCGCGGCGCCGCCGGAGCCGGGGGAGGGGGGAGATGGCGGTTGGGCGGCGGTGGATGGGGGATCGAAGAGGCGCCGGCGAGGTTGGCGACGGCGCGGCGGCGGGCGGATGGGGCGGCGGAGCGGCCGGCGGCGAGGGCGCCGCCGGCCGGGGCGGAGGAAGGAGGCGGCGGGGGCGGGGAGGGCGCGCGAGGAAGGAGGCGGCGGGGGCGGGGAGCGAGTGAGGAGAGCGAGCGAGTGAGCGAGCGAGCGAGCGAGCGGATGAGGGGAGGCGCGGGGGACACATGGCAGATGGGAGGCGATCCCGTCGGGATGGGGGCGGGACGGTATCCCGTTGCCAAGTCGCCCCCTGAAGCTTTTTACTGAAATCTATTGGGGATTGAGTTATGTCTTTATTGGATAGTGAAACGCCTTTTGATGTCTTTGGTGTTCTCCGAAAATCTTTCTGCTTGTTGCTCATAATCGTTTGGTCTCGAATGATATGCGACACATCAGATAGATGTTGACCGGTGGCATATTGATCAATGCATTGTAAGGCTTGATGATTAAGGCTTCCACGTGCTACAGCCCGGCCCGCAACGATGGAGCATAGTTGGGTTTCGGGGCGGTGATGGCACCTCACAGATTTCTAAGGATCAATTACTACGTACGAATATATATGTTTTTTCTTTCGGATTTAAATCCTAGGGTTAGTACTAATAGCCTCCTCCTGTGTGAGTGTAGGGCATCAAAACCATCAACAAGATGATCATCTTCGCATCTCGCTACACCATAGATAGCACTATTTTCTTCCAGAGAGAAATCTTGTCTAAGGTTTTCTTATGCAAACCTTGCACTGTGATTTCTTTATTATAGTGAAGGACTGGACGTATGACTATTATCCCTTGTATGGGAGGCCTTAATTATGATAAAAATATGCTCTGTGTTTCTTTTATGTGTCGTGCCAAGATCTCTTCGGCATCTTGAAAGCTGACATCACGGCAGAAAAGGGGCTCTTTGATCTTGCAATAAACATGGAGAACACGCATTTGACCAAGAGCAATGCACTCATGAACAAAGTGCAGGTCGATCTCAACATATTTAGTCCGCTGATGCTGCACTGTGTTGGTGGAGAGGTAGACCGTGCTGACGTTGTCGTAGTAGACAAGAGTAGCCAGGCGAATTGGACTATTAAGCTCCTGTAGCAGCTGACGAAGCCAGCAGGCCTCAGCGACACCGTTAGCAACGACACAGTACTCAGCTTCGGTGCTGTAGCGGGAGACAGTGTGTTGTTGCTTGGAGTACCAGAGGCCAAGTTGTCGCCGAGAAAAACGCCATAGCCGGAGGTGGACTTGCGGGTGTTAGGACAAGCCGCCCAGTCAGCATCAGTGTATATCATAAGATCAATAGGCGTGCAACGTCGAAGAAGAAGGCCAAGGGCGAGAGTGTCCCGCAGGTATCGCAGGATGCGCTTCAGGGCAACAAAGTGTGGCTCCTGTGGATTATGTATGAATAGACAGACCTGCTAAACCGCATATGTGATATCCGGATGGGTGAAGGTCATATACTGTAGGGCACTAGCCAGACTGCGGTAAAGAGTGGCGTCAGTCTCATGAGAACCGTTTGTGGAGAGCTTGGAGCTAGTGTCTACTGGTGTAGCACACGGTTTGCAGTCACTCATGCCGGCACAATCCAAGATGTCGATGATGTACTGGCGCTTGGAAAGAAGAAGACCTCCAGACTGTCAATGCACTGGAACTCCAAGAAAGTAGTGCAGAGGACCGAGATCTTTTAGAGAGAACTCGTGCTCCAGAGCAGTTTTGATGCGCCTGAGGAGATTATTTGAAGATGCAGTCAGTACAATATCATCCACATAGAGTAGCAGGTAGGCTGTGTCGTCACCCTGACTGTGGATGAAAAGAGAAGTGTCTGCCTTTGCCTCAACAAAACCAAGAGATTGAAGATGTGAAGCAATGATGCTGTACCAAGCTCGCGGTGCCTGTTTAAGACCATATAGAGACTTGTTCAACGGACAAAAATGATCTGGGCAAGAGGGATCCACAAATCCGAACGGCTGGACGCAGTAGACGGTCTCTGTTAGGATGCCATGGAGGAAGGCCTTGTTGACGTCGAGCTGACGAATGGACCACCCTCGAGAGAGAGCCAGTGAGTGGACTGTCCGAATGGTGGCAAGCTTGACAACAGGACTGAATGTCTCGTCAAAGTTGATACTTGGTCGCTGGGTGAAGCCACGAAGGACCCAACGACCTTTGTATCTGTCAAGCGAGCCATCTGCATGCACCTTATGCTTGAAAATTCACTTGCCACTGACCACGTTGGCACCGGCCGGTGGCGGGACAAGATACCACATGTGGTTGGCATGAAGAGCCTCGAACTCCCTGGTCATTGCATCGCGCTAGTGTGGATCGGCCAGAGCGGCGCGATACGACGTCGGCGGGGGAGGTAACGCCGAGACGTGGAGATTCAGTCGGTCGCGAGGCGAGACAACAATGCCAGCGTTGCGACGTGTGACCATGTGATGAGCATTGGTCATGCGAGGTAGAGGGGCCCCCCTGGCAGCAACCAGTGGAGGGGTTCCAACAGGGGCAGCGGGAGATGGTGCTGTGGCCGACGAAGGGACTTGCAGCGCAGCGCTGGCAGCACCCTCGGCAGGGGGTACTGGCGCTAGGGCCCCGCTAGCAACAAACTGTGGAGGGGGTCCAACAGGGGCAGCGGGAACTGGTGGCGCGCGAGGCCGACAGAGGGACCGACAGGGCAGCGTTTGTAGCGTCCACAGCAGGTGGTGCCGGCGCCAAACTCGGGAAGGATGGTGGGGTGGCATTGCTGGCAACAACCTATGATGAGACCGGGGCAGCAGTGACGATGGAGGTGGTCGACGTGACCACCAGTGGGACATGGGCAGCTGGCGTGGCCGTCGTCTGGGCAGCAGAGGTGCCTGCAAAAGACAACGAGGAATGGACTCCGATAGGGACAGGAGGATCGGCTCGTTCGGTTAGAAAGTCAAGATCCGGAGGGGATGATGTGGAGGTGGATGTGCTGGAGGAAAAAAGGGAAGTGTGATTCATAAAAGGTGACATGCCGAGAGATGATCACAAGGATGGATGTAAGATCCAAATAACGCTAGGGGTGGAGCGGGGAGAGAGTTTGTGCAGGAAAGTGCTAGAAAGGATAGGGTAGCATGCGCAACCAAACACACGAAGATTGTCTTAGACGGGGTGGGTGCCACGGAGGGCAAAGTGAGGAGTGGAGTGGGAGAGGGTGGAGGTGGAGGTGGGACGTATGTTGAAAAGGTAGGTAGCTGCATGGAGGGCCTCAACCCAGAAGGAGGGCAGAAGGCTCGCCTGAAACATAAGGGAACATATCACATCGTTAGTAGTACGAATGGCACATTCAGCCTTTTCATTTTGAGGAGAAGTGTAGGGACATGACATGAGAAAAATAACACCTAAAGCAAGAATGAAAGACCTAGACGTGGTGTTGTTGAACTCGCGACCGTTATCAGTTTGCACACACTTGATGGTTGTGCCAAACTGAGTCCGAACATAAGAAAAAAGTGGGAGATTGTGGAGAACGTGTCCGATTGGAGGTGCAGAGAGAAGGTCCACATGAAGTGGGAGCAATCGTCAAGAATTATGTGATAATACTTGTAACCCAAAACACTGGCAATGGAAGATGTAGATAGGTCACAATGTATTAAATCAAAATTATGAGAGGCTAGGAAACAAAAGGAAGACGAACATGACGACCTAACAAACAGGTATGACAAAGATGGCCGAGTTTGTATTTATTACAAGAGATGGAAGTCGAGCTAGCTAGTCTAAAGATAGTGTGATGGCTAGGATGACCAAGACGACGATGCCAAAGCTCTCTTGTGGAAGTGGTATCGGCGAGGGCATGACTGGTGGAGGCTAGAGTGAAGGAGTAGAGGTCCTTGGAGCTATTGCACCTGGCGAGCACGCTCCTACTACGAAGATCCTTCACAGTGAAACCAGATGGGTCAAACACAATAGAACAGTGATTATCAGCAGTGAACTGATGAACGGAAATAAGATTTTTAATGAGGTGAGGTGTGACGAGTACATTACGTAATGGGTCCCTGTGGAGTGGGAAAGGTGAGGTGACCCGTGAAGGTGACTAGTAAGCGAGACCCGTTGCCAACAATGATGTTGGACAAGCAGGAGGGAGAGGGTGGATGAGAGGAGGAGAGAGTACCGGTATCTGAAGTTATGTGAGAAGTGGCCCCCCGAGTCCATGTACCACTCCTCGGTGCTAGAGGGCGGAGTAAGAGACATGGTGTTGAAGGCGCTGGCCATGGACTGCTGATCCCAACTACCCCCCACCATCGGGTTCCACGAGCCAGGGGTAGAAGGCTGTAGGGAGCCTTGATCCAAACCTGGATGTTGTGGAAGGGTGCCAGCAGCGAGGACGTGGGGGTGTGGTCGTTGAGGCGTAGTCGAAGTAGGTGATGTAGGAGGACGAGCAGGCCCAAGGATGCCCAGGCCTTGAAAAGGCTAGAGCTGTACCGTACCAGTCCAGGGGTTGTAGTAGGACGATGCAGGAGGGCGCTCGTTCCCATCACTGAAGCAGGTGTTGCTGCCTGCTACCTCCACCTCCACCACTGCCTCCGCCCCCACCGCTCTTTCCTCTATTGTTACTCTTGTGGTTGTTCCCGCCCGAGGAGGCACCGGAAGGTGGGCGGTGGGGAGCAGTGGACACAAAGGTGGAGGAAGGGGCAGCAGAAGCAGAGCCAAGTTGGAGCTCGTAGAGAAGTAGCTGGGAGTGAGCATGGCCGAAGTCTGTAAGGGGCGTCTTGTTCTCAATAATTTGCTTCTAAACCGAAATTTTTTCATTCAGCCCAAGAAGCATGGTGAGGACCTGAGTGCGGTCAATTGCCGGCTGACCCAGGTCCGCAAGGTTGTCGGCCAGGCTCCGAAGACGGCAACAGTAGTCGGTGATGGAGAGGTCCCCCTGAGAGAGGGTGTAGAATTGTGCCTCGGCATAGCGGATGCGCGTCTCCTGGTTCCCGAGGAACTGGTCCTCGTGGCTAGCCCACACGCCACGGGCCGTGGCATTGGTGGCCATGACCACCTCCAGAAGGTCGGGCGTGATGCGACTGTATAATCACGACAGGACGACGTAGTCCATACGGGCCAACGTAGGGTCGAAAAGTTGCCAACTGGAGAGGACGTGATCCGCTAGGGCATAGCTCCTGTGTCACGAGAAAGGGCCCACGCCATCGGTGGTAGTTGGGGTCGAGCACTACCGGGATGAGCGACACCACACTCGTGATGGCGACAGCTTGAGCATGAAGTGCAGTAACCGTATCATGATATTCGACAGGGGCATCAGGACCGATATTGATCTCGGGAACGGTGACAAGAGGTCCCGTCAAAGAGTCGCTATGGTGGGCTCCAATTGGTCCACCTATGCCAGTAGGAGGACCAGTTACAGGTGGTCCACCCGAGCCCAAAAGGAGCAAATGGAGCCAAGCCGCCTGATTGAGCCGAGCCTAGCGGCTAGAAGAGGCTAGAGCCACTTGATTGAGTTGAGCCGGGCACCCTTAGGTGGCCCGAGCCGCTTGGAGGAGCCACCGAGCCGGGCGCCCTTAGCTGGCCCGAGCCGGGTGGAGGAGCCGCCGAGACGGGCGCCCAAAAGGGACCCGAGCGGGCCCAGGCTTGCAGATCGAGGGGGGAGCGGATTTAGGGTTCCCCTCACCCTAGTGGTGGCGGGCTCTCCCCGCCCGGAAGCCCGAGGGCCAGTGGAGGGCCAAGGCGAGGGAAAGCCGTCGGTAGCATTGGGCGCGTAGAAGCCAGGTAAGCAGGAGTCAGGGAGGCCACCATCAAGCCAGAGGCCAGCGGTGGTGGCATAGGAAGGGGCAACCGCGAGGTCGCCATGTCCGATGGCAACGGCGGCAGGAGGGGCGAAGTCGAAGACGCTTGCGATGCCGGCGAGGAAGATGGTGCCGGATCCGCCCACTGGTCGAGTCGACGAGGAGGTCGCAGCCGCAACGGTCGGTCCAGGTATGCCGGTGTTGCGGAGGTGTGCGTCAGGAAGGACGAGGCTAGCGAGGAGGGTAGCCTACACCTCGTCGGGAAGAGAGTGGACGGCGGCGACGATTTGTTCGGCGGTGGCGTCCGCGAGTTGGGCAGCAGTGAACAGGGTGGGAGGGATTGACACCAACGGATCGGCAGCCATGGATGACGACGTCAGCGTCGTCAGATCGGCGACCGTGGAGGGAGGAACCGCTATGGATGTCGATGTGGAGAGAGGATCAGTCATGGCGCCATCAAGAGAGGTGACGACATAGTTAGGGTTTTGAGGAAGGCTCTGATACCATGTTTAAGGATTGCAGAATAGATAGGCGGAGTATAAATAGCATAGAAGATGGGCCTCCCCCAAGGGCCCAATACACTCTAACAATATATGGTATAACAATTTTTCGTAAGAAAATATTGAACCTGTCCTAGATCGACCAGCGGCAGTGGGGAAAATCAATGTTACCTAACATTGAACAATGAACAAATAAAAGAGGATACAATATTAAAAAAACTGGTTGCCTTTCAAGAATTATAATTTTTTTGACTTATTTATAATTAATAAGTTAAAAAAATATTTGATTAATTAGAACATCTCCAATAATATGATTCCCTAATATTGATGAAGTTGAAAATGTAAAAAAGTTAAGAACATTATTTCGGGTACTTATAGATACGGTGTCTTCCATTTCAAGCCATTCAATTCAAACAAACTTTGAAATATGCAAATGGTTTCTCTGACTGATCATTGACAGATCCGAGTAAAAGCAGAATCTTGAACGGTGCACTATGTATTAACTATTACCCAAGCATATGTCTTTCAGATGTTTTTCGTACTTTTATATTAGTTTTATGGATGGCTCTTTTTCTCTGGTCCATGAACTAACAGTGATATCTAGAGGAATAAAAACACGCACGCTTACTTTTGGAAGGGAATCGATTCGAACGATTGCACATATATCTTGACTTGTGAAGAAGATTGAAAAGAAACATAAACCTGATCTCCTACTTTTGGTCGCTGATCTAGTGAAAAAGCAAAGAGTGATGAGGAACTTGTTATTACAACCACAAAATATGGCAATCTGCTCTCAGATACTTGGGGGTCTTTAGTTCGAGATATTTTCCGTGCAACCAAATCACTCATTGATCTGTGGCAATCAAATTTAATTTGATCAATGGGACGGTGTTATGGAATAATGTAATAATTGATGCTAAAAATGCGACAAGAGCAATAAACAAACTGTTAGAGCTAAGGCCCGCAATTTGGTCGGAGCTCGAGATCTGCTAGGGGCAGCTGGTTCTTAGTCTTGTACATTTCAGCTTAACGTAGCGTTTCAACAAAATTTGAGAGCATTTAAAAAGTGGTTTAAATATTATAAAAAATAATTTAAAAATAGTTTTATGATCTTTATAACAACTACTAAAAAGCTGAGAAAAATCATTACTAATTATTACACCAAATAGGCTATATAAAAAAGATAATTTTTACTGAAATGTTACGCTATGCTACAATAAGCTGAAATGTACAAGGCCTTAGGCTAAGGCTCGGCTCGTAGGCTAATGACACAAAGCCTGAGTTTTTTTTTTTTGGTAACTCGCTCAAAAACTGTATTGGGGTTTGCCCTATGCTTGCTTACACGTGGCTCGCTCATGGACCAAGCTAGTAGCCATTCACATATGGGATGTTTTTTTTGTTGGGATTCACATATGGGATGTTTGGTTGCCTTCTCAACTGAGCTAGCCTCGTGCGAGGGACCAAACTAGTGGAAACCTAGTTGAGGTCATGGAATGACTCTATGCTTAGAGCATGAACAACTGGCTCTCCAAATGCCCAGCGCCTGCATCAGCCCATCCCAGCGCGGGAAATTTTTTGAATTCTGCAGGCAAGGAGCAGCTGGGCGGGCAGAGATATTTGGGATTAGGTGTTGATGCGGGAGGGTGACAGGGGGAGAGCTGGGGATGCACTTACTTGTTTGCATCCCACAAGTTAGGCCCACAAGATCATGCATGTGTTTGATTAAACGAGTCAGGCTTGGATCCCAGCACTCTTGTGTCTAATTCTGCCTCATAGTCCCTACCCACAGGTTGCACCAATGCACCGTGCTAGCCAGGCTAATGAGAAACGTCCAAAATCCATGCTTCTGTGTAGCCAGGCTTCAGAGTGGGAATTACAGCTTTACGGTAGGAATTACATAGCGCTGGTTTGGATGTGAGCAACATACAAGCAACCAAACAGAGTTTGCCAAAGCTGGGTGCATGCACCCAACACGAAACACACCAACAGAGCACATGTACGTGCATATAGTCCTTGCCGCTCCATGCAATATCTCACCGGTCCAACAATCTGGTCCATGAGGCAAAGGAGCAACGGCTACTGTGAGCTAGACGGATGGCCCATTATCTATGTACAGCGAGTCAACGATTGGGCAATTGGAAACTTGGCTGCAAGGCAAGCTAATTAGCTCATCACACTTTGCACATTCCTTAACAAATCCGATCCCCAAATTTCCAATACTCTCGGAGACTTCGCACTGCGGGAGCATAATAGGAAAACTCATATATATACCTAGAAAAAAAATACAAATATATCTAACAACATGGACAAACGTTCACCATCTTTGTTTACATGCTTACAATTCAGTCACCATCCTTTCTTCCCCTAGTCACCCTATACCAAAAAGGAAAACAACCACGAGATACACAGAAAGCCTGGAGGCTTATGAAGATGAAGAGCAAGACCACCACGACGCATGCAATGAGGTCCTTAGAGCCAAGAACATGCGCTTTCACAAACGCCCTAGTCCTCACCTTCCAACAGCTGTCGTAGTGCCTGTTCAGGTCATCAATCACCCTGTCCAGCGCCGGCACCCTGGTCAGGCTCACCGATCTCGTCATCCCGTTCCATAAATCCGCCACCTCCTGGTCACTCCTGAGGTGGTTTAGTATGATCCCGCAATCCCGCAGCAGCCGCGCGTCCTCCTCGGTGTCGATGATCCCGTTCATGAGCTCGATGTATCTGTGCATATACAAACGTACACCTATGACACAGAGGCCGAAATTCGTTTTCCGTTACTAAGCAAGGTGGTCTGTGCGTTTGCGCGGCTAGATTTGTGTTAGACTGTCAGCATGTAGAGTTTATCTCCAACTTATATTATATCTCTAATATAGTATCATATCAGATTCAGAGTTTTTCTCAAATATATTAGATCAGTTTTAGTAGTTTGTTGTAAATATTATTCATTTATCTTTATTATCTGATTTGGTGGACGACAATTGAACGATTACTTATTTGGTGTATATTGATCGAATGGTGGAGGATTTTCGGATGACGTGGCGTATCGTGGTGGCTCCGTTTTCCACTGCTTTATATACACATACACACAAGTAGATAGATGGATGAGCTCGACTTACCGCGCCAAGACGAGTGCCCTGGCCCCAGCCGACGCCTCGTAGGCCACCATGTTCCGCAGCACGA
Source organism: Raddia distichophylla (assembly GCA_005191435.1). NCBI lineage: Eukaryota > Viridiplantae > Streptophyta > Magnoliopsida > Poales > Poaceae > Raddia > Raddia distichophylla. The sequence continues at coordinate 636,066 of SPJY01013140.1, forward strand.
CTTCGGTGGTCTCATCGGTCCGGATCACCGGGAGGCGCAGCGTCGAGGTTCTCGCGCAGAACTCGATCGCGGAGACGCCGCCGTTCGCCGGGATGAACCTGACACCTGCGTAAGCTAGCTCAGCGACTGACGGCACTGCGATCTCTTCCAGCAGAGGCGATGTACTCCTGTTCTGAAGATCGGATGGTGCAGGGCCTCTGGGGTCGGAGGCTTGCAATGCCATCTGCTCAATGGGCTGCCTCAGCACTGACATGCAAGGGAGGCTGGCTACAAACCTCAGTAGTGTCCTGAACATGAAATCCATCACCATGGACGCAAGCTTGACGCCACGCCTGACGAGCAAGCCAGTCACTGAATTCAGAGTCCTCTTTGTTGTCGTGTGGTCATTGCAGTGCTGCGACTCCTCTCCTGCTTGGTCCATGTCGCCGCATGATTCTTCAGCGCAGCATGGCACCATGTTGGAGTAGAGGAAATCAAGCAAGTGTGCGTGTCGCGTGATGTCGGCAGCGCACGGCGCGGCGATTCCGATGAGCGGGCAGACTTCCTGGAAGAACCCTGACAGCATGGAGCTCAGAGACGACTGCACGGTTTGGCCTGAAGACAACCACATTTCAGTTGCTTTCGCAAGCAGAAACAGAGGGATCTGGTTTTCCAGCATGACGATGTCACGTAGCAGCGTGATGTGCGAGGACGTCTTGCGAGAGGGATCCACCAGATGCGACATCCTTGAGGGGATCCTCCGTAAAGTCCTCTGCTTATTGTTCTTGCTGAATGTATGTATGAACTCAAGGAGAAATGACACGTCGATCGCCATCATCCATGCTAGTGCCTCGTTGCTTAGATTAAGGTGCCTAGAAATTTCAGAGACAAGAACAGACCAACAAATCGACCAAGAAGTTCTCGAAATAGACTATCAATTAAGATTGTTCTTTTGCACATAGCCAACCTGTGGTAGTGAGAGCGAATGCGATACTCCAATGTAGCAAAGGCGTCCACGAGCCGCTGGAAATTCAGACTTGGGAGCTGGCTTTGGCTGCGCTTGGCAGCTGATAGCTTGTACATCTCCATGTCATGCAGGTCGTCACGACAATGGTGGTAAGGCCCCAATGCCACCAATTGGGGCACGTAAGCTTCTGGCTTAGTGCACAGCAGAGGCTTTGGTACATTGAAGATCGAGATGGGCTCGTCGACGCCAAGCTGATCAATATCCTCGTCAAGGATCCGTCGAATTCGAATGATCCATTGTGTTTCATCAAACGGGTGATTTGGACATGCCATGATTACTGAAAGAGGACAGAGACTTGTTTCTTTGGTACATATTTACTGTTACAAAATAAACCGAAGCTTAGGGCGCCTTTAAATAGAACCAAGCTTATTTTTCTTATGTCCCGATGGGTATATGCTTGCAATACAGCAATGCAATCTTTTATGACTAAATCTCAGGATTATATCTGCTATTTTGCAAATCTGATAATGAATAGCCCTTCGACTACTTTTTAAAAAATAACCCACCAATCTTGACATCTTATATATTACACACTACGACAATCGGACTCTCAATCATCGGCTAGCCGATACAGGCTTCGAAGCCGCCGGCACAGAATTAGGCTTATTTTTTATGTCCCGATGGGATTATGCTTGGAATATAGCAATGCAATCTTTTATGAAAAATCTCTAGATTATATCGGCTATTTAGCAAATCTGTTAATGAATAGCCCCTCAAGTACTCTTATATCATCAGACGATTGATTTCTAAATAAATCTCAGTTGATTTTCTCACATACTTAGATGTTTCTATTGGATCTTTTATATGTCATACGAAGGTATTTGATCTATAGCGTAAAAAATTGACGCTAATGTCAAATCGGTCCCTAAAAAATAACCTACCAATCTTGGCATCTCATTGCATTTCTTAAAAAAAATACTCACTTCGTCCTTTTTTTATTTAATGCTTTTGATTTTTGGACACGCCTTTTTACCATTCGTCTTGTTCAAAAAACTATATAAATATCATTTATTTTTATGATTTGTTTTATCATCAAAGTTACTAAGTATAATTTATATTTTTGTATGTTTGTATCAAATTTTTGAAAAAGGCAAATATTCGTAGGCGTGTCAAATAATAAAATGCGTCGAATATGAAATCAAGGAGGTGGCACTTGCAAACGGTTATCATTTAAGACAGAGCAGTTCGTCGGAGGAAGCAGGGCCAGGGCATACCAGCCCCGGAAACAGAATACGACCGACGGCGGCGCTCCGAGCAGCAGCTAGTCGGAGAATGGCAGCACGGCTGCTCGGCCAAGCACCTGATTATAAGTTCGAGACACCACGACCATAATGTCCTCAAGAAAGCTCATGGCACGAACTACGCCGATCATCAGAGACAGCGGCAGCGAATGCGGCGGCTCTGGCTCGGCTCATCTGTGGCGACGGCAAACTGGTGGCTCAAGACGACGGCTATTCTTGGTGAGGAAACATACGACATGATCCTGACTCCTGAGTTTGTGGTAGAGGACACAGTTGTAGCACCGCGGATGCAACAAATTGAGTTTATACGTACCTTATCACGGTGATGAACGGACGGAGATAGCGGCAGTGATGCAGCTTGCCAGCATCATGGGGGATGGGGCAGCGGCCGCCGTGGCCGAGGAAGAAGGCGGCAGCGACGACGAAGCGAATTCGGCGAGCAATTCAAGCTGTCCTCATCGGGGATCCCTTCGTGCCATAATGAAAATAGATTCAGGGGAGGGATAGATGTCTGGGAAGGGAAGGTCAAGCATAGGGAAGAGATAATCACCAGGTTGATTCCGACGCAATGCAGCGAGGGGACGGGAGCAGGAGCTCGGCTGGGTTAAAACTTAAAAGTGGAGGGATGCGATCAGGAAGGATTAACTAATGCTTGAAGACATAATCACAGATGAAGGAAAACTGACTGGATTAAACTGGCTGATTCAATGGCATTCAATGTTCACTCGATTTTGGGGAGGTTTCCTTGTCCATGCCTCCATGGTGTCGGAATGTTGGCTGCGCGTGAACAGAGAAGGAGACGGAAAGGGAGCATGGCAGGTGGGCCCAAGGATTGAGAGAAGATAAAAAACTTAGTGAGGACCCACATGGAAGAGAGAGAGAGAGAGAGAGAGAGAGAGAGAGAGAGAGTATATGAGAGGCAAATTTGGGCCTTGCGGAAAATTCGAAATTCCAGTTTTTGATTTTTTGAGTTTGTTTTTTTGTTGTCTTGAAGGTGAGTCCTAACCCTTTAAAAAACAAGTCAAACGAAATTGATTTGAATCTCGAAATTACCTAAAAAAGCTCTCGAAATTCAGTCATTTTAGCTGGTCAAAAATTATAACATGTTCTACATATTCTTTTTCTGCTGGTTACTCACAAGAGGTCTCTGGATATTCGTAGGTCAACTTAGCTACTAAGTAAAAAAAATATATAACACAGTTTCAGCCACATAGAAGATATGAGAGTTTTCTAGACTTATATATCATTCATCCCCTAAAGACTTCATACTCTCCTTATCCCTTGATTTTGACCACACCAATCTTGGTGCAATTCTTGAAATGTAGCTCGCCCTAATACGTTTGTCAGGATGTCAGCGAACTGTTCATTAGTGTTGATGTAGGTGAATTTAGCCTTCCCTTATTCCACGCAGTCACGAATAAAAATGATACCTTGTATCAATGTTCTTCTTATACTCATGGAAAACTAGATTATTGCTCAACGCAAATTGCCTCTTATCTTAAGTTTAAAGGACTCGATTTCTTTGTCCTGAATTTCTTCTAGTAGACGTGTCAACCACACTTCCTAACAGGCAACAGAAGTGGCTGCAATACTCTGCTTCACATGATGAGAGAGACACCACTTTCTGCTTCAGAGATTGCCAGTTGATCGAACTTGATCTAGTAAAGAAGATGGCCCTGCGTGTGCTTTTGCGTGTGTCCATGTCTCCTAGGGATGGCAATCGGGTGGGTAACTCCGGGTACACCTCAGCCGAACCCGAACCCGAACCCGAAACCGAAAGGTACCGCCTATACCCGAACCCGAAAAAACCTACGGGCACAAAACCGCGCCCACACCCGAACCCGACGGATACCCAATACCCGATGGGTACCCAAACCCGAAGAGAGAGGAAGGAGAGAGAGGGGAGGAGGCGTAGGGGCGGCCCGGTAGCTGCCGACGCAGAGAGAAGGGAGGGGCGGCTCGGCGCCAGCAGGGTGGAGATGGGTGAAGGACAGACAGGGATCCACTACCTCCTAACCTCCTCAAATCATCGACCGACGGCGGCGCTCCGAGCAGCAGCTAGTCGGAGAATGGCGCAGCACGGCTGCTCGGCCAAGCACCTGATTATAAGTTCGAGACACCACGACCGTAATGTCCTCAGGAAAGCTCATGGCACGAACTACGCCGACCATCAGAGACAGCGGCAGCGAATGCGGCGGCTCTGGCTCGGCTCATCTGCGGCGACGGCAAACTGGTGGCTCAAGACGACGGCCATTCTTGGTGAGGAACCATACGACATGATCCTGACTCCTGAGTTTGTGGTAGAGGACACAGTTGTGGCACCGTGGATGCAACGAGTTGAGTTTATACGTACCTTATCACGGTGATGAACGACGGAGATAGCGGCAGTGATGCAGCGGCCGCCGTGCCCGAGGAAGAAGGAGGCGGCGACGACGAAGCGAATTCGACGAGCAATTCAAGCTGTCCTCATCGGTTGATTCCGACGCAATGCAGCGAGTGGACGAGAGCAGGAGCTCGGTTGGGTTAAAACTTAAAAGTGGAGGGATGCGATCAGGAAGGATTAACTAATGCTTGAAGACATAATCAAAGATGAAGGAAAACTGACTGGATTAAACTGATTCAATGGCATTCAATGTTAACTCGATTTTGGGGAGGTTTCCTTGTCCATGCCTCCATGGTGTCGGAATGTTGGCTGCGCGTGAACAGAGAAGGAGACGGAAAGGGAGCATGGCAGGTGGGCCCAAGGATTGAGAGAAGATAAAAAAACTTAGTGAGGACCCACATGGAAGAGAGAGAGAGAGAGAGAGAGAGAGAGAGAGAGAGAGTATGAGAGGCAAATTTGGACCTTGTGGAAAATTCGAAATTCCAGTTTTTGATTTTTTTTGAGTTTGTTTTTTCGTTGTCTCGAAGGTGAGTCCTAATGCTTTAAAAGGCAAGTCAAACGAAATTGATTCGAATATCAAGATTACCTCAAAAAGCTCTCGAAATTCAGTTATTTCAGTTGTTCAAAAGTTATAACATGTTCTACATATTCTTTTTGGCTGGTTACTCACAAGAGGTCTCTAGATACTCCTAGGTCAACTTAGCTACTAAGTAAAAAAATATATAACACAGTTTCAGCCATATCGAATATAGGAGAGTTTTCTAAACTTATATATCATTCATCCCCTAAGACTTCATACTCTCCTTATCCATTTATTTTAACCACACCAATCTTGGTGCGCAATTCTTAAAATGTAGCTAGCCCTAATACGTTTGTCAGGATGTCAGCGAACTGTTCATTAGGTTTGATGTAGGTGATTTTAGTCTTCCCTTATTCCACGCAGTCACGAATAAAATGATACCTTGTATCAATGTGCTTCTTGTACTCATGGAAAACTAGATTCTTGCTCAATGCAAATTGCCGCTTTGTTATCCATCTTGAGCTTAAAGGACTCGGCTTCTTTGTCCTGAATTTCTTCTAGCAGACGTGCCAACCACACTTCCTAACAGGCAACAGAAGTGGCTGCAACATACTCTGCTTCACATGATGAGGGAGACACCACTTTCCGCTTCAGAGATTACCAGCTGATTGAACTTGATCCAGTAAAGAAGATGGCCCTGCTTGTGCTTTTGCATGTGTCCATGTCTCCTGCTATGTCACTATCTGAATAGCCAACGTGGCATGGCTCTTCTCCTCCTTTGTCATATATTATCCCATAGGAGATTGTTCTAGCAAGATAGTGAAGAATCCTTGATTGCTGCCATGTGCTCTGTTGTTGGTGATTCCATGAATCTGATGACATACCGACGAGGATGCAATATAGGGACGAGTGTGAACTAGATAGCAGAAACTTCCCACGATGCTTCTATGCAGTGGCATTAGTTGCTGGTGCCAAGCACACCTTGCTAAGCTTTAATCGGGGCTCCATTGGCACAAGACAGGGATCGCATCTCTGCATCCTTGTTACAGCAATAATCTTCTTGGTATAGGTGGCCTAGCACAAGGTGATCATGTCGCGTCCTGCTTTACTTCAATTTTGAGATAGTACGAAAGCAATCTAAGATCACTCATCTTGAATTTTCTCTTCATCTCGACCTTCAACTTGGATACTTGTTCATGGTCCTTATCATAAAAGATATTAATCTACAAGCGTACGAATACCGATGTAGATTTCACATAGGAGTATTTTAGAGTATCGATTTTCTCAAGGAAGCAAGGTTAAGACTATTGTGAATAGTGGATAAGTTCCGTACTAATTATAACACCAGCTAATATATAGCGGGGATATATAAATGTAAGATAGGAGTGATAATCAATGGAAAACACCGGAGACTTGAAAGATAAAGAGTGGTTTAGTGAGTTGGGAGGACAACGACATGAGATTAGGTACTTATGAAAAATCGATTTTTAGTACTATGGTTCAGCAAGAAGTTCCTAACCATAGTGAGGAATATAATCAATTGTTCAGCTTTGTTTACTTCGGAGGTGGCGAATCCACCACCAGCCACTATCAATTAAGAATCCCAAATGGTTATGCCCTAATGTGGTGGATTTCGAGGGATAGACAGGCATTGTCACCGCCTGCTACCTACCACACAAAATAGGGGGTTGGGTGTCGATCAAGCTAGCCCTAACCCTAGCCACCTCGCCCACAGCTAACACTAATAGTTCCCCTAGGTCCTTAGAGAAGAACTCACAAGAGATCTTGTCGCCCGAAAACACATATGAACAATACAAATCTACTTCTACACTAAACCTAATCCACAATCAAGTAAATGTGGAAATGTAAATGTTGAACTCAAAGTAAATAAAGAAACACTGTATTAATGGTTTGTATGTCTTACAAAGAAGGAAAGACACAAGAGCCGTACTAGTACTTCCGAAGCCTTTTCCGAAACCTCGATACGAGCTCGACTTGATTCTAACTCACAACTACACTAACCTAACTCTAAAATGGAAAGTGAAAGGGAAAATGAGCTCCTTCTCGGTGTTGTGTGTTGATTTGGCCAAGCATCCCCCAATTTATAGTGCCTAGGAGATCTGGGGGTACTTATAGGCCGAGAGGGTGATCAGTTACATGAGTTGGTTGGTCTGTCAGCCTAGGGGGGTCGGCTGGCCTCGTTGGATCCACCAATGTTGCACTTATGTCTCAGATCGGCCCTTGGAGTCAGTTGCATACTGTCCCGAGGCGATTGCATGTAGGGGTGGGGGCCGGCCGGCCTACATGGGACCGCCCGACCTGTGGGGTTGGCCACCAAGCCCATCGATGCACCGTCTCAGCTCTTTGTATGGACATGATGCTCTCCCTTTGTCGGTTGCATGTTAGATGATCATTCTTCTGGGTCAAGATGTCTCCATCCTGCCCTTGATTGCAATCGACGTTTGTGTGCAGGTAAAAGGAGGTGGCCCAGACCTAACAAGAAGGGGCCGACCGGTCTTACATTTTCTTGATTTTTGCTCCATTATGCCCCTGCATTCAAATATCCATAAAAACTCGTGGAACTTTATTAGTTAGGGTAAAATGATGAATAAGATCTAGTATAAACCCCATTTTTACCGAATAGTTGGTGGGGGAATTAGGGTTTTAGCGACCACAAGCAATACTTCCTTCGGATCACTTGCCGCCATGATCGGATCATCTACAAAGACTCCCACCAAGAGTCATTTTTTACTTGTGCCTCTTGTGTACACTCTGTGCTCTGAAGTGCACCAGTTGAAGCCAGACAACAAGCTACTGTCGAGCTTAATATTCCAAGCACACGGGGCTTGGAACAATCCATATAATGTTTTTGTCGAGCCTGTAGACAAGATAATCCTTACCTTTGATAGAAAAACATGGAGGTTGCTCGATATAGACTTCCTCCAGATCCCCATTAAGGAATGCAAACATGATGTCAAGGTGGTGGAGGGTCAAGCCATTGTGCTCCAAGATCGCAATCATGAGTTGCACTGATTCAAGTCGAGCAACTAAAGCAAATACTTCATCAAAGTCTACTTCGGTGCACTGTGAGAAAGGTGCGAGGATGCTTTTGGACGAATATGTCGCGAATATTCCTTTTCGGGAGTGAGTTAGAAGGTTGTGTGTATTCATCCCCTGAGGCAAAAAAAGAGGGGAAGGGAGCACCTTCTCCTCACCCCTAGAGCTAGAAATTTCAGATTTGTGAGAAGGGTGTGTGGGAGAGAGCGGGTGGTACCTGCGAGTGCTTGTGATCGCGAGAGCGGATCATAATCTTCCAACAATCTATGCAATGAAACGTCCGTTTTTCAAGTTCATGATTCGTTCTTACTAGTTGATATGTTTTGATCTTATTGCTTTCGTTTTTTTTGTCGCAACTAGTTTATTTGCCTCCCCCTTCGTCTTTATGCTTTCGATCAGTGATGCCTGAGGGTTCTCATATGATTTTACATCTCTTTTGCACCGTAGTATTGACTAGAAATCAAGTTTTCCATCAAGTTGCAAATCTGTACAAAATTTGTTATTCGCGTAGCTGTCAGTGTTTGAATTTTAGAAACTTCTAGGAAAATCATTTTTGAGTGATTATTGTTTGAGACGGTGTGTGACTCATTTATATATCCATTGTAAAAATTTGTAGTCATGCTCTTGCACCGTTTGGGAGTAATGAGGTGAACACCGAGCTCCAAACTTTTTGCTCGATGATTCTAGCAGCTTGTGGTGTTTGATTTTTCCTGCTTGTTTTGCAAGGCATTTTGAGGAGATTTTTGTTAGAGAGCTTCATGACTCATTTGTGCATAGGAAGAAAAATTCACACAAATTTTGAAGCACCAGAAACCCACCATATCTCTGCTCCAAGTGAGAACAAATTCTGGAGGATCTGCTTTTGCTTTTTTGAAAGTGGATTTAGTGATATGGCTTGATGTGCTTTATTAATGCAATATTTGAATTGATTACTTTCTCTTTGAACTCTTGACAAACAGGATTGTTATTGAAAAAACTCCCCACATATTCCCCATAGCTCTCATGTTAGGGGTACACATAGTTGTCGAAATTGTTCATGTTTTGAAAGGATGGTGAGTTTGAGGAGCATTGATGCGAAGAAAAATATCCAAGGCTCTCATTCACCCCCTCTGGTCGTCGTAGAGGGTTTTCAACCTCGTCGTAATCGAGATTGGTGCAATGAGAAAAAACTCATCCATAAAGACGATGATGAACAATGGCTACTTCTCTTCACGCATCTGTAGAAGATGCCTGATGTGGTGGTTCTGAGTAAATAGGAGGTAATGTCGAGGCCATGTGTTGAGGGAGAAACACAAGCTACATCCATGCAAAAGGTGTTACTTGGACAATGGTTCAAGCAACCACATGACATGGCAAAGATCATTGTTTGAGAAGTTAGATGAGAGTTTTCAAGTACAAGTCCAATTTGGTGATGGATCATGGACCTATTGTGGTGATCAAGGGGAAGGGTCAAATCTTCTTCACTGTAACAACGGAGAACATCGTGCTCTCTCTGAGATATATTTTGTACTAGTCTCACCAAGAATATCATCAGTTTGAGACAGTTTGTTGAAGACGGGTGCAAAGTGATCATGCACCAAGAAAATCTATGGGGCTATGAGCGAAGCAGGAAGCTTCTCATGAAGATAAAAAGTCCAAAGATGGGTTATATACGATTCAGTTGAACATATACAGCAATGAACATGATTAACAAGAAGTGTATGAAGAGGTTGTGCTACATGATATGTTTAAACAGAGAATATCAAGTGCAACTCCAACCGACCTATCAGATGTAGTGGGGATAGATCTTTTCCGTGGCATAGAGTAGGAAGCTAATATAGAGAAGGAGATGATAATGACACCATTGACAATGTTTATTCCAACATAGTTTGGATGACCCTGTCACCATCGAAGAGGTTCATGTTGAATTTCAACTTGTTTGAAGTGTTGTAATAACAACAACAACAACAACAACAACAAGAAGAAGAAGTGTGTATGCTGATGTGTGCAAAGAGACAGATTCGTCAAGCCAGTGGGTTGTGACAAGTCCGTGGAGACGCGCCAGGAGATTAGGATCAAAATCAGGGGGTGATTATTAGATCTAATCTTGATATGGTAATAAAAGTTTGTATAGTTTGAGTATGAATAGGTTTCGTAGTTCATATGAAAAGTAAAAGCCTTGGAGATAGAGAAGTTTAGAATTAGTAGTATTTATTCTAGTAGAAGTCTTTTTTTTCTAGTATAAATATATGAGCAAACCCCACAGATTTAGCAAGCGCGGAAGTAAAGTGAAAACTAACTAGGTTCACCACACAAGAACACAGATAAATATGTTATAAGTTACATATAATTTTTAATTGTCGATAATTTAGTACCACAACAGCCAATAAAGATGGACAATGATAAAAGCAGCAACTAAATTCGAAAATGCTTATTGAAATGAAGAAACTAAACAAGATGGACAAAAGTTGTCATGGATTGGTAAAATTGATCGTCGTACTTCAATGACCCATAAAAAAGAGAACATAATCAATTAAAATGACAAATGAAAATTGTAGGATAATTAAAATTATAAATATACAAATGCTACCTTTTTAATATTTTCTTTCTTTCAAATTTATAAAGCGATGAAGGAAAACATCATCAGTGACTCTCTTCATTTTTTCTTTCTTCACATAACAAATTAAACTCACTCATGAACTCATCACCCATGCGATTGCGCAAATATGTTTTTACTATTTTGGTGGCCGGAAAACATCTCTCAATTGTGGCTGTGGCGATAGGCAATACCAACACTAATTTCAAAAGTCTATGAAACAAAGGATAGCATGTATGCTTCATTATCTCCATCATTTTTTCTAAGAAAACTGACCAATAGTCTGTATGTAAGAGAATCTATCATCTGCTCAAACATCAGCAATGTAGAGGCAAAGATTATGGTTAAGATCTCTCAATTCCGAAAAACTAAAATCATCTAGATAGAGTTTAGCTAAGCTCATTAGATTCTCCATATTGAAATCACGAAATGAGTCTCTTGGACTCTAAACAAGCAGAACAAACAAACAAGTTTGATGTGGTCTCGTTGAAGAGATTATCCATCTCTTAACATAGCCAATAAAAAACCTCATTAAAACAATTCACTTCTAAATGATGCCTATTGGTAATCCCGGTTCTTTGTTGTTTCCGCTTTAGATAATGTAGTTTGTTTCCATTTCTAACTTTGAAATATCATGCTTATCACAAAAGACATAAACTTCACATAGGACTTATTCCCATCCTTCTCTTCTATGATTGTACAAATGCAATCTAGTTAATTTAACACATTTGATGGTATTCACAATATGCTGGTCCTTTGCAATGCCAATGACAAAGTTTGTGTGGTTATAAACATAGTTAACATTGGATGCAAATAGAAGACAAAATCAAATGTCTAAAAGTATACTAAAAGACCGTATGCTTTGATCTCTATTTGTTCTATCTTTATCTTCTTTCAGAAATTCTAACACTTTGAGAATTTTAAGAGCTTTCTTTTGAAAATTTTATCGAGTATCTCCGGGCCTTTGAACACATTGCTTTTGATTTATCATTGTCCCAGTTTGATATAGCTCACAACCTAAGGCCTTTTGTACTTGTTCATGATTGATATTTTTAATCATGTCTTTGTCTTTGAAGATCCATCCACAACATGCAACAAGAGAGACATCATACTAAAGAAATTACTTATCACTTTATGCTTTCTTACAATAGACACAACAACTAATTGAAGCTAGTGTGCAAAGCAATGAACATAATATGATATATTTTCTCTCAAAATCAGTGGCTTCCAGTCATTAAAGTCACCTTACATATTACTAGCGCCATCATATCCTTGGCCTCTAAGTTGCCTCAAGCTCAGCTTATATTCTACAAATCGAGAATCAATGCTAGACTTGAGATGAGAAGCTGTCGTCTCTTTTTTGTGAACTAGGCCGACAAAGCTCTCTCACAATTCCACGATTATCGACATAACTCAATACAACTGCCATTTTTTCTTTGCAAGGGACATCCCTGGATTCATTAACTAACAAACAAAAATAATCATGTTCAATTTCTTTGAGAATTGACTGTAATATCTACTTTGCAAAACAAAAGGAAATTTCCTTCTGAATTGGAGGTGATACCATGAGACTATTGCCAGCAATATTTTTGTCTGGTTTATATTTCCACTCATGAATTTCTAAGAAGTTACCTCTGTTATATGACTCTTTTGACTCATCATGACTTTGAAAAGGTAATCATCGTCTCAACAACAGTCCAGCAACATCAATTGAAGACCTTAGCCGAGTAAAATATATGCAATCTTAGCAGTTTCACTCAGTGTTTGGATAGCTACATCAATGTGACGCTCTATTTTCAAGAGGTCATCACATTTTTGTAGTGTTAGATTATGAATGCTACCGACACCGCCTACATGTCATTTTAGTCTGCTTTTTTATACAAACTATTCCATCCATGTATAACAAATGCTTCATAACCATCTTCCTTTCTATTGTGGTCCCTAAACAAGAAACAACAATGGCAATAGGCTCTATCCTTGGATTCAATGTACTCAAGCCAATTTCCAAACTCATTAAATCATTTGGAATTAAACCTTCTATTTTTTTACACAAAACTATGTATATGGAAAATTATAAGTGCGTGGTTGACAAGGTCCATTATCCAAGTATTTTCTCCTTACCGCATCTTTTTGGTTAGGATGATAATCATCTATTCTTTTCCTTTTGACCGGATCAATCTAGATCTCCTCTTCCTAATTGAGATCTTCTGGACGTGGATTCCCAACAGTAACATTAGCACTACTTTCCGGCTCTTTTCTTATTACAAACTAGACCTGATCATTGGCCAGGTCGGGCTGGTTTTTGGGTCGGGCTTGAAAAGGCCCAATCCCGCGAGATCAAGCCCAAGCCTGCCCAGCATGTTGGGCTTCAGTTTCTGGGCCTAACCCGGTTCGCAGCCCGAAAGTCTGGCCCAAAACTCAGAAGCCCGGCCCGGTCACACCTTGCCTCGCTGTTTCTTTGGGCCTAACGGCCGGGCTTCAGAGAAAGGTCCAAACCCGGCCCGATGCACCGGTCTGGACGGGCTGAGCTGGCCAGGCCGGGCTGCTCATGAATAGGTATATTACAAACCTGTCTATGTCAATATCTCACAACCTACGAAGCGTACAAAGATTAATTAGTTATTCGCTGTTGCTATTTCGCAGGCGCCTGAAATTTGCGATTTCGTGCAGGCGCTAAAAGTTTCAGTTAATTTGTATTGTTTTTCCACAATTCCATTGACTGGAAGAAACGTTGTGAGAAAGTGGAACTTTTAGGGCGAGGGTTGTTTGCACGTTCTATCGCGTGTGGCGTCGCCGGCGTTCGTCGTCCTCCGTGCAAATTGCGAAATCGTTCGGGTGCTAAAAGTTCCAGTAAATTTATACTGTTTTTTCACCATTTCATTCACTGGAAGAAACGTTTTGAGATGGTGGAAAAAATTCTGCATGCAGGAAAAGAGGACCGTTTGCGTGAAAAAGCTGTTGTTGTATGGTGCGCCTGCAAAAAATGTTAAAATGCAGGTGCCTGCACAATAGCATATCCCTTAGTTATTGCCATATTCTATACTAATATAAGCCGTAATATTTGTTAATACTCTGATCATCCTAATTAAAAAATATAACCCTAAGCCATATATTCATGGATGGACCGCTGGACGTTGGAGCACAAGGATAAAATATTAGCAATATGCAATTAGAATAATACTAATACTAGATTAGTGATTGAATACTATATAAACATACCAGCGGATCGAAGACGTCACAAGTTACAAGTTGCCGAATTGCGATCTACTGATCTAGATTCTTGAGCAGCAAACCGACATGACAAGTTAATTTGCTGATGGTAGAACCCCTGCACAAACGCATAACCAGACACACATAACACACCACACGCACACCACAATGACACACGTGTGTGTCCCATGCACACATATAACCAGATTTTTTTTTTTGATAAGGAAGAAAAAATTGCTTTCAAGAACAATACATCGAGTTGATACAAAGACTTGAAAACACTCCTGGCCTCTGCATAACAAGATGCACACAGTCAAACAAGGATAGAAACAAACACACATAACCAGATAAGAGACCCAAAGTCTCTTTGCGCGGGAACTTAATTCCTTTGAGCTTCCCCTTAATTAGTTTCCCGGTAAGCTAATACAGGCGCAGTTCTAGTTAACGTTTTAGCAGAATCACCATCAGACTTCTCGTTTGTTGGTTGGGATGGGATCTTCGGAGAGAAAGAAAAGCCCTGAAACAAAGTGAGCCTATGGGAGGTATGCCTCAAAGCCTGTGAAGCAAGTTCTAAAGATAGTTTGAAAGCTCACTGTGGAAAGATTTTGACCTGCTAGTCAGATTGCCCTATTACGGGTGTGTTACGCCAAAAAGTTTCAAAGCCTTACCCCGGGTGCTTATGCTTTGTGCACAATTCCAACCCAGGTTTGGCCAAGTTGTCTGCACGTGCCACACGCGTTGTTTCTATTGGTTTTTTTACTTTGATCTCGATGGTGTTAGAGTGGCTTTTGCCTAAGCTGCCTTTCATAGCTTTCTTGAAGGGTCAAGAGCTATGCGTACGCGTGTGTACGTCGGGATTTAATCCCGGGTGTACCAATCCCGAGAATAAATCTCAGAAAAACCCGTGAGAAACCAGTGCCGAGCAAAGCTCGAACGCTGGCCGACTGGTCGTACGACGATGGGCGCAACCACTACGCCGAGGTGCAGTCCTCGCCATAGAGGATTCCAAGGGTGTGTTTGGTTGGCCCATCAAGGACCAACCGGGAAGGGATCAAGGATGGGATGGATCTGTGATGTATGGACCCATTTGTTATGGTGTGTTTGGTTGAATTTTTATCATCCAGTATAAGTTGATTCAATTTGTTGGTTTGTCATTCGAGGTAAACCTGGATGAGATAATAGTCGTTATTTTTTAGCCTTTATGTTGTTATTTTCATCTAATATGCACATCTTTGGCTGTGAGCGTGTATATTTTGAAGCTAATAGCAGTACGTACAAATCAAGTAGCATTTAGTCAATGAAACACAAAAAAAAAACTACAATTAAAACCAACGAAAATTTGTAACAACCGCACAAATCAGGTAGCCCGCAGGCTGCAGCTCACTTTGATGAATGAACAATGATAAAGCATCGATCTTGCATGATTAACGGCAATACATTGATTCAGATTTCACAAAGGAGGCATTACACAACAACAAACAATATTTCTTCATATTGTTTCATTAGACTGAACATTAACACAGGCACCTAGAAACAAGATCCGGTCGTCTTTTACATTAGACCTGAATTTTTAGGCACCTAGAAACATTAGATTACAGCACCTTCCCCCATTAGATTACAACAAATTTTCTAAGCTAGTTTCCAAGAAAGAATCTAAAAACAGCACGCTAAACAGCACAAAAGAGTAAACAAACAAACAAAAGGCTTCAAGGAGACTTAGAAGAAACAGCATCCCCAAAATGAGCAAACCGAAAGAACTCAAGGGAAATTCAGAAGAAAAAAGGAACTGCACCCCCAAAAAACGGGCACACTGAAACGAAGATTGCAAAAATTGAAGGAGATTCAGCACAAACTGCACCTGAAAAACGAGCAAATTATCACCCAAACCCTTCTTAACCGTAAGCACAAAGAAACATGATAAATCCATGAGAAATTGATTGAGAAAACGAGATCAAACTCAAATCAAGTAAACTTTGCCAAGAATGGCCACCTTCTTCTTGTAGATCTTGGTTGTAACTTACGGGTTGATCTACAGATCAGGATCGAGGATTGGTCTACAGATCGGGATCGAGGAGTGATCTACAGATCGGGCTAGGCCATGTTGGAAGGGGAGAAGGGAGAGAGAACGGCGGGGGATCCTAGCGCGAGGAAGAAGCATCTGGCTAGGGGGAGGTAGGGAGAGGAGGCAGCGTGGGGAAGAAGGGGCAGGGCCAGCGAGAGCTACGCCATGGCAGAGGCGCAGCGCAAGAGGAGCACGTGAGTTGTGACCTCGAGCCTCTCTACCGGGACGAATCGAACTTCACTTCAGATAATGGATGGAGAGGGACGAAGAGCAAAGCTATGGTGTGATGGGCAGAACCGGCCGACCGGGACGAGTCCATTCATTTTGGCCCAACCAAATAAAAACTCCACTCATGCCGGATGGGATAGTCCAGGTCAAACCAACCAAACACACCCTAATAAGAGACCGGAGTCATGCTTTGGTGCTCGCTGTTGTTTATTGCACAGGACCATCAAACAACTGTACAGGCATATCGCGATGCATTAGAGAGGAAAAAGGAATGATCTAATGGCAAGGAATCATCTAATGGGCTAGCCAGCTGCCGCTTGGGTTTTAGTAGGGGTGCACACGAGGTATATAGAAACTAACCCCTAATAAAAAAAATCTTGGCCCAACTTCCTGTCCAAGCCCATGGACCTCTTGAGCTCCGCTCCAGCTTTTTACAACAACGGATGCATGACATCAAAATCTGCTTCATTTTTCACATATGTGTTCTTGCTATAGTTAGATCAGATGTAAGTTTAATAAAAACGTACGTCGGTGGATCACGTTGTTGTAACATCCCAAATTTGGGGATTTTGCCAAATTGCTTAAATTTTGAAAATTCGCTGAAATTTTGAACCTAAACCCAATATGTGGGCCACACAGCCTTCTCTCTCCTTTTCTCTCTGTTTCTCTCTCTCCCCCGCGCGCTCTCTCCTCTCTCTTTCTCTCTGACCGTGGGTCACGCCGCTCCCTTCCATCATCACCGTGCCGCGCGCGCGTTGTCTCTCTGCGCCGCACCAAGTCCGCCCCTGCTCCGCTCTGCCCAGCGCCGTGCCTGTCCCATCGCTGCTCTGCCCCTCTCCAGTGTGTCCCCGAGCACGTCTCCATGTCTCCCGTTTCAGCCCGGCGACTATAAAAGCCCTTGCGGTCCCGCCGGCGTCGATTTTCCATTTTTCCCCAAATCCACCGCTCGACGGCACCGACGCAATTCCGGCAATCCCGTGAGTCCCCGCCCAATTCCTGCCTACTGGAGCCCTCTCGCAACTCTCCTAAGCTGTTCCCCCATTAATTTCAGCTTGGGAACTTGGAGACAGCCAGATCGGCGTGTCCTCTGCTTCAGACACCGCCTCGGATCTCGCCGCCTGTAAGAAACCTAGGCCGAGAGGGGGGTGAATTGGATTCCTAATTCAAAGGTTTAATCTTGTTTGTGTGATTGATTAGTCCGGTTATTACCCAAACTACCGATGAAATCCTAGTATCTAGATGCGAAAGCGATGACACAATTAAAAAAATTAAGGGTGGCTCGATGGCTCACAAAAGCAATGCGCAATTAAGATAATGCAAGAGGCGAGGAGACGCAAACCGAGTTGTTTACCGAAGTTCGGTGCTCAACACATGAACACCTACGTCTCCGTTGAGGAAACTTCTCACACAGAGAAGTCGGGACTCTTTTGTCCCTAGCCCTCAATCCACTCGTGGTAGCTCTTTACCAACACATGGTAGACGAGCTCCAAACCATCACACAAGGCGAGTTCTTCCACACGCGGAAGCTCCTCGCACCCGCGGCGCCGACACACGGCTCCGACCCCCGACACACGGAGGGTTTTGTACACAACCTTCAACGGATGAAAGGGACGCACCTCCGACACACGGAAGTGACCTCCGACACACGGAGGGTTTAGGTGATGTAGTCGAACAATTGATGAAGCCCGCGGCGTGACGACGATCTCTCCGGCGGCGAAGTCCCAAGAGCACAAGATCGAAGATCGTCTCTCACCACTTCCCCTTCTCTCCCACCATGGAAACTAGGGCAAGAACACCATGGGAGAAGGGGCAAGCCTTAAGGCTGGATGAGAGGAGGTAAGGGTAGCTTCTTCTTCCTCTTCCTCTCTTCTCCTCCCTCTCTCTCAATCTCTCAAGCACATGGAACCCTAGGAGAAGGTGGGATCCATGGGAGGAGCTCTCATGGGTGGCTAGGGCAAGAGGTGGCTGCTAATGGTGGCTCTCTCGAGTTTCTCCCGTGCTCCAAGCCCTATTTATAGGCACAAGGCGAAACCCTAAAGATGGACGGCTAAGACTCATTTTCGCGAGATCCAGTTCGATCTGTCGGACGCCGTCCGGTGCTCATCGGACGTCGTCTGATGGACGAATCTGGTGAAATTTCACCTTAATTGGACGCGTCCGACGGCTCGTCGGACGCCGTCCGATGGAGTGCGCTGTGCTCTCCTCCCTGTGCCCGCCATGTGTTTGATCGCTTTCCTAGCCGCCATCGGACGCCCTCTGGCGCCGGTCGGACGCCATCCGACAGGAAACTCCAAACTGGGGACTTGCCATTTGGCTAAGTCTCGGCTGGTCGGACGCCGTCTGATGGTCTCCGAACGCCGTTCGGCAGAGGCTATGTCGGTTGGGACTAAGCCAAATTTCGTGCTCACTCCTTGGGAATCGGCGCTGTCGGACCCCGTCTGAAGAGGGTCGGAAGCCGTCCGACAGGGGCGGTGATTTTGGGACTTAGCCAAATTTTTGGCTTGGGTTCATCGGACGCCGTCCGACGGTGGTCGGACGCCGTCCGATGGGGCTGAAACTTTGTCCCCCACTCGGATTTTGGCTCTACCGACTTCGCCTGACATCACACCTAGGGTTGTGGGCCTACCTTATCGACTTGTGAAGTCGGCGGGAGGTTTAGATCACTTGGACGGGAGGTTTCGCGCCTAAAACAAAATATCTGGCTTGGGTTGCTTAGAGGCTACGAAACCCCGACAGCTGTCGCTCCCCCGAACTCTCTCAAACCTAGACAGGTGGCCTTACTCCGGAACCCTCTCGAACTCACTCAGACGAACTGGAACTTGTGCTCAGTGGGACCCTGCAACCAGAGAGATGTAGTGGAGCCAAAGACGCATACAAAAAACTCAGAAGAACTATAAAACAAGAGGTCCTTATCCTTGGTGTTCTAGCTGTACGGCCTAGTTGCCATCAATTACCAAAATCAATCAGCTCATGGGAGGCTTGATCTTACACGCTCCTAATTTTAAAAGTTCCAAAGTGGAGGAAATCTTGCTTTACTTTTATCAGGCTAGATAAAAAATGTGAGTCTCCTGGTTTTCACTCAACTTGCACTAAAGGTTTAGCTGTAAGGTATTTATTCCTGAGGAGCTGCTGCCAGACACCATCAGTAGTAAGAAGCTTGAAAAGCCATTTGCTCAACAAGGCGGTATTCTTAATGCTAAGATTATGAATACCCAAACCT